>JAHCLQ010000924.1:0-145830 GCA_023678885.1 Pogostemon cablin | reverse complement strand
AATATGAATCGAAACGAACGAAATGTTGATCGTAACAAGAAAGGAGCATCAAAATGAAATAAATATGCATCGAACGAATGAAATGTTGATCGTAACGTGAAAAGGAGCATCAAAATGAAGGAAATATTCATCGAAACGAAGGTAATATTGATCGTAACGTGAAAATGAGAATCAAAACGAAGGAAATATGCATTGAAACAAAGGTAATGTTGATCGTAAAGAGAAAATGAGAATCAAAATGAAGGAAATATGCATCGAAACGAAGGAAATATTGATCGTAACGAGAAAACGAGCATAAAAAAGAAGGAAATTTGCATCGAAACGAATGAAATGTTGATCGTAACGAGTAAAGGAGCATCTAAATGAAGGAAATATGCATCGAAACGAATGAAATGCTGATCGTAACGAGAAAAGATGCATCAAAATGAAGGAAATATGAATCGAAACGAAGGAAATGCTGATCGTAACGAGAAATGGAGCATAAAAATGAAGGAAATATGCATCGAAATGAAGGTAATATTGAGCGTAACGAGAAAACGAGCATCAAAAAGAAGGAAATCTGCATTGAAACGAATGAAATGGTGATCGTAACGAGAAAAAGAGCATCAAAATAAAGTAAATATGCATCGAAACGAAGAAAATGCTGATCGTAACGAGAAAATAAGCATTAAAATGAAGGAAATATTCATCGAAACGAAGGAAATATTTATTGTAATGAGAAAAGGAGAATTAAAATGAAGGAAATATGCATCGAAACGAAAGAAATATTGATCGTAACGAGAAAACGAGCATCAAAAAGAAGGAAATCTGCATCGAAACGAATGAAATGTTGATCGTAACGAGAAAAGGAGCATCAAAATAAAGGAAATCTGCATCGAAATGAATGAAATGTTGATCGTAACGAGAAAAGGAGCATCAAAATAAAGGAAATATGCATCGAAACGAAGGAAATGCTGATCGTAACGAGAAAAGGTGCATTAAAATGAAGGAAATATGAATCGAAACGAAGGAAATGCTGATCGTAACGAGAAATGAAGCATCAAAATGAAGGAAATATGCATCGAAACGAAGGTAATATTGAGCGTAACGAGAAAATGAGAATCAAAACGAAGGAAATATGCATCGAAACAAAGGAAATATTGATCATAACGAGAAAACGAGCATCAAAAAGAAGGAAATCCGCATCGAAACGAATGAAATGTTGATCGTAACGAGAAAAGGAGCATCAAATTGATGTAAATATGCATCGAAAAGAAGGAAATGTTGATCGTAACGAGAAAATGAGCATTAAAATGAAGGAAATATTCATCGAAACGAAGGAAATGTTGATCGTAATGAGAAAATGAGCATCAAAGTGAAAGAAATATGCATCGAAACAAAGGAAATATTGATCATAACGAGAAAACAAGCATCAAAATGAAGGAAATATGAATCGAAACGAAGTAAATATTAATCGTAGCGAGAAATGGAGCATCAAAATTTAGGAAATATGCATCGAAACGAAGGTAATATTGATTGTACCGAGAAAATGAGAATCAAAACGAAGGAAATATGCATCGAAACGAAGAAATATTGATCGTAACGAGAAAACGAGCATCAAAAAGAATGAAATCTGCATCGAAACGAATGAAATGTTGATCGTAACGAGAAAAGGAGCATCAAACTGAAGGAAATATGCATCGAAACAAAGGAAATGCTGATCGTAACGAGAAAAAGTGCATCAAAATGAAGGAAATATGCATCGAAACGAAGGAAATATTGATCGTAATGAGAAAATGAGCATCAAAATGAAGGAAATATGAATCGAAACGAACGAAATGTTGATCGTAACAAGAAAGGAGCATCAAAATGAAATAAATATGCATCGAACGAATGAAATGTTGATTGTAACGTGAAAAGGAGCATCAAAATGAAGGAAATATTCATCGAAACGAAGGTAATATTGATCGTAATGTGAAAATGAGAATCAAAACGAAGGAAATATGCATTGAAACAAAGGTAATGTTGATCGTAAAGAGAAAATGAGAATCAAAACGAAGGAAATATGCATCGAAATGAAGGAAATATTGATCGTAACGAGAAAACAAGCATAAAAAGAAGGAAATCTGCATCGAAACAAATGAAATGTTGATCGTAACGAGAAAAGGAGCATCAAAATGAAGGAAATATGCATCGAAACGAAGGAAATGCTGATCGTAACGAGAAAAGGTGCATCAAAATGAAGGAAATTTGAATCAAAACGAAGGAAATACTGATCGTAACGAGAAATGGAGCATCAAAATGAAGGAAATATGCATCGAAACGAAGGTAATATTGAGCGTAACGAGAAAACGAGCATCAAAATGAAGGAAATATGAATCGAAACGAAGTAAATATTAATCGTAACGAGAAATGGAGCATCAAAATGTAGGAAATATGCATCGAAACGAAGGTAATATTGATTGTAACGAGAAAATGAGAATCAAAACGAAGGAAATATGCATCGAAACGAAGAAATATTGATCGTAACGAGAAAACGAGCATCAAAAAGAAGGAAATCTGCATCGAAACGAATGAAATGTTGATCGTAACGAGAAAAGGAGCATCAAAATAAAGGAAATATGCATCGAAACGAAGGAAATGCTGATCGTAACGAGAAAAGGTGCATTAAAATGAGGGAAATATGAATCGAAACGAAGGAAATGCTGATCGTAACGAGAAATGAAGCATCAAAATGAAGGAAATATGCATCGAAACGAAGGTAATATTGAGCGTAACGAGAAAATGAGAATCAAAACGAAGGAAAAATGCATCGAAACAAAGGTAATGTTGATCGTAAAGAGAAAATGAGAATCAAAACGAAGGAAATATGCATCGAAACAAAGGAAATATTGATCATAACGAGAAAACGAGCATCAAAAAGAAGGAAATCCACATCGAAACGAATGAAATGTTGATCGTAACAAGAAAAGGAGCATCAAAATGATGTAAATATGCATCGAAAAGAAGGAAATATTGATCGTAACGAGAAAATGAGCATTAAAATGAAGGAAATATTCATCGAAACGAAGGAAATGTTGATCGTAATGAGAAAATGAGCATCAAAGTGAAAGAAATATGCATCGAAACAAAGGAAATATTGATCATAACGAGAAAACAAGCATCAAAATGAAGGAAATATGAATCAAAACGAAGGAAATATTAATCGTAACGAGAAATGGAGCATCAAAATGTATGAAATATGCATCGAAATGAAGGTAATATTGATTTTAACGAGAAAATGAGAATCAAAACGAAGGAAATATGCATCGAAACGAAGAAATATTGATCGTAACGAGAAAACGAGCATCAAAAAGAAGGAAATCTGCATCGAAATGAATGAAATGTTGATCGTAACGAGAAAAGGAGCATCAAAATGAAGGAAATATGCATCGAAACAAAGGAAATGCTGATCGTAACGAGAAAAAGTGCATCAAAATGAAGGAAATATGCATCGAAACGAAGGAAATATTGATCGTAATGAGAAAATGAGCATCAAAATGAAGGAAATATGAATCGAAACGAACGAAATGTTGATCGTAACAAGAAAGGAGCATCAAAATGAAATAAATATGCATCGAACGAATGAAATATTGATTGTAACGTGAAAAGGAGCATCAAAATGAAGGAAATATTCATCGAAACGAAGGTAATATTGATCGTAATGTGAAAATGAGAATCAAAACGAAGGAAATATGCATTGAAACAAAGGTAATGTTGATCGTAAAGAGAAAATGAGAATCAAAACGAAGGAAATATGCATCGAAACGAAGGAAATATTGATCGTAACGAGAAAACAAGCATAAAAAGAAGGAAATCTACATCAAAACGAATGAAATGTTGATCGTAACGAGAAAAGGAGCATCAAAATGAAGGAAATATGCATCGAAACGAAGGAAATGCTGATCGTAACGAGAAAAGGTGCATCAAAATGAAGGAAATATGAATCAAAACGAAGGAAATACTGATCGTAACGAGAAATGGAGCATCAAAATGAAGGAAATATGCATCGAAATGAAGGTAATATTGAGCGTAACGAGAAAACGAGCATCAAAAAGAAGGAAATCTGCATCAAAACGAATGAAATGGTGATCGTAACGAGAAAGGAGCATCAAAATAAAGTAAATATGCATCGAAACGAAGGAAATGTTGATCGTAATGAGAAAATGAGCATTAAAATGAAGGGAATATTCATCAAAACAAAGGAAATGTTTATCGTAATGAGAAAAGGAGCATCAAAATGAAGGAAATATGCATCGAAACAAAGGAAATTTTGATCATAACGAGAAAACGAGCATCAAAAAGAAGGAAATCTGCATCAAAACGAATGAAATGTTGATCGTAACGAGAAAACGAGCATCAAAAAGAAGGAAATCTGCATCAAAACGAATGAAATGTTGATCGTAACGAGAAAAGGAGCATCAAAATAAAGGAAATATGAATCGAAACGAACGAAATGTTGATCGTAACAAGAAAGGAGCATCAAAATGAAATAAATATGCATCGAACGAATGAAATATTGATTGTAACGTGAAAAGGAGCATCAAAATGAAGGAAATATTCATCGAAACGAAGGTAATATTGATCGTAATGTGAAAATGAGAATCAAAACGAAGGAAATATGCATTGAAACAAAGGTAATGTTGATCGTAAAGAGAAAATGAGAATCAAAACGAAGGAAATATGCATCGAAACGAAGGAAATATTGATCGTAACGAGAAAACAAGCATAAAAAGAAGGAAATCTACATCAAAACGAATGAAATGTTGATCGTAACGAGAAAAGGAGCATCAAAATGAAGGAAATATGAATCGAAACGAAGGAAATGCTGATCGTAACGAGAAATGGAGCATCAAAATGAAGGAAATATGCATCGAAACGGAGGTAATATTGAGCGTAACGAGAAAATGAGAATCAAAACGAAGGAAATATGCATCGAAACAAAGGTAATGTTGATCGTAAAGAGAAAATGAGAATCAAAACGAAGGAAATATGCATCGAAACGAAGAAAATATTGATCATAACGAGAAAACGAGCATCAAAAAGAAGGAAATCCACATCGAAACGAATAAAATGTAGATCGTAACGAGAAAAGAAGCATCAAAATGATGTAAATATGCATCGAAACGAAAGAAATGTTGATCGTAACGAGAAAATAAGCATTAAAATAAAGGAAATATTCATCGAAACGAAGGAAATGTTGATCGTAATGAGAAAATGAGCATCAAAATGAAAGAAACATGCATCGAAACAATGGAAATATTGATCATAACGAGAAAACGAGCATCAAAATGAAGGAAATATGAATCGAAACGAAGGAAATATTAATCGTAACGAGAAATGGAGCATCAAAATGTAGGAAATATGCATCGAAACGAAGGTAATATTGATCGTAACGAGAAAATGAGAATCAAAACGAAGGAAATATGCATCGAAATGAAGAAGTATTGATCGTAACGAGAAAACGAGCATCAAAAAGAAGAAAATCTACATCGAAACGAATGAAATGTTGATCGTAACGAGAAAAGGAGCATCAAAATGAAGGAAATATGCATCGAAACAAAGGAAATGCTGATCGTAACGAGAAAAGTGCATCAAAATGAAAGAAATATGCATCGAAACGAAGGAAATATTGATCGTAACGAGAAAATGAACATCAAAATAAAGGAAATATGAATCGAAACGAACGAAATGTTGATCGTAACGAGAAAAGGAGCATCAAAATAAAGGAAATATGCATCGAAACGAAGGAAATGCTGATCGTAACGAGAAAAGGTGCATTAAAATGAAGGAAATATGAATCGAAACGAAGGAAATACTGATCGTAACGAGAAATGAAGCATCAAAATGAAGGAAATATGCATCGAAACGAAGGTAATATTGAGCGTAATGAGAAAATGAGAATCAAAACGAAGGAAATAGGCATCAAAACAAAGGTAATGTTGATCGTAAAGAGAAAATGAGAATCAAAACGAAGGAAATATGCATCGAAACAAAGGAAATATTGATCATAACGAGAAAACGAGCATCAAAAAGAAGGAAATATGCATCGAAACAAAGGTAATGTTGATCGTAAAGAGAAAATGAGAATCAAAACGAAGGAAATATGCATCAACGAAGGAAATATTGATCATAACGAGAAAACGAGCATTCAAAAGAAGGAAATCCGCATCTAAACGAATGAAATGTAGATCGTAACGAGAAAAGAAGCATCAAAATGATGTAAATATGCATCGAAACGAAAGAAATGTTGATCGTAACAAGAAAATAAGCCTTAAAATAAAGGAAATATTCATCGAAACGAAGGAAATGTTGATCGTAATGAGAAAATGAGCATCAAAATGAAAGAAACATGCATCGAAACAATGGAAATATTGATCATAACGAGAAAACGAGCATCAAAATGAAGGAAATATGAATCGAAACAAAGGAAATATTAATCGTAACGAGAAATGGAGCATCAAAATGTAGGAAATATGCATCGAAACGAAGGTAATATTGATCGTAACGAGAAAATGAGAATCAAAACGAAGGAAATATGCATCGAAATGAAGAAGTATTGATCGTAACGAGAAAACGAGCATCAAAAAGAAGAAAATCTGCATCGAAACGAATGAAATGTTGATCGTAACGAGAAAAGGAGCATCAAAATGAAGGAAATATGCATCGAAACAAAGGAAATGCTGATCGTAACGAGAAAAGTGCATCAAAATGAAAGAAATATGCATCGAAACGAAGGAAATATTGATCGTAACGAGAAAATGAACATCAAAATAAAGGAAATATGAATCGAAACGAACGAAATGTTGATCGTAACAAGAAAGGAGCATCAAAATGAAATAAATATGCATCGAACGAATGAAATGTTGATCGTAACGTGAAAAGGAGCATCAAAATGAAGGAAATATTCATCGAAACGAAGGTAATATTGATCGTAACGTGAAAATGAGAATCAAAACCAAGGAAATATGCATTGAAACAAAGGTAATGTTGATCGTAAAGAGAAAATGAGAATCAAAATGAAGGAAATATGCATCGAAACGAAGGAAATATTGATCGTAACGAGAAAACGAGCATAAAAAAGAAGGAAATTTGCATCGAAACGAATGAAATGTTGATCGTAACGAGAAAAGGAGCATCAAAATGAAGGAAATATGCATCGAAACGAATGAAATGCTGATCGTAACGAGAAAACATGCATCAAAATGAAGGAAATATGAATCGAAATGAAGGAAATGCTGATCGTAACGAGAAATGGAGCATAAAAATGAAGGAAATATGCATCGAAATGAAGGTAATATTGAGCGTAACGAGAAAACGAGCATCAAAAAGAAGGAAATCTGCATTGAAACGAATGAAATGGTGATCGTAACGAGAAAAAGAGCATCAAAATGAAGTAAATATGCATCGAAACGAAGGAAATGCTGATCGTAACGAGAAAATAAGCATTAAAATGAAGGAAATATTCATCGAAATGAAGGAAATGTTTATTGTAATGAGAAAAGGAGAATTAAAATGAAGGAAATATGCATCAAAACGAAGGAAATATTGATCGTAACGAGAAAACGAGCATCAAAAAGAAGGAAATCTGCATCGAAACGAATGAAATGTTGATCGTAACGAGAAAAGGAGCATCAAAATAAAGGAAATCTGCATCGAAATGAATGAAATGTTGATCGTAACGAGAAAAGGAGCATCAAAATAAAGGAAATATGCATCGAAACGAAGGAAATGCTGATCGTAACGAGAAAAGGTGCATTAAAATGAAGGAAATATGAATCGAAACGAAGGAAATGCTGATCGTAACGAGAAATGAAGCATCAAAATGAAGGAAATATGCATCGAAACGAAGGTAATATTGAGCGTAACGAGAAAATGAGAATCAAAACGAAGGAAATATGCATCGAAACAAAGGAAATATTGATCATAACGAGAAAACGAGCATCAAAAAGAAGGAAATCCGCATCGAAACGAATGAAATGTTGATCGTAACGAGAAAAGGAGCATCAAAATGATGTAAATATGCATCGAAAAGAAGGAAATGTTGATCGTAACGAGAAAATGAGCATTAAAATGAAGGAAATATTCTTCGAAACGAAGGAAATGTTGATCGTAATGAGAAAATGAGCATCAAAGTGAAAGAAATATGCATCGAAACAAAGGAAATATTGATCATAACGAGAAAACAAGCATCAAAATGAAGGAAATATGAATCGAAACGAAGTAAATATTAATCGTAGCGAGAAATGGAGCATCAAAATGTAGGAAATATGCATCGAAACGAAGGTAATATTGATCGTAACGAAGGTAATATTGATCGTAACGTGAAAATGAGAATCAAAACGAAGGAAATATGCATTGAAACAAAGGTAATGTTGATCGTAAAGAGAAAATGAGAATCAAAACGAAAGAAATATGCATCGAAATGAAGGAAATATTGATCGTAACGAGAAAACGAGCATAAAAAAGAAGGAAATCTGCATCAAAACGAATGAAATGTTGATCGTAATGAGAAAAGGAGCATCAAAATGAAGGAAATATGCATCGAAACGAATGAAATGCTGATCGTAACAAGAAACGATGCATCAAAATGAAGGAAATATGAATCGAAACGAAGGAAATGCTGATCGTAACGAGAAATGGAGCATCAAAATTAAGGAAATATGCATCAAAACGAAGGTAATATTGAGCGTAACGAGAAAATGAGAATCAAAACGAAGGAAATATGCATCGAAACAAAGGTAATGTTGATCGTAAAGAGAAAATGAGAATCAAAATGAAGGAAATATGCATCGAAACGAAGGAAATATTGATCATAACGAGAAAACGAGCATCAAAAAGAAGGAAATCCACATCGAAACGAATAAAATGTAGATCGTAACGAGAAAAGAAGCATCAAAATGATGTAAATATGCATCGAAACGAAAGAAATGTTGATCGTAACGAGAAAATAAGCATTAAAATAAAGGAAATATTCATCGAATATAAGGAAATGTTGATCGTAATGAGAAAATGAGCATCAAAATGAAAGAAACATGCATCGAAACAATGGAAATATTGATCATAACGAGAAAACGAGCATCAAAATGAAGGAAATATGAATCGAAACGAAGGAAATATTAATCGTAACGAGAAATGGAGCATCAAAATGTAGGAAATATGCATCGAAACGAAGGTAATATTGATCGTAACGAGAAAATGAGAATCAAAACGAAGGAAATATGCATCGAAATGAAGAAGTATTGATCGTAACGAGAAAACGAGCATCAAAAAGAAGAAAATCTACATCGAAACGAATGAAATGTTGATCGTAACGAGAAAAGGAGCATCAAAATAAAGGAAATATGCATCGAAACAAAGGAAATGCTGATCGTAACGAGAAAAGTGCATCAAAATGAAAGAAATATGCATCGAAACGAAGGAAATATTGATCGTAACGATAAAATGAACATCAAAATAAAGGAAATATGAATCGAAACGAACGAAATGTTGATCGTAACAAGAAAGGAGCATCAAAATTAAATAAATATGCATCGAACGAATGAAATGTTGATCGTAACGTGAAAAGGAGCATCAAAATGAAGGAAATATTCATCGAAACGAAGGTAATATTGATCGTAACGTGAAAATGAGAATCAAAACGAAGGAAATATGCATTGAAACAAAGGTAATGTTGATCGTAAAGAGAAAATGAGAATCAAAATGAAGGAAATATGCATCGAAACGAAGGAAATATTGATCGTAACGAGAAAACGAGCATAAAAAAGAAGGAAATTTGCATCGAAACGAATGAAATGTTGATCGTAACGAGTAAAGGAGCATCTAAATGAAGGAAATATGCATCGAAACGAATGAAATGCTGATCGTAACGAGAAAAGATGCATCAAAATGAAGGAAATATGAATCGAAACGAAGGAAATGCTGATCGTAACGAGAAATGGAGCATAAAAATGAAGGAAATATGCATCGAAATGAAGGTAATATTGAGCGTAACGAGAAAACGAGCATCAAAAAGAAGGAAATCTGCATTGAAACGAATGAAATGGTGATCGTAACGAGAAAAAGAGCATCAAAATAAAGTAAATATGCATCGAAACGAAGAAAATGCTGATCGTAACGAGAAAATAAGCATTAAAATGAAGGAAATATTCATCGAAACGAAGGAAATATTTATTGTAATGAGAAAAGGAGAATTAAAATGAAGGAAATATGCATCGAAACGAAAGAAATATTGATCGTAACGAGAAAACGAGCATCAAAAAGAAGGAAATCTGCATCGAAACGAATGAAATGTTGATCGTAACGAGAAAAGGAGCATCAAAATAAAGGAAATCTGCATCGAAATGAATGAAATGTTGATCGTAACGAGAAAAGGAGCATCAAAATAAAGGAAATATGCATCGAAACGAAGGAAATGCTGATCGTAACGAGAAAAGGTGCATTAAAATGAAGGAAATATGAATCGAAACGAAGGAAATGCTGATCGTAACGAGAAATGAAGCATCAAAATGAAGGAAATATGCATCGAAACGAAGGTAATATTGAGCGTAACGAGAAAATGAGAATCAAAACGAAGGAAATATGCATCGAAACAAAGGAAATATTGATCATAACGAGAAAACGAGCATCAAAAAGAAGGAAATCCGCATCGAAACGAATGAAATGTTGATCGTAACGAGAAAAGGAGCATCAAATTGATGTAAATATGCATCGAAAAGAAGGAAATGTTGATCGTAACGAGAAAATGAGCATTAAAATGAAGGAAATATTCATCGAAACGAAGGAAATGTTGATCGTAATGAGAAAATGAGCATCAAAGTGAAAGAAATATGCATCGAAACAAAGGAAATATTGATCATAACGAGAAAACAAGCATCAAAATGAAGGAAATATGAATCGAAACGAAGTAAATATTAATCGTAGCGAGAAATGGAGCATCAAAATTTAGGAAATATGCATCGAAACGAAGGTAATATTGATTGTACCGAGAAAATGAGAATCAAAACGAAGGAAATATGCATCGAAACGAAGAAATATTGATCGTAACGAGAAAACGAGCATCAAAAAGAATGAAATCTGCATCGAAACGAATGAAATGTTGATCGTAACGAGAAAAGGAGCATCAAACTGAAGGAAATATGCATCGAAACAAAGGAAATGCTGATCGTAACGAGAAAAAGTGCATCAAAATGAAGGAAATATGCATCGAAACGAAGGAAATATTGATCGTAATGAGAAAATGAGCATCAAAATGAAGGAAATATGAATCGAAACGAACGAAATGTTGATCGTAACAAGAAAGGAGCATCAAAATGAAATAAATATGCATCGAACGAATGAAATGTTGATTGTAACGTGAAAAGGAGCATCAAAATGAAGAAAATATTCATCGAAACGAAGGTAATATTGATCGTAATGTGAAAATGAGAATCAAAACGAAGGAAATATGCATTGAAACAAAGGTAATGTTGATCGTAAAGAGAAAATGAGAATCAAAACGAAGGAAATATGCATCGAAATGAAGGAAATATTGATCGTAACGAGAAAACAAGCATAAAAAGAAGGAAATCTGCATCGAAACAAATGAAATGTTGATCGTAACGAGAAAAGGAGCATCAAAATGAAGGAAATATGCATCGAAACGAAGGAAATGCTGATCGTAACGAGAAAAGGTGCATCAAAATGAAGGAAATTTGAATCAAAACGAAGGAAATACTGATCGTAACGAGAAATGGAGCATCAAAATGAAGGAAATATGCATCGAAACGAAGGTAATATTGAGCGTAACGAGAAAACGAGCATCAAAAAGAAGGAAATCCGCATCAAAACGAATGAAATGGTGATCGTAACGAGAAAGGAGCATCAAAATGAAGTAAATATGCATCGAAACGAAGGAAATACTGATCGTAATGAGAAAATGAGCATTAAAATGAAGGGAATATTCATCGAAACAAAGGAAATGTTTATCGTAATGAGAAAAGGAGCATCAAAATGAAGGAAATATGCATCGAAACAAAGGAAATTTTGATCGTAACAAGAAAACGAGCATCAAAAAGAAGGAAATCTGCATCGAAACGAATGAAATGTTGATCGTAACGAGAAAAGGAGCATCAAAATGAAGTAAATATGCATCGAAACGAAGGAAATGCTGATCGTAACGAGAAAAGGTGTATCAAAATGAAGGAAATATGAATCGAAACGAAGGAAATGCTGATCGTAATGAGAAATGGAGCATCAAAATGAAGGAAATATGCATCGAAACGAAGGTAATATTGAGCGTAACGAGAAAATGAGAATCAAAACGAAGGAAATATGCATCGAAACAAAGGTAATGTTGATCGTAAAAAAAAAATGAGAATCAAAACGAAGGAAATATGCATCGAAACAAGGAAATATTGATCATAACGAGAAAACGAGCATCAAAAAGAAGAAAATCCGCATCGAAACGAATGAAATGTTGATCGTAACGAGAAAATGAGCATCAAAATGATGTAAATATGCATCGGAAAGAAGGAAATGTTGATCGTAACGAGAATATGAGCATTAAAATGAAGGAAATATTCATCGAAACGAAGGAAATGTTGATCGTAATGAGAAAATGAGCATCAAAGTGAAAGAAATATGCATCGAAACAAAGGAAATATTGATCATAACGAGAAAACAAGCATCAAAATGAAGGAAATATGAATCGAAACGAAGTAAATATTAATCGTAACGAGAAATGGAGCATCAAAATGTAGGAAATATGCATCGAAACGAAGGTAATATTGATTGTAACGAGAAAATGAGAATCAAAACGAAGGAAATATGCATCGAAACGAAGAAATATTGATCGTAACGAGAAAACGAGCATCAAAAAGAAGGAAATCTGCATCGAAACGAATGAAATGTTGATCGTAACGAGAAAAGGAGCATCAAAATAAAGGAAATATGCATCGAAACGAAGGAAATGCTGATCGTAACGAGAAAAGGTGCATTAAAATGAGGGAAATATGAATCGAAACGAAGGAAATGCTGATCGTAACGAGAAATGAAGCATCAAAATGAAGGAAATATGCATCGAAACGAAGGTAATATTGAGCGTAACGAGAAAATGAGAATCAAAACGAAGGAAAAATGCATCGAAACAAAGGTAATGTTGATCGTAAAGAGAAAATGAGAATCAAAACGAAGGAAATATGCATCGAAACAAAGGAAATATTGATCATAACGAGAAAACGAGCATCAAAAAGAAGGAAATCCGCATCGAAACGAATGAAATGTTGATCGTAACAAGAAAAGGAGCATCAAAATGATGTAAATATGCATCGAAAAGAAGGAAATATTGATCGTAACGAGAAAATGAGCATTAAAATGAAGGAAATATTCATCGAAACGAAGGAAATGTTGATCGTAATGAGAAAATGAGCATTAAAGTGAAAGAAATATGCATCGAAACAAAGGAAATATTGATCATAACGAGAAAACAAGCATCAAAATGAAGGAAATATGAATCAAAACGAAGGAAATATTAATCGTAACGAGAAATGGAGCATCAAAATGTATGAAATATGCATCGAAACGAAGGTAATATTGATTTTAACGAGAAAATGAGAATCAAAACGAAGGAAATATGCATCGAAACGAAGAAATATTGATCGTAACGAGAAAACGAGCATCAAAAAGAAGGAAATCTGCATCGAAATGAATGAAATGTTGATCGTAACGAGAAAAGGAGCATCAAAATGAAGGAAATATGCATCGAAACAAAGGAAATGCTGATCGTAACGAGAAAAAGTGCATCAAAATGAAGGAAATATGCATCGAAACGAAGGAAATATTGATCGTAACGAGAAAATGAGCATCAAAATGAAGGAAATATGAATCGAAACGAACGAAATGTTGATCGTAACAAGAAAGGAGCATCAAAATGAAATAAATATGCATCGAACGAATGAAATATTGATTGTAACGTGAAAAGGAGCATCAAAATGAAGGAAATATTCATCGAAACGAAGGTAATATTGATCGTAATGTGAAAATGAGAATCAAAACGAAGGAAATATGCATTGAAACAAAGGTAATGTTGATCGTAAAGAGAAAATGAGAATCAAAACGAAGGAAATATGCATCGAAACGAAGGAAATATTGATCGTAACGAGAAAACAAGCATAAAAAGAAGGAAATCTACATCAAAACGAATGAAATGTTGATCGTAACGAGAAAAGGAGCATCAAAATGAAGGAAATATGCATCGAAACGAAGGAAATGCTGATCGTAACGAGAAAAGGTGCATCAAAATGAAGGAAATATGAATCAAAACGAAGGAAATACTGATCGTAACGAGAAATGGAGCATCAAAATGAAGGAAATATGCATCGAAACGAAGGTAATATTGAGCGTAACGAGAAAACGAGCATCAAAAAGAAGGAAATCTGCATCAAAACGAATGAAATGGTGATCGTAACGAGAAAGGAGCATCAAAATAAAGTAAATATGCATCGAAACGAAGGAAATGTTGATCGTAATGAGAAAATGAGCATTAAAATGAAGGGAATATTCATCGAAACAAAGGAAATGTTTATCGTAATGAGAAAAGGAGCATCAAAATGAAGGAAATATGCATCGAAACAAAGGAAATTTTGATCATAACGAGAAAACGAGCATCAAAAAGAAGGAAATCTGCATCAAAACGAATGAAATGTTGATCGTAACGAGAAAAGGAGCATCAAAATAAAGGAAATATGCATCGAAACGAAGGAAATGCTGATCGTAACGAGAAAAGGTGCATCAAAATGAAGGAAATATGAATCGAAACGAAGGAAATGCTGATCGTAACGAGAAATGGAGCATCAAAATGAAGGAAATATGCATCGAAACGGAGGTAATATTGAGCGTAACGAGAAAATGAGAATCAAAACGAAGGAAATATGCATCGAAACAAAGGTAATGTTGATTGTAAAGAGAAAATGAGAATCAAAACGAAGGAAATATGCATCGAAACGAAGGAAATATTGATCATAACGAGAAAACGAGCATCAAAAAGAAGGAAATCCGCATCGAAATGAATGAAATGTTGATCGTAACGAGAAAAGGAGCATCAAAATGATGTAAATATGCATCGAAACGAAAGAAATGTTGATCGTAACAAGAAAATGAGCATTAAAATGAAGGAAATATTCATCGAAATGAAGGAAATGTTGATCGTAATGAGAAAATGAGCATCAAAATGAAAGAAATATGCATCGAAACAAAGGAAATATTGATCATAACGAGAAAACGAGCATCAAAATGAAGGAAATATGAATCGAAACGAAGGAAATATTAATCGTAACGAGAAATGGAGCATCAAAATGTATGAAATATGCATCGAAACGAAGGTAATATTGATTGTAACGAGAAAATGAGAATCAAAACGAAGGAAATATGCATCGAAACGAAGAAATATTGATCGTAACGAGAAAACGAGCATAAAAAAGAAGGAAATCTGCATCGAAACGAATGAAATGTTGATCGTAACGAGGAAAGGAGCATCAAAATGAAGGAAATATGCATCGAAACAAAGGAAATGCTGATCGTAACGAGAAAAAGTGCATCAAAATGAAGGAAATATGCATCGAAACGAAGGAAATATTGATCGTAATGAGAAAATGAGCATCAAAATGAAGGAAATATGAATCGAAATGAACGAAATGTTGATCGTAACAAGAAAGGAGCATCAAAATGAAATAAATATGCATCGAACGAATGAAATATTGATCGTAACGTGAAAAGGAGCATCAAAATGAAGGAAATATTCATCGAAACGAAGGTAATATTGATCGTAACGTGAAAATGAGAATCAAAACGAAGGAAATATGCATTGAAACAAAGGTAATGTTGATCGTAAAGAGAAAATGAGAATCAAAACGAAGGAAATATGCATCAAAACGAAGGAAATATTGATCGTAATGAGAAAACGAGCATAAAAAAGAAGGAAATCTACATCGAAACGAATGAAATGTTGATCGTAACGAGAAAAGGAGCATCAAAATGAAGGAATTATGCATCGAAACGAAGGAAATGCTGATCGTAACTTGAAAAGGTGCATCAAAATGAGGGAAATATGAATCGAAACGAAGGAAATGCTGATAGTAATGAGAAATGGAGCATCAAAATAAAGGAAATATGCATCGAAACGAAGGTAATATTGAGCGTAACGAGAAAACGAGCATCTAAAAGAAGGAAATCTGCATCGAAACGAATGAAATGGTGATCGTAACGAGAAAAGGAGCATCAAAATAAAGTAAATATGCATCGAAACGAAGGAAATGCTGATCGTAACGAGAAAATGAGCATTAAAATGAAGGGAATATTCATCAAAACGAAGGAAATGTTTATCGTAATTAGAAAAGGAGCATCAAAATGAAGGAAATATGCATCGAAACAAAGGAAATTTTGATCGTAACGAGAAAACGAGCATCAAAATGAAGGAAATCTGCATCGAAACGAATGAAATGTTAATCGTAACGAGAAAAGGAGCATCAAAATGAAGTAAATATGCATCGAAACGAAGAAAATGCTGATCGTAACGAGAAAAGGTGCATCAAAATAAAGGAAATATGAATCGAAACTAAGGAAATGCTGATCGTAACAAGAAATGGAGCATCAAAATGAAGGAAATATGCATCAAAATGGAGGTAATATTGAGCGTAACGAGAAAATGAGAATCAAAACTAAGGAAATATGCATCGAAACAAAGGTAATGTTGATCGTAAAGAGATAATAAGAATCAAAACGAAGGAAATATGCATCGAAACGAAGGAAATATTAATCATAACGAGAAAACGAGCATCAAAAAGAAGGAAATCCGCATCGAAACGAATGAAATGTTGATCGTAACGAGAAAAGGAGCATCAAAATGATGTAAATATGCATCGAAACGAAGGAAATGTTGATCGTAACGAGAAAATGAGCATTAAAATGAAGGAAATATTCATCGAAAGGAAGGAAATGTTGATCGTAATGAGAAAATGAGCATCAAAATGAAAGAAATATGCATCGAAACAAAGGAAATATTGATCATAACGAGAAAACGAGCATCAAAATGAAGGAAATATGAATCAAAACGAAGGAAATATTAATCGTAACGAGAAATGGAGCATCAAAATGTATGAAATATGCATCGAAACGAAGGTAATATTGATTGTAACGAGAAAATGAGAATCAAAATGAAGGAAATATGCATCGAAACGAAGAAATATTGATCGTAACGAGATAACAAGCATCAAAAAGAAGGAAATCTGCATCGAAACGAATGAAATGTTGATCGTAACGAGGAAAGGAGCATCAAAATGAAGGAAATAAGCATCGAAACAAAGGAAATGCTGATCGTAACGAGAAAAAGTGCATCAAAATGAAGGAAATATGCATCGAAACGAAGGAAATATTGATCGTAATGAGAAAATGAGCATCAAAATGAAGGAAATATGAATCGAAACGAACGAAATGTTGATCGTAACAAGAAAGGAGCATCAAAATGAAATAAATATACATCGAACGAATGAAATATTGATCGTAACGTGAAAAGGAGCATCAAAATGAAGGAAATATTCATCGAAACGAAGGTAATATTTATCGTAACGTGAAAATGAGAATCAAAACGAAGGAAATATGCATTGAAACAAAGGTAATGTTGATCGTAAAGAGAAAATGAGAATCAAAACGAAGGAAATATGCATCAAAATGAAGGAAATATTGATCGTAATGAGAAAACGAGCATAAAAAAGAAGGAAATCTGCATCGAAACGAATGAAATGTTGATCGTAACGAGAAAAGGAGCATCAAAATGAAGGAATTATGCATCGAAACGAAGGAAATGCTGATCGTAACTTGAAAAGGTGCATCAAAATGAGGGAAATATGAATCGAAACGAAGGAAATGCTGATAGTAATGAGAAATGGAGCATCAAAATAAAGGAAATATGCATCGAAACGAAGGTAATATTGAGCGTAACGAGAAAATGAGCATCTAAAAGAAGGAAATCTTCATCGAAACGAATGAAATGGTGATCGTAACGAGAAAAGGAGCATCAAAATGAAGCAAATATGCATCGAAACGAAGGAAATGCTGATCGTAACGAGAAAATGAGCATTAAAATGAAGGGAATATTCATCAAAACGAAGGAAATGTTTATCGTAATGAGAAAAGGAGCATCAAAATGAAGGAAATATGCATCGAAACAAAGGAAATTTTGATCGTAACGAGAAAACGAGCATCAAAAAGAAGGAAATCTGCATCGAAACGAATGAAATGTTGATCGTAACGAGAAAAGGAGCATCAAAATGAAGTAAATATGCATCGAAACGAAGAAAATGCTGATCGTAACGAGAAAAGGTGCATCAAAATAAAGGAAATATGAATCGAAACTAAGGAAATGCTGATCGTAACGAGAAATGGAGCATCAAAATGAAGGAAATATGCATCGAAACGGAGGTAATAATGAGCGTAACGAGAAAATGAGAATCAAAACTAAGGAAATATGCATCGAAACAAAGGTAATGTTGATCGTAAAGAGATAATAAGAATCAAAACGAAGGAAATATGCATCGAAACGAAGGAAATATTAATCATAACGAGAAAACGAGCATCAAAAAGAAGGAAATCCGCATCGAAACGAATGAAATATTGATCGTAACGAGAAAAGGAGCAGCAAAATAATGTAAATATGCATCGAAACGAAGGAAATGTTGATCGTAACGAGAAAATGAGCATTAAAATGAAGGAAATATTCATCGAAAGGAAGGAAATGTTGATCGTAATGAGAAAATGAGCATCAAAATGAAAGAAATATGCATCGAAACAAAGGAAATATTGATCATAACGAGAAAACGAGCATCAAAATGAAGGAAATATGAATCGAAATGAAGGAAATATTAATCATAATGAGAAATGGAGCATCAAAATATAGGAAATATGCATCGAAACGAAGGTAATATTGATCGTAACGAGAAAATGAGAATCAAAACGATGGAAATATGCGTCAAAACGAAGAAGTATTGATCGTAACGAGAAAACGAGCATCAAAAAGAAGGAAATCTGCATCGAAACGAATGAAATGTTGATCGTAACGAGAAAAGGAGCATCAAAATAAAGGAAATATGCATCGAAACAAAAGAAATGCTGATCGTAACGAGAAAAAGTGCATCAAAATGAAGGAAATATGCATCGAAACGAAGAAAATATTGATTGTAACGAGAAAATGAGCATCAAAATGAAGGAAATATGAATCGAAACGAACGAAATGTTGATCGTAACAAGAAAGGAGCATCAAAATGAAATAAATATGCATCGAACGAATAAAATGTTGATCGTAACGTGAAAAGGAGCATCAAAATGAAGGAAATATTCATCGAAATGAAGGTAATATTGATCGTAACGTGAAAATGAGAATCAAAACGAAGGAAATATCGTAAAGAGAAAATGAGAATCAAAACAAAGGAAATATGCATCGAAACGAAGGAAATATTGATCGTAACGAGAAAACACGCATAAAAAAGAAGGAAATCTGCATCGAAACGAATGAAATGTTGATCGTAACGAGAAAAAGAGCATCAAAATGAAAGAAATATGCATCAAAACGAATGAAATGTTGATCGTAACGAGAAAAGATGCATCAAAATGAAGGAAATATGAATCGAAACGAAGGAAATGCTGATCGTAATGAGAAATGGAGTATCAAAATGAAGGAAATATGCATTGAAACGAAAGTAATATTGAGCGTAACGAGAAAACGAGCATCTAAAAGAAGGAAATCTGCATCGAAACGAATGAAATGGTGATCGTAACGAGAAAAGGAGCATCAAAATGAAGTAAATATGCATCGAAACGAAGGAAATGCTGATCGTAACGAGAAAATGAGCATTAAAATGAAGGGAATATTCATCGAAACGAAGGAAATGTTTATCGTAATGAGAAAAGGAGCATCAAAATGAAGGAAATATGCATCGAAACAAAGGAAATTTTGATCGTAACGAGTAAACGAGCATCAAAAAGAAGGAAATTTGCATCGAAACGAATGAAATGTTGATCGTAACGAGAAAAGGAGCATCAAAATGAAGTAAATATGCATCGAAACGAAGGAAATGCTGATCGTAACGAGAAAATGAGCATTAAAATGAAGGGAATATTCATCGAAACGAAGGAAATGTTTATCGTAATGAGAAAAGGAGCATCAAAATGAAGGAAATATGCTTCGAAACAAAGGAAATTTTGATAGTAACGAGTAAACGAGCATCAAAAAGAAGGAAATCTGCATCGAAACGAATGAAATATTGATCGTAACGAGAAAAGGAGCATCAAAATGAAGTAAATATGCATCGAAACGAAGAAAATGCTGATCGTAACGAGAAAAGGTGCATCAAAATAAAGGAAATATGAATCGAAACTAAGGAAATGCTGATCGTAACGAGAAATGGAGCATCAAAATGAAGGAAATATGCATCGAAACGAAGGTAATATTGAGCGTAACGAGAAAATGAGAATCAAAACTAAGGAAATATGCATCGAAACAAAGGTAATGTTGATCGTAAAGAGATAATAAGAATCAAAACGAAGGAAATATGCATCGAAACGAAGGAAATATTGATCATAACGAGAAAACGAGCATCAAAAAGAAGGAAATCAGCATCGAAACGAATGAAATATTGATCGTAACGAGAAAAGGAGCATCAAAATGATGTAAATATGCATCGAAACGAAGGAAATGTTGATCGTAACGAGAAAATGAGCATTAAAATGAAGGAAATATTCATCGAAATGAAGGAAATGTTGATCGTAATGAGAAAATGAGCATCAAAATGAAAGAAATATGCATCGAAACAAAGGAAATATTGATCATAACGAGAAAACGAGCATCAAAATGAAGGAAATATGAATCGAAATGAAGGAAATATTAATCGTAACGAGAAATGGAGCATCAAAATGTAGGAAATATGCATCGAAACGAAGGTAATATTGATCGTAACGAGAAAATGAGAATCAAAACGAAGGAAATATGCGTCGAAACGAAGAAGTATTGATCGTAACGAGAAAACGAGCATCAAAAAGAAGAAAATCTGCATCGAAACGAATGAAATGTTGATCGTAACGAGAAAAGGAGCATCAAAATAAAGGAAATATGCATCGAAACAAAAGAAATGCTGATCGTAACGAGAAAAAGTGCATCAAAATGAAGAAAATATGCATCGAAACGAAGGAAATATTGATCATAACGAGAAAATGAGCATCAAAATGAAGGAAATATGAATCGAAACGAACAAAATGTTGATCGTAACAAGAAAGGAGCATCAAAATGAAATAAATATGTATCGATCGAATAAAATATTGATCGTAACGTGAAAAGGAGCATCAAAATGAAGGAAATATTCATCGAAACGAAAGTAATATTGATCGTAACGTGAAAATGAGAATCAAAACGAAGGAAATATGCATTGAAACAAAGGTAAAGTTGATCGTAAAGAGAAAATGAGAATCAAAACGAAGGAAATATGCATCGAAACGAAGGAAATATTGATCGTAACGAGAAAACGAGCATGAAAAAGAAGGAAATCTGCATCGAAACAAATGAATGTTGATCGTAACGAGAAAAGGAGCATCAAAATGAAGGAAATATGCATCGAAACGAATGAAATGCTGATCGTAACGAGAAAAGATGCATCAAAATGAAGGAAATATGAATCGAAACGAAGGAAATGCTGATCGTAACGAGAAATGGAGCATCAAAATGAAGGAAATATGCATCGAAACGAAGGTAATATTGAGCGTAACGAGAAAACGAGCATCAAAAAGAAGGAAATCTGCATCTAAACGAATGAAATGGTTATCGTAACGAGAAAAGGAGCATCAAAATGAAGTAAATATGCATCGAAAGAAAGGAAATGCTGATCGTAACGAGAAAATGAGCATTAAAATGAAGGAAATATTTATCGAAACGAAGGAAATGTTTATTGTAATGAGAAAAGGAGCATTAAAATGAAGGAAATATGCAAAGAAATGAAGGAAATATTGATCGTTACGAGAAAACGAGCATCAAAAAGAAGGAAATCTGCATCGAAACGAATGAAATGTTGATCGTAACGAGAAAATGAGCATCAAAATAACAGAAATATGCATCGAAACAAAGGAAATATTGATCATAACGAGAAAACGAGCATCAAAATGAAGGAAATATGAATCGAAACGAAAGAAATATTAATCGTAACGAGAAATGGAGCATCAAAATGTATGAAATATGCATCAAAACGAAGGTAATATTGATTGTAACGAGAAAATGAGAATCAAAACGAAGGAAATATGCATCGAAACGAAGAAATATTGATCGTAACGAGAAAACGAGCATCAAAAAGAAGGAAATCTGCATCGAAACGAATGAAATGTTGATCGTAACGAGGAAAGGAGCATCAAAATGAAGGAAATATGCATCGAAACAAAGGAAATGCTGATCGTAACGAGAAAAAGTGCATCAAAATGAAGGAAATATGCATCGAAACGAAGGAAATATTGATTGTAATGAGAAAATGAGCATCAAAATGAAGGAAATATGAATCGAAACGAACGAAATGTTGATCGTAACAAGAAAGGAGCATCAAAATGAAATAAATATGCATCGAACGAATGAAATATTGATCGTAACGTGAAAAGGAGAATCAAAATGAAGGAAATATTCATCGAAACGAAGGTAATATTGATCGTAACGTGAAAATGAGAATCAAAACGAAGGAAATATGCATTGAAACAAAGGTAATGTTGATCGTAAAGAGAAAATGAGAATCAAAACGAAGGAAATATGCATCAAAACGAAGGAAATATTGATCGTAATGAGAAAACGAGCATAAAAAAGAAGGAAATCTACATCGAAACGAATGAAATGTTGATCGTAACGAGAAAAGGAGCATCAAAATGAAGGAAATATGCATCGAAACGAAGGAAATGCTGATCGTAACTTGAAAAGGTGCATCAAAATTAAGGAAATATGAATCGAAACGAAGGAAATGCTGATCGTAATGGGAAATGGAGCATCAAAATGAAGGAAATATGCATCGAAACGAAGGTAATATTGAGCGTAACGAGAAAACGAGCATCTAAAAGAAGGAAATCTGCATCGAAACGAATGAAATGGTGATCGTAACGAGAAAAGGAGCATCAAAATGAAGTAAATATGCATCGAAACGAAGGAAATGCTGATCGTAACGAGAAAATGAGCATTAAAATGAAGGGAATATTCATCGAAACGAAGGAAATGTTTATCGTAATGAGAAAAGGAGCATCAAAATGAAGGAAATATGCATCGAAACAAAGGAAATTTTGATCGTAACAAGAAAACGAGCATCAAAAAGAAGGAAATCTGTATCGAAACGAATGAAATGTTGATCGTAACGAGAAAAGGAGCATCAAAATGAAGTAAATATGCATCGAAACGAAGAAAATGCTGATCGTAACGAGAAAAAGTGCATCAAAATAAAGGAAATATGAATCGAAACTAAGGAAATGCTGATCGTAACGAGAAATGGAGCATCAAAATGAAGGAAATATGCATCGAAACGAAGGTAATATTGAGCGTAACGAGAGAATGAGAATCAAAACTAAGGAAATATGCATCGAAACAAAGGTAATGTTGATCGTAAAGAGATAATAAGAATAACAACGAAGGAAATATGCATCGAAACGAAGGAAATATTGATCATAACAAGAAAACGAGCATCAAAAAGAAGGAAATCCGCATCGAAACGAATGAAATGTTGATCGTAACGAGAAAAGGAGCATCAAAATGATGTAAATATGCATCGAAACGAAGGAAATGTTGATCGTAACGAGAAAATGAGCATTAAAATGAAGGAAATATTCATCGAAATGAAGGAAATGTTGATCGTAATGAGAAAATGAGCATCAAAATGAAAGAAATATGCATCGAAACAAAGGAAATATTGATCATAACGAGAAAACGAGCATCAAAATAAAGGAAATATGAATCGAAACGAAGGAAATATTAATCGTAACGAGAAATGGAGCATCAAAATGTAGGAAATATGCATCGAAACGAAGGTAATATTGATCGTAACGAGAAAATGAGAATCAAAACGAAGGAAATATGTGTCGAAATGAAGAAGTATTGATCGTAACGAGAAAACGAGCATCAAAAATAAGGAAATCTGAATCGAAACGAATAAAATGTTGATCGTAACGAGAAAAGGAGCATCAAAATAAAGGAAATATGCATCGAAACAAAAGAAATGCTGATCGTAACGAGAAAAAGTGCATCAAAATGAAGGAAATATGCATCGAAACGAAGGAAATATTGATCATAACGAGAAAATGAGCATCAAAATGAAGGAAATATGAATCGAAACGAACAAAATGTTGATCGTAACAAGAAAGGAGCATCAAAATGAAATAAATATGTGTCGAACGAATAAAATGTTGATCGTAACGTGAAAAGGAGCATCAAAATGAAGGAAATATTCATCGAAACGAAAGTAATATTGATCGTAACGTGAAAATGAGAATCAAAACGATGGAAATATGCATTGAAACAAAGGTAATGTTGATCGTAAAGAGAAAATGAGAATCAAAACGAAGGAAATATGCATCGAAACGAAGGAAATATTGATCGTAACGAGAAAACGAGCATAAAAAAGAAGGAAATCTGCATCGAAACGAATGAATGTTGATCGTAACGAGAAAAGGAGCATCAAAATGAAGGAAATATGCATCGAAACGAATGAAATGCAGATCGTAACGAGAAAAGATGCATCAAAATGAAGGAAATATGAATCAAAACGAATGAAATGCAGATCGTAACGAGAAATGGAGCATCAAAATGAAGGAAATATGCATCGAAACGAAGGTAATATTGAGCGTAACGAGAAAACGAGCATCAAAAAGAAGGAAATCTGCATCTAAACGAATGAAATGGTGATCGTAACGAGAAAATGAGCATCAAAATGAAGTAAATATGCATCGAAAGAAAGGAAATGCTGATCGTAACGAGAAAATGAGCATTAAAATGAAGGAAATATTCATCGAAACGAAGGAAATGTTTATTGTAATGAGAAAAGGATCATTAAAATGAAGGAAATATGCAAAGAAACGAAGGAAATATTGATCGTTACGAGAAAACGAGCATCAAAAAGAAGGAAATCTGCATCGAAACGAATGAAATGTTGATCGTAACGAGAAAATGAGCATCAAAATAACGGAAATATGCATCAAAACGAAGAAATGCTGATCGTAACGAGAAAAGGTGCATCAAAATGAAGGAAATATGAATCGAAACAAAGGAAATGCTGATCGTAACGAGAAATGGAGCATCAAAATGAAGGAAATATGCATCGAAACGAAGGTAATATTGAGCGTAACGAGAAAATGAGAATCAAAACGAAGGAAATATGCATCGAAACAAAGGTAATGTTGATTGTAAAGAGAAAATGAGAATCAAAACGAAGGAAATATGCATCGAAACGAAGGAAATATTGATCATAACGAGAAAACGAGCATCAAAAAGAAGGAAATCCGCATCGAAACGAATGAAATGTTGATCGTAACGAGAAAAGGAGCATCAAAATGATGTAAATATGCATCGAAACGAAAGAAATGTTTATCGTAACGAGAAAATGAGCATTAAAATGAAGGAAATATTCATCGAAACGAAGGAAATGTTGATCGTAATGAGAAAATGAGAATCAAAATGAAAGAAATATGCATCGAAACAAAGGAAATATTGATCATAACGAGAAAACGAGCATCAAAATGAAGGAAATATGAATCGAAACGAAGGAAATATTAATCGTAACGAGAAATGGAGCATCAAAATGTATGAAATATGCATCGAAACGAAGGTAATATTGATTGTAACGAGAAAATGAGAATCAAAATGAAGGAAATATGCATCGAAACGAAGAAATATTGATCGTAACGAGATAACAAGCATCAAAAAGAAGGAAATCTGCATCGAAACGAATGAAATGTTGATCGTAACGAGAAAAGGAGCATCAAAATGAAGGAAATATGCATCGAAACAAAGGAAATGCTGATCGTAACGAGAAAATGTGCATCAAAATGAAGGAAATATACATCGAAACGAAGGAAATATTGATCGTAATGAGAAAATGAGGATCAAAATGAAGGAAATATGAATCGAAACGAACGAAATGTTGATCGTAACAAGAAAGGAGCATCAAAATAAAATAAATATGCATCGAACGAATGAAATATTGATCGTAACGTGAAAAGGAGCATCAAAATGAAGGAAATATTCATCGAAACAAAGGTAATATTGATCGTAACGTGAAAATGAGAATCAAAACGAAGGAAATATGCATCGAAACAAAGGTAATGTTGATCGTAAAGAGAAAATGAAAATCAAAACGAAGGAAATATGCATCGAAACGAAGGAAATATTGATCGTAACAAGAAAACGAGCATAAAAAAGAAGGAAATATGCATCGAAACGAATGAAATATTGATCGTAACGAGAAAAGGAGCATCAAAATGAAGGAAATATGCATCGAAACGAAGGAAATGCTGATCGTAACGAGAAAAGGTGCATCAAAATGAAGGAAATATGAATCGAAACGAAGGAAATGCTGATCGTAATGAGAAATGGAGCATCAAAATGAAGGAAATATGCATCGAAACGAAGGTAATATTGAGCGTAACGAGAAAATGAGCATCTAAAAGAAGGAAATCTGCATCGAAACGAATGAAATGGTGATCGTAACGAGAAAAGGAGCATCAAAATGAAGTAAATATGCATCGAAATGAAGGAAATGCTGATCGTAACGAGAAAATGAGCATTAAAATGAAGGGAATATTCATCAAAACGAAGGAAATGTTTATCGTAATGAGAAAAGGAGCATCAAAATAAAGGAAATATGCATCGAAACAAAGGAAATTTTGATCGTAACGAGAAAACGAGCATCAAAAAGAAGGAAATCTGCATCAAAACGAATGAAATGTTGATCGTAACGAGAAAAGGAGCATCAAAATGAAGTAAATATGCATCGAAACGAAGGAAATGCTGATCGTAACGAGAAAAGGTGCATCAAAATGAAGGAAATATGAATCAAAACTAAGGAAATGCTGATCGTAACGAGAAATGGAGCATCAAAATGAAGGAAATATGCATCGAAACGAAGGAAATGCTGATCGTAACGAGAAAATGAGCATTAAAATGAAGGGAATATTCATCGAAACGAAGGAAATGCGGATCGTAACGAGAAAATGAGCATTAAAATGAAGGGAATATTCATCGAAACGAAGGAAATGTTTATCG
Organism: Pogostemon cablin; assembly: GCA_023678885.1. Classification (NCBI taxonomy): domain Eukaryota; kingdom Viridiplantae; phylum Streptophyta; class Magnoliopsida; order Lamiales; family Lamiaceae; genus Pogostemon; species Pogostemon cablin. The sequence goes on along the minus strand of JAHCLQ010000924.1, from coordinate 118,523 downwards.
TAATGAGAAAAAGAGCATCAAAATGAAGGAAATATGCATCGAAAGGAAATTTTGATCGTAACGAGAAAACGAGCATCGAAAAGAAGGAAATCTGCATCAAAACGAATGAAATGTTGATCGTAACGAGAAAAGGAGCATCAAAATGAAGTAAATATGCATCGAAACGAAGGAAATTCTGATCGTAACGAGAAAAGGTGCATCAAAATGAAGGAAATATGAATCGAAACTAAGAAAATGCTGATCGTAACGAGAAATGGAGTATCAAAATGAAGGAAATATGCATCGAAACGAAGGTAATATTGAGCGTAACGAGAAAATGAGAATCAAAACGAAGGAAATATGCATCGAAACAAAGGTAATGTTGATCGTAAAGAGAAAATGAGAATCAAAACGAAGCAAATATGCATCGAAACAAAGGAAATATTGATCATAACGAGAAAACAAGCATCAAAAAGAAGGAAATCCGCATCGAAACGAATGAAATGTTGATCGTAACGAGAAAAGGAGCATCAAAATGATGTAAATATGCATCGAAACGAAAGAAATGTTGATCGTAACGAGAAAATGAGCATTAAAATGAAGGAAATATTCATCGAAACGAAAGAAATGTTGATCGTAATGAGAAAATAAGAATCAAAATGAAAGAAATATGCATCGAAACAAAGGAAATATTGATCATAACGAGAAAACGAGCATCAAAATGAAGGAAATATGAATCGAAACGAAGGAAATATTAATCGTAACGAGAAATGGAGCATCAAAATGTATGAAATATGCATCGAAACTAAGGTAATATTGATTGTAACGAGAAAATGAGAATCAAAATGAAGGAAATATGCATCGAAACGAAGAAATATTGATCGTAACGAGATAACAAGCATCAAAAAGAAGGAAATCTGCATCGAAACGAATGAAATGTTGATCGTAACGAGAAAAGGAGCATCAAAATGAAGGAAATATGCATCGAAACAAAGGAAATGCTGATCGTAACGAGAAAATGTGCATCAAAATGAAGGAAATATACATCGAAACGAAGGAAATATTGATCGTAATGAGAAAATGAGGATCAAAATGAAGGAAATATGAATCGAAACGAACGAAATGTTGATCGTAACAAGAAAGGAGCATCAAAATAAAATAAATATGCATCGAACGAATGAAATATTGATCGTAACGTGAAAAGGAGCATCAAAATGAAGGAAATATTCATCGAAACAAAGGTAATATTGATCGTAACGTGAAAATGAGAATCAAAACGAAGGAAATATGCATCGAAACAAAGGTAATGTTGATCGTAAAGAGAAAATGAAAATCAAAACGAAGGAAATATGCATCGAAACGAAGGAAATATTGATCGTAACAAGAAAACGAGCATAAAAAAGAAGGAAATATGCATCGAAACGAATGAAATATTGATCGTAACGAGAAAAGGAGCATCAAAATGAAGGAAATATGCATCGAAACGAAGGAAATGCTGATCGTAACGAGAAAAGGTGCATCAAAATGAAGGAAATATGAATCGAAACGAAGGAAATGCTGATCGTAATGTGAAATGGAGCATCAAAATGAAGGAAATATGCATCGAAACGAAGGTAATATTGAGCGTAACGAGAAAATGAGCATCTAAAAGAAGGAAATCTGCATCGAAACGAATGAAATGGTGATCGTAACGAGAAAAGGAGCATCAAAATGAGCATTAAAATGAAGGGAATATTCATTGAAACGAAGGAAATGTTTATCGTAATGAGAAAAGGAGCATCAAAATAAAGGAAATATGCATCGAAACAAAGGAAATTTTGATCGTAACGAGAAAACGAGCATCAAAAAGAAGGAAATCTGCATCAAAACGAATGAAATGTTGATCGTAACGAGAAAAGGAGCATCAAAATGAAGTAAATATGCATCGAAACGAAGGAAATGCTGATCGTAACGAGAAAAGGTGCATCAAAATGAAGGAAATATGAATCAAAACTAAGGAAATGCTGATCGTAACGAGAAATGGAGCATCAAAATGAAGGAAATATGCATCGAAACGAAGGAAATGCTGATCGTAACGAGAAAATGAGCATTAAAATGAAGGGAATATTCATCGAAACGAAGGAAATGTTTATCATAATGAGAAAAGGAGCATCAAAATGAAGAAAATATGCATCGAAACAAAGGAAATTTTGATCGTAACGAGAAAACGAGCATCAAAAAGAAGGAAATCTGCATCAAAACGAATGAAATGTTGATCGTAACGAGAAAAGGAGCATCAAAATGAAGTAAATATGCATCGAAACGAAGGAAATGCTGATCGTAACGAGAAAAGGTGCATCAAAATGAAGGAAATATGAATCGAAACTAAGGAAATGCTGATCGTAATGAGAAATGGAGCATCAAAATGAAGGAAATATGTATCGAAACGAAGGTAATATTGAGCGTAACGAGAAAATGAGAATCAAAACGAAGGAAATATGCATCGAAACAAAGGTAATGTTGATTGTAAAGAGAAAATGAGAATCAAAACGAAGGAAATATGCATCGAAACTAAGGAAATATTGATCATAACGAGAAAACGAGCATCAAAAAGAAGGAAATCCGCATCGAAACGAATGAAATGTTGATTGTAACGAGAAAAGGAGCATCAAAATAATGTAAATATGCATCGAAACGAAAGAAATGTTGATCGTAACGAGAAAATAAGCATTAAAATGAAGGAAATATTCATCGAAACGAAGGAAATGTTGATCGTAATGAGAAAATGAGCATCAAAATGAAAGAAATATGCATCAAAACAAAGGAAATATTGATCATAACGAGAAAACGAGCATCAAAATGAAGAAAATATGAATCGAAACGAAGGAAATATTAATCGTAACGAGAAATGGAGCATCAAAATGTATGAAATATGCATCGAAACGAAGATAATATTGATTGTAACGAGAAAATGAGAATCAAAACGAAGGAAATATGCATCGAAACGAAGAAATATTGATCGTAATGAGAAAACGAGCATCAAAAAGAAGGATATCTGCATCGAAACGAATGAAATGTTGATCGTAACGAGAAAAGGAGCATCAAAATGAAGGAAATATGCATCGAAACAAAGGAAATGCTGATCGTAACGAGAAAAAGTGCATCAAAATGAAGGAAATATGCATCGAAACGAAAAATATTGATCGTAATGAGAAAATGAACATCAAAATGAAGGAAATATGAATCGGAACGAACGAAATATTGATCGTAACAAGAAAGGAGCATCAAAATGAAGTAAATATGCATCGAACGAATGAAATATTGATCGTAACGTGAAAAGGAGCATCAAAATGAAGGAAATATTCATCGAAACAAATGTAATATTGATCGTAACGTGAAAATGAGAATCAAAACGAAGGAAATATGCATTCAAACAAAGGTAATGTTGAACGTAAAGAGAAAATGAGAATCAAAACGAAAGAAATATGCATCGAAACGAAGGAAATATTGATCGTAACGAGAAAACGAGCTTAAAAAAGAAGGAAATATGCATCGAAACGAATGAAATATTGATCGTTACGAGAAAAGGAGCATCAAAATGAAGGAAATATGCATCAAAACGAAGGAAATGCTGATCGTAACGAGAAAAGGTGCATCAAAATGAAGGAAATATGAATCGAAACGAAGGAAATACTGATCGTAATGAGAAATGGAGCATCAAAATAAAGGAAATATGCATCGAAACGAAGGTAATATTGAGCGTAACGAGAAAACGAGCATCTAAAAGAAGGAAATCTTCATCGAAACGAATGAAATGGTGATCGTAACGAGAAAAGGAGCATCAAAATGAAGTAAATATGCATCGAAACGAAGGAAATGCGGATCGTAACGAGAAAATGAGCATTAAAATGAAGGGAATATTCATCGAAACGAAGGAAATGTTTATCGTAATGAGAAAAGGAGCATCAAAATGAAGGAAATATGCATCGAAAGGAAATTTTGATCGTAACGAGAAAACGAGCATTGAAAAGAAGGAAATCTGCATCAAAACGAATGAAATGTTGATCGTAACGAGAAAAGGAGCATCAAAATGAAGTAAATATGCATCGAAACGAAGAAAATGCTGATCGTAACGAGAAAAGGTGCATCAAAATGAAGGAAATATGAATCGAAACTAAGAAAATGCTGATCGTAACGAGAAATGGAGTATCAAAATGAAGGAAATATGCATCGAAACGAAGGTAATATTGAGCGTAACGAGAAAATGAGAATCAAAACGAAGGAAATATGCATCGAAACAAAGGTAATGTTGATCGTAAAGAGAAAATGAGAATCAAAACTAAGCAAATATGCATCGAAACAAAGGAAATATTGATCATAACGAGAAAACAAGCATCAAAAAGAAGGAAATCCGCATCGAAACGAATGAAATGTTGATCGTAACGAGAAAAGGAGCATCAAAATGATGTAAATATGCATCGAAACGAAGGAAATGTTGATCGTAATGAGAAAATGAGCATTAAAATGAAGGAAATATTCATCAAAACGAAGGAAATATTGATAGTAATGAGAAAATGAGCATCAAAATGAAAGAAATATGCATCGAAACAAAGGAAATATTGATCATAACGAGAAAATGAGCATCAAAATGAAGGAAATATGAATCGAAACGAAGGAAATATTAATCGTAATGAGAAATGGATCATCAAAATGTAGGAAATATGCATTGAAACGAAGGTAATATTGATCGTAACGAGAAAATGAGAATCAAAACGAAGGAAATATGCATAGAAACGAAGAAGTATTGATCGTAATGAGAAAACGAGCATCAAAAAGAAGAAAATCTGCATCGAAACAAATGAAATGTTGATCGTAACGAGAAAAGGAGCATCAAAATGAAGGAAATATGCATCGAAACAAAAGAAATGCTGATCGTAACGAGAAAAAGTGCATCAAAATGAAGGAAATATGCATCGAAACAAAGGAAATATTGATCGTAACGAGAAAATGAGCATCAAAATGAAGGAAATATGAATCGAAACGAACGAAATATTGATTGTAACAAGAAAGGAGCATCAAAATGAAGTAAATATGCATCGAAACAAAGGAAATGCTGATCGTAACGAGAAAATGAGCATTAAAATGAAGGAAATATTCATCGAAACGAAGGAAATGTGTTATCGTAATGAGAAAAGGAGCATCAAAATTAAGGAAATATGCATCGAAACAAAGGAAATTTTGATCGTAACGAGAAAACGAGCATCAAAAAGGAGGAAATCTGCATCGAAACGAATGAAATGTTGATCGTAACAAGAAAGAAGCATCAAAATAAAATAAATATTCATCGAAACGAATGAAATGTTGATTGTAACGTGATAAGGAGCATCAAAATGAAGTAAATACGCATCGAAATGAAGGAAATATTGATCGTAATGAGAAAATGAGCATTAAAATGAAGGAAATATTCATCGAAACGAAGGAAATATTGATCGTAATGAGAAAAGGAGCATCAAAATGAAGGAAATATGCATTGAAACAAAGGAAATATTGATCATAACGAGAAAACGAGCATCAAAATGAAGGAAATATGAATCGAAACGAAGGAAATATTAATCGTAACGAGAAATGGAGCATCAAAATGTAGGAAATATGCATCGAAACGAAGGTAATGTTGATCGTAACGAGAAAATGAGAATCAAAACGAAGGAAATATGCATCGAAATGAAGAAATATTGATCGTAACGAGAAAACGAGCATAAAAAAGAAGGAAATCTGCATCGAAACGAATGACTTGTTGGTCGTAATGAGAAAAGGAGCATCAAAATGAAGGAAATGTGCATCGAAACGAATGAAATGTTGATCGTAATGAGAAAATGTGCATCAAAATGAAGGAAATATGCATCGAAACGAAGGAAATATTGATCGTAACGAGAAAATGAGCATCAAAATGAAGGAAATATGAATCGAAATGAATAAAATATTGATCGTAACAAGAAAGAATCATCAAAATGAAAAAAATATGCATCGAACGAATAAATGTTGATCGTAACAAGAAAGGAGCATCAAAATGAAATAAATATGCATCGAACGAATGAAATGTTGATCGTAACATGAAAAGGAGCATCAAAATGAAGGAAATATGCATCGAAACAAAGATAATGTTGATCGTAAAGAGAAAATGAGAATCACAACGAAGGAAATATGCATCGAAACGAAGGAAATATTGATCGTAACGAGAAAACGAGCATCAAAAAGAAGGAAATCTGCATCGAAACGAATGAAATGTTGATCGTAACGAGAAAAAGAGCATCAAAATGAAGGAAATATACATCGAAACGAAGGAAATGCTGATCGTAACGAGAAAAGGGTCATCAAAATGAAGGAAATATGAATCGAAACGAAGGAAATGCCGATCGTAACGAGAAATGGAGCATCAAAATGAAGGAAATATGCATTGAAACGAAGGTAATATTGAGCGTAACGAGAAAATGAGAATCAAAACGAAGGAAATATGCATCGAAACAAAGGTAATGTTGATTGTAAAGAGAAAATGAGAATCAAAACGAAGGAAATATGCAACGAAACGAAGGAAATATTGATCATAACGAGAAAACGAGCATCAAAAAGAAGGAAATCCGCATCGAAACGAATGAAATGTTGATCGTAACGAGAAAAGGAGCATTAAAATGAAGGAAATGTTCATCGAAATGAAGGAAATGTTGATCGTAATAAAAAAAGGAGCATCAAAATGAAGGAAATATGCATCGAAACAAAGGAAATATTGATCATAATGAGAAAATGAGCATAAAAAAGAAGGAAATCTGCGTCGAAATGAATGAAATGTTGATCGTAACAAGGAAAGAAGCATCAAAATGAAGGAAATATACATCGAAACGAAGGAAATGTTGATCGTAAGGAGAAAATGAGCATTCAAATTAAGGAAATATTCATCAAAACGAAGAAATTGTTGATCGTAATGAGAAAAGTAGCATCAAAATGAAGGAAATATGCATCGAAACAAAGGAAACATTGATCATAATGAGAAAACGAGCATCAAAAAGAAGGAAATTTACATCGAAACGAATGAAATGTTGATCGTAACAAGAAAAGGAGCATCAAAATGAAGGAAATATGCATAGAAACGAAGGAAATGTTGATAGTAACAAGAAAATGAGCATTAAAATGATGGAAATATTCATGGAAACGGAGGAAATGTTGATCGTTATGAGAAAAGGAGCATCAAAATTGATCATAACGAGAAAACGAGCATCAAAAAGAAGGAAATCTGCATCGAAACGAATGAAATATTGATCGTAACAAGAAAAGAAACATCAAAATGAAGTAAATATGCATCGAAACGAAGGAAATACTGAACGTAACAAGAAAAAGTGCATCAAAATGAAGGAAATATAATCGAAACGAAGGAAATGTTGATCGTAATGAGAAAAGGAGCATCAAAATGAAGGAAATATGCATCGAAACGAAGGAAATATTGATCATAACGAGAAAACGAGCATCAAAAAGAAGGAAATCTGCATCGAAACGAATGAAATGTTTATCGTAACAAGAAAAGGAGCATCAAAATGAACGAAATATGCATCGAAACGTAGGAAATGCTGATCGTAACGAGAAAAAGTGCATCAAAATGAAGGAAATATGCATGGAAACGAAGGAAATATTGATCGTAACGAGAAAATGAGCATCAAAATGAAGGAAATATGAAATGAAACGAAGAAAATGCTGATCGTAACGAGAAATGCAGCATCAAAATGAAGGAAATATGCATCGAAACGAAGGTAATATTGATGGTAACGAGAAAATGAGAATCAAAGGAAATATGCATCGAAACAAAGGTAATGTTGATCGTAAAGAGAAAATGAGAATCAAAACGAAGGAAATATGCATCTAAACAAAGGAAATATTGATCATAACGAGAAAATGAGCATAAAAAAGAAGGAAATATGCATCGAAACGAATGAAATGTTGATCGTAACAAGAAAAGGAGCATCAAAATGAATGATATATACATCGAAACGAAGGAAATTTTGATCGTAACGAGAAAATGAGCATTCAAATGAAGGAAATATTCATCAAAACGCAGAAATTGTTGATCGTAATGAGAAAAGTAGCATCAAAATGAAGGAAATATGAATCGAAACAAAGGAAACATTGATCATAATGAGAAAACGAGCATCAAAAAGATGGAAATCTGCATCGAAACGAATGAAATATTGATCGTAACAAGAAAAGGAGCATCAAAATGAAGGAAATATGCATAGAAACGAAGGAAATGTTGATCGTAACGAGAAAATGAGCATTAAAATGATGAAAATATTCATCGAAACGAAGGAAATGTTGATCGTAATGAGAAAAGGAGCATCAAAATGAAGGAAATATGCATCAAAACAAAGGAAATTTTGATCATAACGAGAAAACGAGCATCAAAAAGAAGGAAATATAAATAGAAACGAAGGAAATTCTGATCATAACGAGAAATGGGGCATCAAAATGAATGAAATATGCATCGAAACGAAGGTAATATTGAACGTAATGAGAAAATGAGAATCAAATTGAAGGAAATATGCATCGAAACGAAGATAATGTTGATCATAAAGAGAAAATGAGAATCAAAACGAAGGAAATATGCATCTAAACGAAGGAAATATTGATCGTAACGAGAAAACGACCATCAAAAATAAGGAAATCTGCATCAAAACGAATGAAATGTTGATCGTAACGAGAAAAGGAGCATCAAAATGAAGTAAATATGTATCGAAACGAAGGAAATATTGATCGTAACGAGAAAATGAGCATCAAAATGAAGTAAATATTTATCGAAACGAAGGAAATGTTGATCGTAACGAGAAAATGAGCATTAAAATGAAGGAAATATGTATCGAAACAAAGGAAACATTAATCATAATGAGAAAACGAGCATCAAAAAGAAGGAAATCTGCATCGAAATGAATGAAATTTTGATCGTAAAAAGAAAAGGAGAATCAAAATGAAGGAAATATGCATAGAAACGAAGGAAATATTGATCGTAACGAGAAAATGAGCATTAAAATGATGGAAATATTCATCGAAACGAAGGAAATGTTGATCGTAATGAGAAAAGAAGAATTAAAATGAAGGAAATATGCATCGAAACAAAGGAAATATTAATCATAACGAGAAAACGAGCATCAAAAAGAAGGAAATCTGCATCGAAACGAATAAAATATTGATCATAACAAGAAAAAGAGCATCAAAATGAAGTAAATATGCATCGAAACGAAGGAAATGCTGATCGTAACAAGAAAAGGTGCATCAAAATGAAGGAAATATACATCGAAACGAAGAAAATGTTGATAGTAACGAGAAAATGAGCATTAAAATGAAGGAAATATGAATCAAATGAAGGAAATGTTGATCATACTGAGAAAAGGAGCATCAAAATGATGGAAATCTGCATCGAAACGAATGAAATGTTGATTGTAACGAGAAAAGAAGCATCAAAATGAAGGAAATATGCATCGAAACGAAGGTAATATTGATCGTAACGAGAAAATGAGAATCAAAACGAAGGAAATATGCATCGAAACGAAGGAAATATTGATCGTAATGAGAAATCGAGCATAAAAAGATGGAAATCTGCATCGAAACGAATGAAATGTTGATCGTAACAAGAAAAGGAGCATCAAAATAAAGTAAATATGCATCGAAACGAAGGAAATGCTGATCGTAACGAGAAAATGAGCTTCAAAATGAAGGAAATATACATCGAAACAAAGGAATATTGAATGTAACGAGAAAATGAGCATCAAAATTAAGGAAATATGCATCGAAACGAAGGAAATGTTGATCGTAACGAGAAAATGAGCATTAAAATAAAGGAAATATTCATCAAAACGAAGGAAATATTGATCGTAATGAGAAAAGGAGCATCAAAATGAAGGAAATATGCATTGAAACAAATGAAATGTTCATAACGAGAAAACGAGCATCGAAACGAAGGAAATATTGATCGTAACGAGAAAACAAGCATCAAAAAGAAGAAAATCTGCATCGAAACGAATGAAATATTGATCGTAACGAGAAAAGAAGCATCAAAATGAAGTAAATATGCATCGAAACAAAGGAAATATTAATCATAACGAGAAAACGAGCATCAAAAAGAAGGAAATCTGCATCGAAACGAATAAAATATTGATCGTAACAAGAAAAAGAGCATCAAAATGAAGTAAATATGCATCGAAACGAAGGAAATGCTGATCGTAACAAGAAAAGATGCATCAAAATGAAGGAAATATACATCGAAACGAAGAAAATGTTGATAGTAATGAGAAAATGAGCATTAAAATAAAGGAAATATGAATCGAAACGAAGAAAATGTTGATCGTACTGAGAAAAGGAGCATCAAAATGATGGAAATCTGCATCGAAACGAATGAAATGTTGATTGTAACGAGAAAAGAAGCATCAAAATGAAAGAAATATGCATCGAAACAAAGGTAATATTGATCGTAACGAGAAAAGAGAATTAAAACGAAGGAAATATGCATCGAAACGAAGGAAATATTGATCATAATGAGAAATCGAGCATAAAAAGAAGGAAATCTGCATCGAAACGAATGAAATGCTGATCGTAACAAGAAAAGGAGCATCAAAATAAAGTAAATATGCATCGAAACGAAGGAAATGCTGATCGTAACGAGAAAATGAGCTTCAAAATGAAGGAAATATACATTGAAACAAAGGAATATTGAATGTAACGAGAAAATGAGCATCAAAATGAAGGAAATATGCATCGAAATGAAGGAAATATTGATCGTAACGAGAAAATGATCATTAAAATAAAGGAAATATTCATCAAAACGAAGGAAATATTGATCGTAATGAGAAAAGGAGCATCAAAAGAAGGAAATATGCATTGAAACAAATGAAATGTTCATAACGAGAAAAGGAGCATCAAAATGAAGGAAATATGCATCGAAACGAAGGAAATATTGAACGAAACGAGAAAACAAGCATCAAAACGAAGGAAATATGAATCGAAACGAAGGAAATGCTGATCGTAATGAGAAATGGAGCATCAAAATGAAGGAAATATGCATCGAAACGAAGGTAATATTGAGCGTAACGAGAAAATGAGCATCTAAAAGAAGGAAATCTGCATCGAAACGAATGAAATGGTGATCGTAACGAGAAAAGGAGCATCAAAATGAAGTAAATATGCATCGAAATGAAGGAAATGCTGATCGTAACGAGAAAATGAGCATTAAAATGAAGGGAATATTCATCGAAACGAAGGAAATGTTTATCGTAATGAGAAAAGGAGCATCAAAATAAAGGAAATATGCATCGAAACAAAGGAAATTTTGATCGTAACGAGAAAACGAGCATCAAAAAGAAGGAAATCTGTATCAAAACGAATGAAATGTTGATCGTAACGAGAAAAGGAGCATCAAAATGAAGTAAATATGCATCGAAACGAAGGAAATGCTGATCGTAACGAGAAAAGGTGCATCAAAATGAAGGAAATATGAATCAAAACTAAGGAAATGCTGATCGTAACGAGAAATGGAGCATCAAAATGAAGGAAATATGCATCGAAACGAAGGAAATGCTGATCGTAACGAGAAAATGAGCATTAAAATGAAGGGAATATTCATCGAAACGAAGGAAATGTTTATCATAATGAGAAAATGAGCATCAAAATGAAGGAAATATGCATCGAAACAAAGGAAATTTTGATCGTAACGAGAAAACGAGCATCAAAAAGAAAGAAATCTGCATCGAATCGAATGAAATGTTGATCGTAACGAGAAAAGGAGCATCAAAATGAAGTAAATATGCATCGAAACGAAGGAAATGCTGATCGTAACGAGAAAAGGTGCATCAAAATGAAGGAAATATGAATCAAAATTAAGGAAATGCTGATCGTAATGAGAAATGGAGCATCAAAATGAAGGAAATATGCATCGAAACGAAGGTAATATTGAGCGTAACTATAATATCTTAGCCCAACTAGATTATTTTTTTTAGAAAGCCCAAAACCTATTTATTTATTTTTGGCCCAAGTTGCCCTAGATTTGTTTTTAGAGCCCAAAACCTATTTATTTATTTTTTTATGGCCCAAAAGTCCAGCCCACTTAAATGGCATAACATGAAAATAAGCCCAGCCCATCCTAATAGCCTCAACACATATAAAAAAAAAAAAATAAGAAAGAAGAGTACGGGAGAAGAAATCAAAAGAGGGGAAAGAAAAGAGTGAAGAGGAGAAACCCTTGTTGATCAAATTCTCCCTTACAACCCTCATCCTAGGTGGGTTCTAAGTTGTTTTGAGGTAAGTAATGTGTAAATTAAGCTTCCTTCCTCCATAATTTTGTAATTTTGTTGGATTTTTTCAAGTATTGACATAATTCGAAGCTACTGTTCGAACTACTTTTGACCTAGCTATTGTCCTCAGAAATTTGTAAACTCAATTTTGTACGTAGCTGAACTCGTTATCTTTCCGTAGCCACCTGAAACGCCTCCATCCGATTTTTCTACAATTAGTTATGATTTTTCTCGTAAACTGCTGCTAGGCAATTCGCAGCTGCTGTTCGAACTGATTCTGACATAGCTACTGACCTCAGAAGTTTACAAACTCAATTTCTGTAGGTAGCTGAACGTGTTAGCTTTCTGTAGCCACTTGAAACACCATGATTCGATTTTTCTACAATTAGTTATGATTTTTCTTGTAAACTGCCGCTAGCTGGAAAATTTCAGAATAGTTATGTCGAATTCAAATTTACTTCCTATCGTTTTGTTTAAGAAATGATCTGAAACGGGTTATGTGAGATTGGGAGATGAGGTTGAGGAGATACGGGCTGTTCTTATTTAATATCGACTCGCTCGAGCTCGATTAAGATTTATTTTGACAATGAAAGACGATGTTACCGCTAATAGTTAGTTATATTTGATTTGTCTTTAATTGCTCATCTCCTTTCTAGGTAAAGAACCGTCGACGAAGGGCAAAGGACCGACTTCAGATTCCGGAGAGAGTTAATCACTTCCTTGTGAGTTGATAATTCGGGAACGCATTCTCTTGTGGGAAGTGTGGACCCTCGTTAAATTTGCATTCATTTTATTTTTAGTTAATTGATAAGAAAATTTTGGTAATATGTTATGTGGTAAAGAGTCTGATTGGCTCGATTGTTCTAGTTAGAGCTTGATTGGCCTAAGATGGTCCATTGATTATCTTATATTATTTCATATGGGTATTGTTGATTTTAACTTATGTTGAAGAGCCTTGCCTGCTCGATATCTGATAGCCTTTATTGCGAATTATTTGCAGATTGATTTCTGGTTATTCTTGTGACTTGTGTGCCAATTAAGACTATGACTTGAGTTGTTATTTATCTCATGATGCATATGTATAACTGGTACCAAGGTTAAGTAGCTCGAATTGGTCACGGTTCGGGTGAGTTGGAGCGACATTAATTGAGTAGCCCGAATTGTCGCGGTTCGGGTGAGTTAGAGTGACAAACAAGTCGCCCGTGGCTTGGCAAACCCGGGTGAGTTAGATCTAACGGGGCACCTGTCCATTTGCCAAATACTGATACTTTGGAAGGTGATCGTTAGATGAATCAGTCTATTATAGGCTCAGTCAACGTCACCAGTGTGGGACATGCATGTCATATATGTTTATATGTTTGATCATTTCAGGGATTACATCGATATTTTATTGTGAATTTTAGCACTTGGTGTGCATTGAGTAAGAACATTAATGTGCATTTTATCTAGAGTAACGGTGACGGGCTCGGACTGACTCTCGACGGAGAGATCAGTTTGAGGAGGATATTGGCTACCCACGCGTCTTTTATGTGATAACATCTTGTTTGAACTAATTGTGTATTTGTAAATGCATTCATAGGTTGTATTTTTGTTAAGTTGTATATTAAGTAAACATAATAATTGATTTGGAACGAAATATTGGATTTTATGTTATGAACCGCGAGTGGGAGTGCATGCTTCGTATAAGGGTTGGGGTGACCGGCTTATCACCTCACTGAGCTAGTGGTTTTTTTCACTCCCATCATTTCCTTCCTTTTCAGGCTGTTGATATCGTTTTGGTTGGAGGTTTGCCTGTCGTTTGCTCGTCATTCGATCGGTGTTTTGGGTACTTTTACTTTTGTGTAAATTGACGGATCCATTGGCGAGATTGTATAGTTTATATTTTGTGACCCCCCCTTGATGTTCTTTTTATACTTTCGCGATGTTATATCGCTCATGTATATTTTCTTCAAACTAAGTTACATCGTGGTATTTTGTACCTTTGTAAATCCTTGTTGATACTTTATGTAATGATGTCCTCGGGTTGTACCCGTTGTTTTCAGTTGTTCAATTCTACAGGTACTTGATAGCAAGCCTTACGTTTTCTATAAACTTTGGGGAGTGGAGTGCACCCATTTCGCGAAATTTATGGTTAACGTGGCGGTTGTCGCGTTCCGCCTGCGGGTTGGGGCGTGACAACTTTCTTGGTATCAGAGCCTGGTTATATGATTTTCATTCTTTTTGAGTCGAGCTAATGGATCCAATTTTATTTCTATGTCATCCTAAGGTATCGTATTACCTTAATGTTGACCTTGCATTTTCTTTCCCTTCTTTCTTTCAGTCATTATGGCACCTCCAGTTCGTCGTCGAGGTCGAGGTCGAGGACACGTTCCTCGTGATCCTCCGAGTCCTCTACTCTCTTCTGTTCCTCGTGGACCTCGAGGACATGTTTCTTCTGATCATGTCATTCATCCGACGGTTACGGACCCTATCAATTCTGATCATAGGGTGCCGGTTACCCAGGTAGAGCAACCACGGGCCCAGTTGCGTGTTGAGCACATGATGACCCCAGAGCAGTACCAGTTGTATTATGATCACATTCGAGTACATGGTGTTCCACCACCTACGACGACTCCTACCACTACAACTGTCACTGAGGATGTTCTTCGTGCTAATGAACCAATTCGACCCACATCTCATGTACCAGTTTCTACTCCAGAAATGGCTTTAGTAGGTCCTACTTCTCGAGGTGCACTTTTCATACCTGATTTAGTGAAAGCAGTTGAAAATATGGGGACTTCGAAATTTGACGGTACAAGAGATGCTTCTAAAGCGGGGGCGTGGTTAAAGGAGATTACAGAGACCTTTGACACTTTGATGATTGAAGAATGTTATCGTGTGGTCATTGCGACCAAGCTGTTAGGCCCAGACGCACGATGATGGTGGCAGAATCTAAAAGAGACATCTTCGGTTACTATTACGTGGGCTATCTTTGTGGAACGATTCAAAGATCGATACTTCTCTCAGTACATCAAGGATCAGAAGAGAAAGGAGTTCTTCAACCTCTTTCAAGGCATTATGTCAGTCGTGGAGTACGAAAGCAAATTTCTAGAATTGCGAGAATTCGCTCCTGAGTCATATACGATGAGAGACTTATGCAAGAGATTTGAAGATGGTCTTAATCTAAATATTCGAGATCGCATCAAGTCCGGAGACAAGTATGAGAGTCTTGACGAGCTCGTAGAAGAAGCCCTGAGGGTAGAAAGTTTAGTTCAGGCGAGACATAAGCTTGCAGAACGATCTCAAAAGAAAAGGCAAGGGAGCGCATTTCCAGGAAATGCATCGAAGGTGTATAGGGGTGTGGGATCTTCGCGTGGTGCACCAAGTTCAGTGTCTATTAGTTTTCCTCAACCTCGGGAGCAGTTTAGTAGAGGCGGGAGCAATGTCTCGAGATCGGTTGGTGAAAATCGCAAGTGCCAGAATTGCTTAAAGTATCATGACGGCCCTTGTAAGTCTCCTCAAGTATGTTTTCAGTGTCGACAGCCGGGCCATATGCGAAGTTCTTGTCCTCAACTTATGGGAGCGAGTAGTCAGAGTTCTGGTCAGCCTCGTGGTAGACTAACATATTCTACACCCAGAGATACTCGATCTGCAGCTACCAGAGTGCCTGATGCCTCCAGCGGCCCTAGTACTCGATCACCTATGCAAGGAAGGAATCAAACTAGAGTATTTCATATTTCCCAGGAAGAGGCTCGCTCAGATCCGAAGGTTGTGACAGGTAATTTATAATCCGAATATTTTCACATGCTAGATCTAACTCCGCCTTGTTATGCCACTTGATTACAAATAAAACATTCGTAAGAAATTTTATCTTTCCGAATTTTTAAATCACAATCTCACCTAATATTGCTTCTTTAGGCCATGTGTTTGTGGGAGACCATCAGGTCTACACTTTATTTGACCCAGGTTCTGATAGGTCTTATATCCGGGATGATCTTACTGCGATCTTAGATTATCCTATCTCTCATTTGTCACCTGGAATCATAGTTCATACCCCTCTTGGAGAGCGTCTAATTCGTGATTCGGTATTCCTTGGTTGTCCATTGAAGATCAAAGATGTCATTCTAGAGGCTGAATTGATACCATTGCCTTTGATTGATCTCGATGTTATTCTTGGCATGGATTGGCTTGTTGGCAATTGGATCGTGCGGTTCAACGTGATCCGTTAGGATAAACAGTAAACAAATCAGCGGAAGCAAAATTAATTGTTTACCGTACTTCAGGGTTGATGTAGAGTCTGAATCGTTGCAGAAGAACCACCTCTAGATCTTCTGCTGTATATCCCAAGTCGAATCCTGCTGTTGTGTGGGCAACAATCCGCAGGATTCTCTCAATCTGTTCCTGTTCTCTCCTCTCAGTCAAATGAGGCTCTCACTTAGGGTTAACAGGAACTGAGATGACTTATATAGTTGGGCTACAGCAGGGACCAGGAGGAGAAATTGGGCTGGGCCTCAATTGAATTTAATTAACCAAGCTTAGCCCAAAGCTTTTAATTAAATCCAATAATAATAATATAGTCCACTAAAATATTATTATTGCACTACCCATCCAATCCCAAATTATGTTCTGGGCTCCTTCTTATTATAAGCCCGATAGTCTCCCCATGTTTAAGATATTCAATGTCCATTAATTAATTAAGTTACTGACAACTCAAATTAATTAATATCTCATCCGAGAGTAGTACCACTCAACCTTATTATCATGCCGGAAATTAATCCACTTGCAAGATTTACATGATAAACCTTATGAGCTCCTCAAGGGGACATCATCAACCTATGACGGACATGGATTCCTTCTACAATCAACAGCACACCATAGATACAGCACTACTTCCCAACTCACCGAGTTTGTTGATTTAATACTTATAAATCTCACCCATTGATGAATCAAATAAATACATACTGCCCTACGTGTCGAGGTTATTATATAGGGATTAAGAGCACGAACTTCCATAATAACAGAGATCAAGTTCTACTATATAGTCAGTATAAGAAGAACGACCTCAGGCGGTCCTGCTCAATACACACAAGTGCACTAATGTGATTCTATAGCCAAGACAAGCTAATACCAAACCACACTACAACCATACCGATAGAGAGTCCCCGTCTATCTCAGTTGTGAGCATCTGTTTATACTTTATAAGGAAACCGATAATATGATCTTCCGCGTGTTGTCGCACAACATATTATCTACAATATAAAGTAATTGGACTATTGCATCATGCATATAAAATAAATTATAAGATGCAATCATTTGATCAATGATTCTCATTTCAAATATTGTTATGACATTGTTCATACTAAAGCTAGACTTTTAGTATACAATCCAACAATCTCCCACTTATACTAAAAGACTATGCTGTCATGTCTTCTGCCATACATCTGATTCCTACTCCCACTACACGACCATTAAAAGCTCTCGCCTTAAGGTCCTTGTAAATGATTTACTAGGTCATCATCCGATGCAATCTAGGCGACAACAACCTTCCCCTCATCATACGATTTCTCGTAACAGGTGGTACTCGCGCTCCATGTGTTTAATTGCCTTATGGACTTGTGATTTCTTCAAGTTTGCAACTGCACCAATATCATCAATGTAAATTGTGATTACCTTGGGCAAACTTAGAAATACTTTGAAGTCCATCATGAAGTCTCTAGAGTCATATAGATACTTTGGCTGCCTCTCAGGCTCCAATTCATCATCTTTCCATGATGGAGTCCGGAGTCTGAAATATATTTCTATATAACACTCCTCCACATTATGACTCTACTTCCTAAGATTAAACACATAACCTTTGAGGAGAATTTACTACCGTCCAATATGATTAAAAATCCGAATCTACGTAATCCACAAGAAGCAGTGAATCTGTCCAGTAAGTGTATATATGATAACCAGTCCTTCTCAGGCACTTCATATATATCTTACCACAGTTCATCATTCTTGTTCCGGGTTACGTTGATACCCACTGTTCATGCATTCAGCAAAACAAATATCCAATCTCGTTCATAGCATTCTTTAGATTAAGCTTCCTTATTTGCCGAAGCATAAGGAACCGCTTTCATCTTCTTTATCTTCTTCTTGTGTCTCAAAGACACATTCACTTAGATAAATTTACATGCTAAACGAGTATGGACTGTATCATTTTATGAAACTTGAGATAAGCATAACATCCTTTCTTGTGATCCGTATTACCGTGATCAAAAGGATGTATTTTGCCTTTCTTAAGTCCTTCATCTTTACCGCTTTATTAACCGTACCCATACGCCCGATAATACTCTTTCATTGTCTCCAATGAGCAAGATACTATCTACGTATAGTACAAGAAACACCACCACGTTTTCGTCACTCTTTACAACACACAAGACTCATCCGCTCATTGATTTAAATCCATGCCACTGGATTACCTAATCAAAACAGATGCTTCACGATATTAAAGCTTGCTTTAAGTCCATCGCTGGACAATTTTAAGCTTACTATCAAAATGCTATTAGTACTTTGCAATGAATTACTCTGGTTGCTTCACATAGATGTTTTCCTCAAGACTTCCAATCAGGAAAGCTGTCTTGACATCTATTTGTTGTCCCTCATAATTTAATATGAGCAGCAATAAATAAAAGAATCTAGATCAACATAAGCATAGCTACCGGTGAACATGTTTCCTCATAATCGAACCATTTCTTTCTGAGTACATCTTTTCGCAACAAGGTTTGCTTCCAAGATTTTCACCTTTCTGTATGATCCTCTTTTATTTCCCTTGACCACTTGCAATGGCTTTTACACCATTTTAGTGATGCTTTAAGCTCCAGACTTAATTTAGAATCCTTAGATTCTATTTCACCATACATTGCAACTTACTAAGATTCCGCATTTTAATCTTGTAGTGCTAAGTCGTATCCGTGGGATAATACCATATTTACTAGGGACCAAGTCTCACGACTCTCCCAATACATATATTTATGAGTTGTCACACAACCCTCCCACTACGACAAGGCACTACATGTAATTGTGTATCAGACGTGACACGCGTTGCAGTTTACCTTGTGGTATATCCTCTTGTACACTTGGTACTTATACTTAGTGTTTTCCTCTCACTTCCTCTAGAACAACTTATACATGGGTTTGTGATTTATTACATAGTCCTTTTCAAAAAATCTAATTATTGAGTTAACAATTATCCTTCGATCTTTTGGACTAAATAAATCACCCTCCATTTTTTTAGGATATCCCATATACAGACAAACGTTTCACGAATTACTGTATCTAGGGCATATCCATAAAATGAATTTAATTATTCTAAATAATTCATCATCTATCTAATCATAACCATAAGAGCCTAATACCTTCTAGCCACCACACCATTCAGCTGGGGCATGTCCGGTGTAGTCAACTTGAGATTTAATCTCAACTTCTGATTATTAGTTCCTAACTATCCGAAGAGGTTTTCATCATCATGATTAAATCGTAATGACTTAATATATTTTCCATGACGCTTCACTGTACCAGCCTTACAATTCTTGAATTAATCAAAGAACTTAGACATGCAGTGCATCATATAAATATATTGGTTTCCAGAATAATCTTTGAATATTCATAACCACCTCTCGCCTGGATATTGTTAGGTTCACTTGAATCAGAATGAACTAATTCCAACATATATATCTTTGGCTCTAAACCCCACAGCCTTGAAAAGGCAGTTAATCATTTTTACTTCCAAGGAAGACTCACAAGTCCGATAGTTTCCACTTCAGATAAACCTTACGGTCTATCGGCTATCAACTTTTGAATCCTACTCAAGTAAAATGAACTAATCTTAGACGCCAAATGTATGTTTAGTTCATCTTTGAAGGTTCCTTTCTCTAACTTATATTAGAAGATGCATTATTAATTACTATTTATTGCATCTGTGGGATGTGCATGATTCAAGAGTTTACACATTATCCACCAACGTACTATAACAGATTATAGACTCATTCCTCATCACTATGACCAAGTCATTTAAATGAAATGAAGTATCCATCTGTTAATGCATAGAAACCGAAATCAAATTCTTTCTATGAAACGTACGTAAAGATAATTTCTCATAATCAATCGTTTATTCTTATCATGAGATAAATAAACAACTCCCACTGCAATAACCACTACCTTTGTAGTTTTACCCATATTATTAACTATCTTATCCTTACTCAGTGATAAACATTTAGTGATTCCAGTATCTACACACTTCGTGTCAGTAGATGCCATCACTAATCATGTTTAATCATTAGTAAATAAGATAATAACCTTGTTCATATCATGATGAAAATTGACTTTCTTTTGCCACATGTTTTGTTAGAAGTTTCCCACCATATACAATCTCTCGTATTTCAGGTAGAACTTGCTCAAAACATCCAGGCAAATTGTGAAGAATAAATTGATTTAGGTTTCCCTTTCAATTTCTATTCCAAGCTTTTCCAATTCATTCATCAAATTCTATCATGACCTATTACCTTTTAAATTACTCGAGTATCCGAAGAGTTACATGAGACCATCATATTTCTATGAACCTCTCATCTCTTCACTAGAGACATTAACGGCATCATGAGACGTCCTTTGTGAGAACACACTTGTATTTTCTTAAGCAGTAAATTTTCAAAACCAAGATTCTTTTCTAATCAATTAATTTGGACAAGTAAATATAATGTCTTTTAGTTAACAATAAGTGAAATAAAACCATTCGAAATCCAGAGAATCACAAATAAATTTACCGATCAAATCTTCGAATTTTATTCTTTTATATCGATTCCCTCAAAACAATATAAAATAAAATTCACCGACATCTCAAGCACCGTGAGTCTGCAAGCCACGATAGTGTGGACGTTTACAAACCCGAACATTTACAAGAGAAGGTTTTACCCATTAATTTCATTTGTCAACCTAACTTTATGACAAAATAATTAATAGTCGGTTCCTCTTTAGCCATGCAAATAAAAGCAGTGACTCCGATGGGGAGGATACTTATTATTTACATCTAAGTGTATACCATTATTTAATCCCAAGTCCGCGGCCCAAGTTTGTGTGCCTTACAGATGGAGAAGTACACACGCACTCGGATAACTTCCTACGATTATCAATTACAAGTCTGTACCAGTGAACCGCATATAAACTCATCCGATAGGGAGGAAGGTCTAAGCCAACGCGCAAGTTCATATGCATCACATTACAAACGTAATTATTTAATGAAGTCTGTTCCAGTAATCCATGAATAAACTCATCCGATGGGGAGGAAGGCTCTAATGCCGACGCGCAAGTCTATTCACATTGCTAACAAACCAATAATGGAGGCCGCGGGAATTTATTACCAATCCCCTCTCCCACTTAGTTATTTAATTACCGAGGGTTTTTAACATGCATATAATATTCAGAAATAAAATATACAACTAAGACATGCTTCTATTAATAGCAATTTAAATAAATAAATCACATAGAACATGCCTTTCATATATAACAATTAATTGTCATGTTAAAACAATTAAATCAGTTATATATCATAATTAATTGCATAATGAATAGTGGATCAATTAAATGGGTCTTAGAGCAACAAATAAGCACAAAATGAGCAGCAGATTAATTAATTAATCATGCACATTATCTATGGCCCATAATCTTAGCCCAAAAACAAATTAAATCCACCAAGCCCACTAGCACAAAATTAGCTCCATTATTTAATAACTAATTTATCATGCTTGGCCCATTACCCACAATTAATTAAAACCAGCAATTAATATTGGCCCAGCAGCCCATTACCATTTAATTAAATTTTGGGCCCAACAGCCCAAAAACCAAATTAAAAAAAATTGAGCAGCCCTCTATTAATTACTGAATTGGGCCCAACAACCATTTTAATAAAAAACGGCCCAACAGGGAGATGAGCCCATTAATAAAACTGGCCCAACAATCCTGAACTAATTAATAAAGCCCAGGCAGCAAAAGGAGAGGCCCATAATCAAAATAAACAAGCCCAACTGCCAAAAGCCTAACAAAAGGAGGACAGTTATGCTGCCCTATCCCAGCCGCCGCACGCAGAGTCTAAGGCACCGGTGGCCGCGCCTACATCCATCGGAGCTCTCCGGCTATGGCTCCAGTGACCGCGCCCAGCTATCACCCGCTGCCAGCCACCTGCCTCTCTCACGCCCGGAACGCGCCGCCAGCCTTAACACACACCGCAACGCCCGACAGTAAGCCTCGAGCGGCGTCGTTCGTCGAAGACCCCTGACGGCCCAACCGAATTCGCGCCGCTAGCTTCTTCGTCGATCTGCCACGCCAGCTCCGGCGCTACGAGGCGCCGCTGCAGCCGGCGTCCACGCCCTCAGCCGATCCTGTATCAGTTTCGCGACACGCCGCTGGACTCGATCGACAGGAGCATCAGACCCGACTGGAATCGCCTGGGACTAACTGGAAGCCAGCGTCGACTCATCCGTCGTGTTCCGTCTGAGGCCGCCACCGCCCAGTTCGCCGTCGATCGGGGATCCGCCCGCACCAGTCGCGCAGCCGCTTCCGACTCGCGCTCCATCGTTGCTGATACAGCTCCGACCCGACCAGAATCAGTGTGAACGCGATGCCTTCGTTCACTGCCTGACGCGATCGGAAATCGCTTCTGACTCACTTCAGACTCTCTTCAACCCTCCGTCGACTCGCCCATAGCACGTTGAGACCCATCTGATTCTGGGTTGTCGTACGTATTTCTTACAGAGTCGGCCATTGACTCGTGAGTATGTGACAGTAGTGATAGAATGGGTTGGGATTCAAGAAGTGTGTATAGGTGCAGATGGGTATTTTGATGTGTGTGTCCAGTAATAAACAAACAATTAACAATCACACATACCAAAATCATGCCATGGAAAAATTAATAAGCTGTATAAAACCCACGAAATAATTCCCAGATTATATGACATAATCAAATTATCCCATTTAAACATGCTATCAATCAGACCATAAACCCACGAATGGCACATAAACCCCTTAACGTGTCACGTCTCACCACGAAACCATCGCTCTGATACCAATTGTTGGCAATTGGATCGTGCGGTTCAACATGATCCGTTAGGATAAACAGTAAACAAATCAGCGGAAGCAAAATTAATTGTTTACCGTACTTCAGGGTTGATGTAGAGTCTAAATCGTTGCAGAAGAACCACCTCTAGATCTTCTGCTGTATATCCCAAGTCGAATCCTGCTGTTGTGTGGGCAACAATCCGCAGGATTCTCTCAATCTGTTCCTGTTCTCTCCTCTCAGTCAAATGAGGCTCTCACTTAGGGTTAACAGGAACTGAGATGACTTATATAGTTGGGCTACAGCAGGGACCAGGAGGAGAAATTGGGCTGGGCCTCAATTGAATTTAATTAACCAAGCTTAGCCCAAAGCTTTTAATTAAATCCAATAATAATAATATAGTCCACTAAAATATTATTATTGCACTACCCATCCAATCCCAAATTATGTTCTGGGCTCCTTCTTATTATAAGCCCGATAGTCTCCCCATGTTTAAGATATTCAATGTCCATTAATTAATTAAGTTACTGACAACTCAAATTAATTAATATCTCATCCGAGAGTAGTACCACTCAACCTTATTATCATGCCGGAAATTAATCCACTTGCAAGATTTACATGATTAACCTTATGAGCTCCTCAAGGGGACATCATCAACCTATGACGGACATGGATTCCTTCTACAATCAACAGCACACCATAGATACAGCACTACTTCCCAACTCACCGAGTTTGTTGATTTAATACTTATAAATCTCACCCATTGATGAATCAAAGAAATACATACTGCCCTACGTGTCGAGGTTATTGTATAGGGATTAAGAGCACGAACTTCCATAATAACAGAGATCAAGTTCTACTATATAGTCAGTATAAGAAGAACGACCTCAGGCGGTCCTGCTCAATACACACAAGTGCACTAATGTGATTCTATAGCCAAGACAAGCTAATACCAAACCACACTACAACCATACCGATAGAGAGTCCCCATCTATCTCAGTTGTGAGCATCTGTTTATACTTTATAAGGAAACCGATAATATGATCTTCCGCGTGTTGTCGCACAACATATTATCTACAGTATAAAGTAATTGGACTATTGCATCATGCATATAAAATAAATTATAAGATGCAATCATTTGATCAATGATTCTCATTTCAAATATTGTTATGACATTGTTCATACTAAAGCTAGACTTTTAGTATACAATCCAACATGGCTTTCTTCGCATTATGCAATTCTCGACTGCCACGAGAAGCTTATTATTTTTCATAGACCAGGATTCTCAGAACTTGTTTTTGAAGGTGAACTTCAAACGAGATCCCTTTCTTTTATTTCAATGTTGACTGCGCATAAATTAATATGTAAGGGTTGTGAGGCATTCTTGGCATTTGTCGTCGATAATTCTCTTTCTGAGACTAAACTAGATGACATCCCGATCGTTAATGAATTTCCTGATGTCTTTCCCGAAGACTTACCAGGACAGCCTCCGAATCGAGAGATCGATTTTTCCATTGACGTACTTCCTGGAAGCACACCTATATCGATTACTCCATATCGAATGTCGCCAGCTGAGCTCAAGGAACTCCAGAAACAACTTGGAGAATTATTGGAGAAGGGATTCATACGACCTAGCACATCTCCTTGGGGTGCTCCAGTTCTTTTTGTCAAGAAGAAAGATGGATCATTTCGCCTATGTGTCGACTACCGTCAATTGAACAAGGTGACAATCAAGAACAAATATCCTCTTCCGAGAATCGATGATCTATTTGATCAATTGCAAGGAGAAACTGTGTTCTCAAAAATTGATTTGCGGTCTGGTTATCACCAACTCAAGATTAGGGAATCTGATATCCCTAAGTCTGCTTTTCGAACCAGATACGGCCATTTTGAATTCTGTGTTATGCCTTTTGGACTCACAAATGCTCCTGCAGCTTTTATGGATCTTATGAATCGGGTCTTTCGGTCGTATTTAGATATGTTTGTCATCATTTTCATTGATGACATTCTTATTTATTCTAAATCAGATGACGAGCATTCTCATCATCTAAGAATTGCTCTGAACATTCTTAGAGAAAATCAGCTTTATGCTAAATTTTCGAAGTGTGAATTTTGGCTTCGTGAGGTAAGCTTTTTGGGTCATCACATTTCTAAAGAAGGAATCTATGTCGATCCAGTGAAGATCCAGGCTATACTAGATTGGGAGCGTCCAAAGAACGTGACAGAGATTCGTAGTTTTCTGGGATTAGCTGGATATTATCGACGGTTTGTCAAAGACTTTTCGTTGTTGGCTTCATCTTTGACTAAATTGACTCGGAAAGGGGTAAAATTTGAATGGAGTAAAGAATGCGAGGAAGCCTTTCAAGAATTGAAAAGACGACTTGTTTCAGCTCCTATTCTTGCTTTGCCAGACCCAGCGATTGGAGAATTTACCATTTATAGCAACGCCTCGAGACAAGGATTAGGATGCGTTCTCATGCAAGAAGGAAAGGTTATTGCCTACGCTTCAAGGCAATTGAAGAAGAACGAAGAAAATTATCCTACACACGATTTAGAGTTGGCTGCAATTGTCTTTGCATTGAAGATCTGGAGACACTATCTGTATGGTGCAACTTGTCGGGTTTTCACTGATCACAAGAGCTTAAAGTATATCACCACACAAAAGGAACTCAACCTCAGGCAAAGGCGATGGATGGAGTTGATTAGTGACTATGACTTAGTCATCGATTATCATCCTGGCAAGGCGAACGTTGTTGCAGATGCTCTAAGTAGAAAGTCTTCTACCTCATTTGCTTCAATTCAATCTTTTTATCTTCCTATGTTGGAGCAATTTAAATCTTTACACATTTCGCTCGATTGTGAAAAGTCTAATGATTCCGCTTTAATCGCCAAATTCGAGGTTAGACCTACCTTGTTCGAGTAAATTCGAGAAAGACAATCACACGATGTTCATTTACAACAGAAGATGGCGAAGCTAAATCAAGGAAAAGATACAGAATTTCAAATTCGGGATGACGGACTCCTTACTTTTAAAAATCGTGTTTGTGTTCCATCAGAACTTGATGTTCGTAGAGATATTCTTGAGGAAGCCCATTCTTCAGCCTATTCTATGCATCCTGGTAGTACCAAAATGTACAGAACACTTCGGGAGCATTATTGGTGGCCAGGTATGAAACGGGACATTGCTGAATTTGTATCAAAGTGCTTATCATGCCAACAGATTAAAGCGGAACACCAAAAACCAGCCGGCATGCTTCAACCACTACCTATTCCTGAGTGGAAATGGGAGAACATCACGATGGATTTTGTTTCCGGTTTACCTCGAACCCAAAAGGGTCATGACTCAATCTGGGTCATTGTCGATCGTCTGACGAAATCGGCACATTTCCTTCCAGTGCATACCAACGAATCTTTAGAGAAACTTGCCAAGTTATATGTCGATGAGATCGTGAGATTGCACGGAGTACCAGTGTCAATCATATCTGATCGTGATCCAAGATTCCTTCCCGTTTTTGGCCTAGTCTGCAGAAAGCGCTAGGTACAAAATTACTATTCAGTACCTCGTTTCATCCACAGACTGATGGACAGTCAGAGAGAACTATACAGACACTAGAAGACATGTTACGTGCAGTGGTGTTGAATTTGGGAGGTAGCTGGGATAAGTACGTGACTTTGGTGGAGTTCGCTTATAACAACAGTTATCATTCAAGCATTGGAATGCCCCCGTACGAAGCTCTGTATGGGCGAAAGTGTCGAACACCGCTCTTTTGGGATGAGGTTGGCGAGAGAAAAATCGAACAAGTAGAGCTTATCGAAGATGCGAAGGAAAAAATACAACTTATTCGAGGCAGACTTAAGGTAGCGCAAGATCGACAGAAAAGCTATGCAGATAATAGGAGGCGCGATTTGGAGTTTAATGAAGGAGACAAAGTTTTTCTAAAAGTTTCTCCGTGGAAGGGCGTGTTGCGATTCCGCCGTCGAGGAAAGTTAAGTCCAAGGTATATTGGACCGTTTACGATCGTGCAAAGGATTGGTCGTGTCGCGTATCGACTTGAGCTACCATCTGAATTGTCAAAGATTCACGATGTCTTCCATGTTTCTATGCTTAGAAAATATGAACCAGATCCTTCGCACGTGCTCGAATATCCCCCAGTTGTATTAAAGGAGAATCTATCGTACGAAGTACAACCTGTTCAAATTGTAGATCGCCGAGAGAAAATGCTTCGTAATAAATCCATTCCTATGGTGAGAGTTCTATGGAAAAGTGATCGAATTGAAGAAGAAACGTGGGAACCAGAGTCAGTCATGCGTCAACAACATCCACATCTCTTTTCATCTCTAGGTATGTTTACGTTTCGAGGACGAAACTTTTTAGAGGAGGGGATACTTTATAATATCTTAGCCCAACTAGATTATTTTTTTTAGAAAGCCCAAAACCTATTTATTTATTTTTGGCCCAAGTTGCCCTAGATTTGTTTTTAGAGCCCAAAACCTATTTATTTATTTTTTTATGGCCCAAAAGTCCAGCCCACTTAAATGGCATAACATGAAAATAAGCCCAGCCCATCCTAATAGCCTCAACACATATAAAAAAAAAATAAATAAATAAGAAAGAAGAGTACGGGAGAAGAAATCAAAAGAGGGGAAAGAAAAGAGTGAAGAGGAGAAACCCTTGTTGATCAAATTCTCCCTTACAACCCTCATCCTAGGTGGGTTCTAAGTTGTTTTGAGGTAAGTAATGTGTAAATTAAGCTTCCTTCCTCCATAATTTTGTAATTTTGTTGGATTTTTTCAAGTATTGACATAATTCGAAGCTACTGTTCGAACTACTTTTGACCTAGCTATTGTCCTCAGAAATTTGTAAACTCAATTTTGTACGTAGCTGAACTCGTTAGCTTTCCGTAGCCACCTGAAACGCCTCCATCCGATTTTTCTACAATTAGTTATGATTTTTCTCGTAAACTGCTGCTAGGCAATTCGCAGCTGCTGTTCGAACTGATTCTGTCATAGCTACTGACCTCAGAAGTTTACAAACTCAATTTCTGTAGGTAGCTGAACGTGTTAGCTTTCTGTAGCGACTTGAAACACCATGATTCGATTTTTCTACAATTAGTTATGATTTTTCTTGTAAACTGCCGCTAGCTGGAAAATTTCAGAATAGTTATGTCGAATTCAAATTTACTTCCTATCGTTTTGTTTAAGAAATGATCTGAAACGGGTTATGTGAGATTGGGAGATGAGGTTGAGGAGATACGGGCTGTTCTTATTTAATATCGACTCGCTCGAGCTCGATTAAGATTTATTTTGACAATGAAAGACGATGTTACCGCTAATAGTTAGTTATATTTGATTTGTCTTTAATTGCTCATCTCTTTTCTAGGTAAAGAACCGTCGACGAAGGGCAAAGGACCGACTTCAGATTCCGGAGAGAGTTAATCACTTCCTTGTGAGTTGATAATTCGGGAACGCATTCTCTTGTGCGAAGTGTGGACCCTCGTTAAATTTGCATTCATTTTATTTTTAGTTAATTGATAAGAAAATTTTGGTAATATGTTATGTGGTAAAGAGTCTGATTGGCTCGATTGTTCTAGTTAGAGCCTGATTGGCCTAAGATGGTCCATTGATTATCTTATATTATTTCATATGGGTATTGTTGATTTTAACTTATGTTGAAGAGCCTTGCCGGCTCGATATCTGATAGCCTTTATTGCGAATTATTTGCAGATTGATTTCTGGTTATTCTTGTGACTTGTGTGCCAATTAAGACTATGACTTGAGTTGTTATTTATCTCATGATGCATATGTATAACTGGTACCAAGGTTAAGTAGCTCGAATTGGTCACGGTTCGGGTGAGTTGGAGCGACATTAATTGAGTAGCCCGAATTGTCGCGGTTCGGGTGAGTTAGAGTGACAAACAAGTCGCCCGTGGCTTGGCAAACCCGGGTGAGTTAGATCTAACGGGGCACCTGTCCATTTGCCAAATACTGATACTTTGGAAGGTGATCGTTAGATGAATCAGTCTATTATAGGCTCAGTCAACGTCACCAGTGTGGGACATGCATGTCATATATGTTTATATGTTTGATCATTTCAGGGATTACATCGATATTTTATTGTGAATTTTAGCACTTGGTGTGCATTGAGTAAGAACATTAATGTGCATTTTATCTAGAGTAACGGTGACGGGCTCGGACTGACTCTCGACGGAGAGATCAGTTTGAGGAGGATATTGGCTACCCACGCGTCTTTTATGTGATAACATCTTGTTTGAACTAATTGTGTATTTGTAAATGCATTCATAGGTTGTATTTTTGTTAAGTTGTATATTAAGTAAACATAATAATTGATGTGGAACGAAATATTGGATTTTATGTTATGAACCGCGAGTGGGAGTGCATGCTTCGTATAAGGGTTGGGGTGACCGGCTTATCACCCCACTGAGCTAGTGGTTTTGCTCACCCCCATCATTTCCTTCCTTTTCAGGCTGTTGATATCGTTTTGGTTGGAGGTTTGCCTGTCGTTTGCTCGTCATTCGATCGGTGTTTTGGGTACTTTTTCTTTTGTGTAAATTGACGGATCCATTGGCGAGATTGTATAGTTTATATTTTGTGACCCCCCCTTGATGTTCTTTTTGTACTTTCGCGATGTTATATCGCTCATGTATATTTTCTTCAAACTAAGTTACATCGTGGTATTTTGTACCTTTGTAAATCCTTGTTGATACTTTATGTAATGATGTCCTCGGGTTGTACCCGTTGTTATCAGTTGTTCAATTCTACAGGTACTTGATAGCAAGCCTTACGTTTTCTATAAACTTTGGGGAGTGGAGTGCACCCATTTCGCGAAATTTATGGTTAACGTGGCGGTTGTCGCGTTCCGTCTGCGGGTTGGGGCGTGACAGTAACGAGAAAATGAGAATCAAAACGAAGGAAATATGCATCGAAACAAAGGTAATGTTGATTGTAAAGAGAAAATGAGAATCAAAACGAAGGAAATATGCATCGAAACTAAGGAAATATTGATCATAACGAGAAAACGAGCATCAAAAAGAAGGAAATCCGCATCGAAACGAATGAAATGTTGATTGTAACGAGAAAAGGAGCATCAAAATAATGTAAATATGCATCGAAACGAAAGAAATGTTGATCGTAACGAGAAAATAAGAATTAAAATGAAGGAAATATTCATCGAAACGAAGGAAATGTTGATCGTAATGAGAAAATGAGCATCAAAATGAAAGAAATATGCATCAAAACAAAGGAAATATTGATCATAACGAGAAAACGAGCATCAAAATGAAGGAAATATGAATCGAAACGAAGGAAATTTTAATCGTAACGAGAAATGGAGCATCAAAATGTATGAAATATGCATCGAAACGAAGATAATATTGATTGTAATGAGAAAATGAGAATCAAAACGAAGGAAATATGCATCGAAACGAAGAAATATTGATCGTAATGAGAAAACGAGCATAAAAAAGAAGGATATCTGCATCGAAACGAATGAAATGTTGATCGTAACGAGAAAAGGAGCATCAAAATGAAGGAAATATGCATCGAAACAAAGGAAATGCTGATCGTAACGAGAAAAAGTGCATCAAAATGAAGAAAATATGCATCGAAACGAAAAATATTGATCGTAATGAGAAAATGAGCATCAAAATGAAGGAAATATGAATCGAAACGAACGAAATATTGATCGTAACAAGAAAGGAGCATCAAAATGAAATAAATATGCATCGAACGAATGAAATATTGATCGTAACGTGAAAAGGAGCATCAAAATGAAGGAAATATTCATCGAAATAAATGTAATATTGATCGTAACGTGAAAATGAGAATCAAAACGAAGGAAATATGCATTCAAACAAAGGTAATGTTGAACGTAAAGAGAAAATGAGAATCAAAACGAAAGAAATATGCATCGAAACGAAGGAAATATTGATCGTAACGAGAAAACGAGCTTAAAAAAGAAGGAAATATGCATCGAAACGAATGAAATATTGATCGTTACGAGAAAAGGAGCATCAAAATGAAGGAAATATGCATCAAAACGAAGGAAATGCTGATCGTAACGAGAAAAGGTGCATCAAAATGAAGGAAATATGAATCGAAACGAAGGAAATACTGATCGTAATGAGAAATGGAGCATCAAAATAAAGGAAATATACATCGAAACGAAGGTAATATTGAGCGTAACGAGAAAACGAGCATCTAAAAGAAGGAAATCTTCATCGAAACGAATGAAATGGTGATCGTAACGAGAAAAGGAGCATCAAAATGAAGTAAATATGCATCGAAACGAAGGAAATGCGGATCGTAACGAGAAAATGAGCATTAAAATGAAGGGAATATTCATCGAAACGAAGGAAATGTTTATCGTAATGAGAAAAGGAGCATCAAAATGAAGGAAATATGCATCGAAAGGAAATTTTGATCGTAACGAGAAAACGAGCATCAAAAAGAAGGAAATCTGCATCAAAACGAATGAAATGTTGATCGTAGCGAGAAAAGGAGCATCAAAATGAAGTAAATATGCATCGAAACGAAGGAAATGCTGATCGTAACGAGAAAAGGTGCATCAAAATGAAGGAAATATGAATCGAAACTAAGAAAATGCTGATCGTAACGAGAAATGGAGTATCAAAATGAAGGAAATATGCATCGAAACGAAGGTAATATTGAGCGTAACGAGAAAATGAGAATCAAAACGAAGGAAATATGGCATCGAAACAAAGGTAATGTTGATCGTAAAGAGAAAATGAGAATCAAAACGAAGCAAATATGCATCGAAACGAAGGAAATATTGATCATAACGAGAAAACGAGCATCAAAAAGAAGGAAATCCGCATCGAAACGAATGAAATGTTGATCGTAACGAGAAAAGGAGCATCAAAATGATGCAAATTTGCATCGAAACGAAGGAAATGTTGATCGTAATGAGAAAATGAGCATTAAAATGAAGGAAATATTCATCAAAACGAAGGAAATGTTGATAGTAATGAGAAAATGAGCATCAAAATGAAAGAAATATGCATCGAAACAAAGGAAATATTGATCATAACGAGAAAATGAGCATCAAAATGAAGGAAATATGAATCGAAACGAAGGAAATATTAATCGTAATGAGAAATGGATCATCAAAATATAGGAAATATGCATTGAAACGAAGGTAATATTGATCGTAACGAGAAAATGAGAATCAAAACGAAGGAAATATGCATAGAAACGAAGAAGTATTGATCGTAATGAGAAAACGAGCATCAAAAAGAAGGAAATCTGCATCGAAGCAAATGAAATGTTGATCGTAACGAGAAAAGGAGCATCAAAATGAAGGAAATATGCATCGAAACAAATGAAATGCTGATCGTAACGAGAAAAAGTGCATCAAAATGAAGGAAATATGCATCGAAACAAAGGAAATATTGATCGTAACGAGAAAATGAGCATCAAAATGAAGGAAATATGAATCGAAACGAACGAAATATTGATTGTAACAAGAAAGGAGCATCAAAATGAAGTAAATATGCATCGAAACAAAGGAAATGCTGATCGTAACGAGAAAATGAGCATTAAAATGAAGGAAATATTCATCGAAACGAAGGAAATGTGTTATCGTAATGAGAAAAGGAGCATCAAAATTAAGGAAATATGCATCGAAACAAAGGAAATTTTGATCGTAACGAGAAAACGAGCATCAAAAAGGAGGAAATCTGCATCGAAACGAATGAAATGTTGATCGTAACAAGAAAGAAGCATCAAAATGAAATAAATATTCATCGAAACGAATGAAATGTTGATTGTAACGTGATAAGGAGCATCAAAATGAAGTAAATATGCATCGAAATGAAGGAAATATTGATCGTAACGAGAAAATGAGCATTAAAATGAAGGAAATATTCATCGAAACGAAGGAAATATTGATCGTAATGAGAAAAGGAGCATCAAAATGAAGGAAATATGCATTGAAACAAAGGAAATGTTGATCGTAACGAGAAAATGAGAATCAAAACGAAGGAAATATGCATCGAAATGAAGAAATATTGATCGTAACGAGAAAACGAGCATAAAAAAGAAGGAAATCTGCATCGAAACGAATGACTTGTTGGTCGTAATGAGAAAAGGAGCATCAAAATGAAGGAAATGTGCATCGAAACGAATGAAATGTTGATCGTAATGAGAAAATGTGCATCAAAATGAAGGAAATATGCATCGAAACGAAGGAAATATTGATCGTAACGAGAAAATTAGCATCAAAATGAAGGAAATATGAATCGAAATGAATAAAATGTTGATCGTAACAAGAAAGAATCATCAAAATGAAATAAATATGCATCGAACGAATAAATGTTGATCGTAACAAGAAAGGAGCATCAAAATGAAATAAATATGCATCGAACGAATGAAATGTTGATCGTAACATGAAAAGGAGCATCAAAATGAAGGAAATATGCATCGAAACAAAGGTAATATTGATCGTAACGTGAAAATGAGAATCAAAACGAAGGAAATATGCATCGAAACAAAGATAATGTTGATCGTAAAGAGAAAATGAGAATCACAACGAAGGAAATATGCATCGAAACGAAGGAAATATTGATCGTAACGAGAAAACGAGCATCAAAAAGAAGGAAATCTGCATCGAAACGAATGAAATGTTGATCGTAACGAGAAAAAGAGCATCAAAATGAAGGAAATATACATCGAAACGAAGGAAATGCTGATCGTAACGAGAAAAGGGTCATCAAAATGAAGGAAATATGAATCGAAGCGAAGGAAATGCCGATCGTAACGAGAAATGGAGCATCAAAATGAAGGAAATATGCATTGAAACGAAGGTAATATTGAGCGTAACGAGAAAATGAGAATCAAAACGAAGGAAATATGCATCGAAACAAAGGTAATGTTGAATGTAAAGAGAAAATGAGAATCAAAACGAAGGAAATATGCATCGAAACGAAGGAAATATTAATCATAACGAGAAAACGAGCATCAAAAAGAAGGAAATCCGCATCGAAACGAATGAAATGTTGATCGTAACGAGAAAAGGAGCATTAAAATGAAGGAAATGTTCATCGAAATGAAGGAAATGTTGATCGTAATAAAAAAAGGAGCATCAAAATGAAGGAAATATGCATCGAAACAAAGGAAATATTGATCATAATGAGAAAATGAGCATAAAAAAGAAGGAAATCTGCGTCGAAATGAATGAAATGTTGATCGTAACAAGGAAAGAAGCATCAAAATGAAGGAAATATACATCGAAACGAAGGAAATGTTGATCGTAAGGAGAAAATGAGCATTCAAATTAAGGAAATATTCATCAAAACGAAGAAATTGTTGATCGTAATGAGAAAAGTAGCATCAAAATGAAGGAAATATGCATCGAAACAAAGGAAACATTGATCATAATGAGAAAACGAGCATCAAAAAGAAGGAAATTTACATCGAAACGAATGAAATGTTGATCGTAACAAGAAAATGAGCATCAAAATGAAGGAAATATGCATAGAAACGAAGGAAATGTTGATAGTAACAAGAAAATGAGCATTAAAATGATGGAAATATTCATGGAAACGGAGGAAATGTTGATCGTTATGAGAAAAGGAGCATCAAAATGAAAAAAAATATGCATCGAAACAAAGGAAATATTGATCATAATGAGAAAACGAGCATCAAAAAGAAGGAAATCTGCATCGAAACGAAGGAAATGTTGATCGTAACAAGAAAAGGAACATCAAAATGAAGTAAATATGCATCGAAACGAAGGAAATACTGAACGTAACAAGAAAAAGTGCATCAAAATGAAGGAAATATAATCGAAACGAAGGAAATGTTGATCGTAATGAGAAAAGGAGCATCAAAATGAAGGAAATATGCATCGAAACGAAGGAAATATTGATCATAACGAGAAAACGAGCATCAAAAAGAAGGAAATCTGCATCGAAACGAATGAAATGTTTATCGTAACAAAAAAAGGAGCATCAAAATGAACGAAATATGCATCGAAACGAAGGAAATGCTGATCGTAACGAGAAAAAGTGCATCAAAATGAAGGAAATATGCATGGAAACGAAGGAAATATTGATCGTAACGAGAAAATGAGCATCAAAATGAAGGAAATATGAAATGAAACAAAGGAAATGCTGATCGTAACGAGAAATGCAGCATCAAAATGAAGGAAATATGCATCGAAACGAAGCTAATATTGATGGTAACGGGAAAATGAGAATCAAAGGAAATATGCATCGAAACAAAGGTAATGTTGATCGTAAAGAGAAAATGAGAATCAAAACGAAGGAAATATGCATCTAAACAAAGGAAATATTGATCATAACGAGAAAATGAGCATAAAAAAGAAGGAAATATGCATCGAAACGAATGAAATGTTGATCGTAACAAGAAAAGGAGCATCAAAATGAAGGAAATATACATCGAAACGAAGGAAATTTTGATCGTAACGAGAAAATGAGCATTCAAATGAAGGAAATATTCATCAAAACGCAGAAATTGTTGATCGTAATGAGAAAAGTAGCATCAAAATGAAGGAAATATGAATCGAAACAAAGGAAACATTGATCATAATGAGAAAACGAGCATCAAAAAGATGAAAATCTGCATCGAAACGAATGAAATGTTGATCGTAACAAGAAAAGGAGCATCAAAATGAAGGAAATATGCATAGAAACGAAGGAAATGTTGATCGTAACGAGAAAATGAGCATTAAAATGATGAAAATATTCATCGAAACGAAGGAAATGTTGATCGTAATGAGAAAAGAAGCATCAAAATGAAGGAAATATGCATCAAAACAAAGGAAATTTTGATCATAACAAGAAAATGAGCATCAAAAAGAAGGAAATATAAATAGAAACGAAGGAAATTCTGATCGTAACGAGAAATGGGGCATCAAAATGAATGAAATATGCATCGAAACGAAGGTAATATTGAACGTAATGAGAAAATGAGAATCAAATTGAAGGAAATATGCATCGAAACGAAGATAATGTTGATCATAAAGAGAAAATGAGAATCAAAACGAAGGAAATATGCATCTAAACGAAGGAAATATTGATCGTAACGAGAAAACGACCATCAAAAAGAAGGAAATCTGCATCAAAACGAATGAAATGTTGATCGTAACGAGAAAAGGAGCATCAAAATGAAGTAAATATGTATCGAAACGAAGGAAATATTGATCGTAACGAGAAAATGAGCATCAAAATGAAGTAAATATGTATCGAAACGAAGGAAATGTTGATCGTAACGAGAAAATGAGCATTAAAATGAAGGAAATATGTATCGAAACAAAGGAAACATTAATCATAATGAGAAAACGAGCATCAAAAAGAAGGAAATCTGCATCGAAATGAATGAAATTTTGATCGTAAAAAGAAAAGGAGAATCAAAATGAAGGAAATATGCATAGAAACGAAGGAAATATTGATCGTAACGAGAAAATGAGCATTAAAATGATGGAAATATTCATCGAAACGAAGGAAATGTTGATCGTAATGAGAAAAGAAGAATTAAAATGAAGGAAATATGCATCGAAACAAAGGAAATATTAATCATAACGAGAAAACGAGCATCGAAAAGAAGGAAATCTGCATCGAAACGAATAAAATATTGATCATAACAAGAAAAAGAGCATCAAAATGAAGTAAATATGCATCAAAACGAAGGAAATGCTGATCGTAACAAGAAAAGGTGCATCAAAATGAAGGAAATATACATCGAAACGAAGAAAATATTGATAGTAACGAGAAAATGAGCATTAAAATGAAGGAAATATGAATCGAAACGAAGGAAATATTGATCATACTGAGAAAAGGAGCATCAAAATGATGGAAATCTGCATCGAAACGAATGAAATGTTGATTGTAACGAGAAAAGAAGCATCAAAATGAAGGAAATATGCATCGAAACGAAGGTAATATTGATCGTAACGAGAAAATGAGAATCAAAACGAAGGAAATATGCATCGAAACGAAGGAAATATTGATCGTAATGAGAAATCGAGCATAAAAAGATGGAAATCTGCATCGAAACGAATGAAATGTTGATCATAACAAGAAAAGGAGCATCAAAATAAAGTAAATATGCATCGAAACGAAGGAAATGCTGATCGTAACGTGAAAATGAGCTTCAAAATGAAGGAAATATACATCGAAACAAAGGAATATTGAATGTAACGATAAAATGAGCATCAAAATGAAGGAAATATGCATCGAAACGAAGGAAATGTTGATCGTAACGAGAAAATGAGCATTAAAATAAAGGAAATATTCATCAAAACGAAGGAAATGTTGATCGTAATGAGAAAAGGAGCATCAAAATGAAGGAAATATGCATTGAAACAAATGAAATGTTCATAACGAGAAAAGGAGCATCAAAATGAAGGAAATATGCATCGAAACGAAGGAAATATTGATCGTAACGAGAAAACAAGCATCAAAAAGAAGAAAATCTGCATCGAAACGAATGAAATGTTGATCGTAATGAGAAAAGAAGCATCAAAATGAAGTAAATATGCATCGAAACAAAGGAAATATTAATCATAACGAGAAAACGAGCATCAAAAAGAAGGAAATCAGCATCGAAACGAATAAAATATTGATCGTAACAAGAAAAAGAGCATCAAAATGAAGTAAATATGCATCGAAATGAAGGAAATGCTGATCGTAACAAGAAAAGATGCATCAAAATGAAGGAAATATACATCGAAACGAAGAAAATGTTGATAGTAACGAGAAAATGAGCATTAAAATGAAGGAAATATGAATCGTAACGAAGAAAATGTTGATCGTACTGAGAAAAGGAGCATCAAAATAATAGAAATCTGCATCGAAACGAATGAATTGTTGATTGTAACGAGAAAAGAAGCATCAAAATGAAGGAAATATGCATCGAAACAAAGGTAATATTGATCGTAACGAGAAAAGAGAATCAAAACGAAGGAAATATGCATCGAAATGAAGGAAATATTGATCGTAATGAGAAATCGAGCATAAAAAGAAGGAAATCTGCATCGAAACGAATGAAATGTTGATCGTAACAAGAAAAGGAGCATCAAAATAAAGTAAATATGCATCGAAACGAAGGAAATGCTGATCGTAACGAGAAAATGAGCTTCAAAATGAAGGAAATATACATTGAAACAAAGGAATATTGAATGTAACGAGAAAATGAGCATCAAAATGAAGGAAATATGCATCGAAATGAAGGAAATGTTGATCGTAACGAGAAAATGATCATTAAAATAAAGGAAATATTCATCAAAACGAAGGAAATATTGATCGTAATGAGAAAAGGAGCATCAAAATGAAGGAAATATGCATTGAAACAAATGAAATGTTCATAACGAGAAAAGGAGCATCAAAATGAAGTAAATATGCATCGAAACGAAGGAAATGTTGATAGTAACGAGAAAAGTAGCATCAAAAAGAAGGAAATCTGCATCGAAACGAATGAAATGTTGATCGTAACGAGAAAAGAAGTATCAAAATGAAGTAAATATGCATCGAAACGAAGGAAATGTTGATCGTAACGAGAAAAAGAGCATCAAAATGAAAGAAATATGCAACGAAACGAAGGTAATGTTGAACGTAAAGAGAAAATGAGAATCAAAACGAAGGAAATATGCATCGAAACGAAGAAAATATTGATCGTAACGAGAAAATGAGCATAAAAAAGAAGGAAATCTGCATCGAAACTGATGAAATATTGATCGTAACAAGAAAATGAGCACCAAAATGAAGTAAATATGCATCGAAACGAAGGAAATATTGATCGTAACGATAAAATGAGCATTAAAACGAATGAAATATTCATCGAAACGAAGGAAATGTTGATCATAATGAGAAAAAAAATATCAAAATGAAGGAAATATGCATCAAAACAAAGGAAATGCTGATCATAATGATAAAAGGAGCATCAAAATGAAGGAAATACGCATCGAAACGAAGGAAATGCTAATCGTAACGCGAAAACGAGCATCAAAAATAAGGAAATCTACATCGAAACGAATGGAATGTTGATCGTAACAAGAGAAGGAGCATCAAAATGAAGGAAATATGCATCGAAACAAAGGAAATGTTGATCGTAACGAGAATATGAGCATTAAAATGAAGGAAATATTCATCGAAACGAAGGAAATGTTGATCGTAATGAGAAAATGAGCATCAAAATGAAGAAAATATGCATCGAAACTAAGGAAATATTGATCGTAATGAAAAAATAAGCGTCAAAAAGAAGGAAATCTGCATCGAAACGAATGAAATATTGATCGTAACGAGAAAAGGAGCATCAAAATGAAGTAAATATGCATCGAAACGAAGGAAATGTTGATAGTAACGAGAAAATGAGCATCAAAACGAAGGAAATCTGCATCGAAACGAAGGAAATGTTGATCATAACAAGAAAAGGAGCATCAAAATGAAGGAAATATACATCGAAACGAAGGAAATATTGATCGTAACGAGAAAATGAGCATTCAAATGAAGGAAATATTCATCAAAACGAAGAAATTGTTGATCGTAATGAGAAAAGGAGCATCAAAATGAAGGAAATATACATCGAAACAAAGGAAACATTGATCATAATGAGAAAACGAGCATCAAAAAGAAGGAAATCTGCATCGAAACGAATGAAATGTTGATCGTAACAAGAAAAGGAGAATCAAAATGAAGGAAATATGCATAGAAACGAAGGAAATGTTGATCGTAACGAGAAAATGAGCATTAAAATGATGGAAATATTCATCGAAACGAAGGAAATGTTGATCGTAATGATAAAAGGAGCTTCAAAATGAAGGAAATATGCATCGAAACAAAAGAAATGCTGATCATAACGAGAAAAGGAGCATCAAAATGAAGGAAATACGCATCGAAACGAAGGAAATGCTAATCGTAACGCGAAAATGAGCATCAAAAATAAGGAAATCTGCATCGAAATGAATGGAATGTTGATCGTAACAAGAGAAGGAGCATCAAAATGAAGTGAATATGCGTCGAAATGAAGGAAATGCTAATCATAACGAGAAAATGAGCATCAAAATGAAGAAATATTCATCGAAACAAAGGAAATGTTGATCGTAACGAGAATATGAGCATTAAAATGAAGGAAATATTCATCGAAATGAAGGAAATATTGATCGTAATGAGAAAATGAGCATCAATATGAAGGAAATATGCATCGAAACGAAGGAAATATTGATCATAACGAAAAAATGAGCGTCAAAATGAAGGAAATCTGCATCGAAACGAATGAAATATTGATCGTAACGAGAAAAGGAGCATCAAAATGAAGTAAATATGCATCGAAACGAAGGAAATGTTGGTAGTAACGATAAAAGGAGCATCAAAATGAAGGAAATCTGCATCGAAACGAATGAAATGTTGATCGTAACAAGAAAAGGAGCATCAAAATGAAGGAAATATGCATCGAAACGAAGGAAATGTTGATCGTAACGAGAAAATGAGCATTCAAATGAAGGAAATATTCATCAAAACGAAGAAATTGTTGATCGTAATGAGAAAAGGAGCATCAAAATGAAGGAAATATGCATCGAAACAAAGGAAACATTGATCATAATGAGAAAACGAGCATCAAAAAGAAGGAAATCTGCATCAAAACGAATGAAATGTTGATCGTAACAAGAAAAGGAGAATCAAAATGAAGGAAATATGCATAGAAACGAAGGAAATGTTGATCGTAACGAGAAAATGAGCATTAAAATGATGGAAATATTCATCGAAACGAAGGAAATATTGATCGTAATGATAAAAGGAGCATCAAAATGAAGGAAATATGCATCGAAACAAAGGAAATGCTGATCATAACGAGAAAAGGAGCATCAAATTGAAGGAAATACGCATTGAAACGAAGGAAATGCTAATCGTAACGCGAAAACAAGCATCAAAAATAAGGAAATCTGCATCGAAACGAATGGAATGTTGATCGTAACAAGAGAAGGAGTATCAAAATGAAGTAAATATGCATCGAAATGAAGGAAATGCTAATCGTAACGATAAAATGAGCATCAAAATGAAGGAAATATGCATCGAAACAAAGGAAATATTGATCGTAACAAGAATATGAGCATTAAAATGAAGGAAATATTCATCGAAACGAAAGAAATATTGATCGTAATGAGAAAATGAGCATCAAAATGAAGGAAATATGCATCGAAACGAAGGAAATATTGATCGTAACGAAAGAATGAGCGTAAAAAAGAAGTAAATCTGCATCGAAACGAATGAAATATTAATCGTAACGAGAAAAGGAGCATCAAAATGAAGTAAATATGCATCGAAACGAAGGAAATGCTGATCGTAACAAGAAAAGGTGCATCAAAATGAAGGAAATATACATCGAAACGAAGAAAATATTGATCGTAATGAGAAAATGAGCATCAAAAAGAAGGAAATTTGCATCGAAACGAATGAAATGTTGATCGTAACGAGAAAAGAAGCATCAAAATGAAGTAAATATGCATCGAAACGAAGGAAATATTGATCGTAACGAGAAAACGAGCATCAAAAAGAAGGAAATCTGCATCGAAACGAATGAAATGTTGATCGTAACGAGAAAAGAAGCATCAAAATGAAGTAAATATGCATCGAAACGAAGGAAATATTGATCGTAACGAGAAAAAGAGCATCAAAATGAAGGAAATATGCAACAAAACGATGGTAATGTTGAACGTAAGGAGAAAATGAGAATCAAAACGAAGGAAATATGCATCGAAACGAAGGAAATATTGATCTTAACGAGAAAACGAGCATAAAAAAGAAGGAAATCTGCATCGAAACGAATGAAATGTTGATCGTAACAAGAAAAGGAGCATCAAAATGAAGTAAATATGCATCAAAACGAAGGAAATATTAATCGTAACGATAAAATGAGCATTAAAATGAATGAAATATTCATCGAAACGAAGGAAATGTTGATCGTAATGAGAAAAAGAGCATCAAAATGAAGGACATATGCATCGAAACAAAGGAAATGTTGATCATAACGAGAAAAGGAGCATCAAAATAAAGGAAATATGCATCGAAACGAAGGAAATGCTAATAGTAATGCGAAAACGAGCATCAAAAATAAGAAATCTGCATCGAAACGAATGGAATGTTGATCGTAACAAGAGAAGGAGTATCAAAATGAAGTAAATATGCATCGAAATGAAGGAAATGCTAATTGTAACGATAAAATTAGCATCAAAATGAAGGAAATATGCATCGAAACGAAGGAAATATTGATCGTAACGAGAATATGAGCATTAAAATGAAGGAAATATTCATCGAAACGAAAGAAATGTTGATCGTAATGAGAAAATGAGCATCAAAATGAAGGAAATATGCATCGAAACGAAAGAAATATTGATCGTAACGAAAAAATAAGCGTCAAAAAGAAGGAAATCTGCATCGAAACGAATGAAATATTAATCGTAACGAGAAAAGGAGCATCAAAATAAAGTAAATATGCATCGAAACGAAGGAAATGTTGATAGTAACGAGAAAAGTAGCATCAAAATGAAGGAAATCTGCATCGAAACGAATGAAATGTTGATCATAATAAAAAAAGGAGCATCAAAATGAAGGAAATATACATCGAAACGAAGGAAATGTTGATCATAACGAGAAAATGAGCATTAAAATGATGGAAATATTCATCGAAACGAAGGAAATATTGATCGTAATGATAAAAGGAGCATCAAAATGAAGGAAATATGCATCGAAACAAAGGAAATGCTGATCATAACGAGAAAAGGAGCATCAAATTGAAGGAAATACGCATCGAAACGAAGGAAATGCTAATCGTAACGCGAAAACAAGCATCAAAAATAAGGAAATCTGCATCGAAACGAATGGAATGTTGATCGTAACAAGAGAAGGAGTATCAAAATGAAGTAAATATGCATCGAAATGAAGGAAATGCTAATCGTAACGATAAAATGAGCATCAAAATGAAGGAAATATGCATCGAAACAAAGGAAATATTGATCATAACGAGAATATGAGCATTAAAATGAAGGAAATATTCATCGAAACGAAAGAAATGTTGATCGTAATGAGAAAATGAGCATCAAAATGAAGGAAATATGCATCGAAACGAAGGAAATATTGATCGTAACGAAAAAATGAGCGTCAAAAAGAAGTAAATCTGCATCGAAACGAATGAAATATTAATCGTAACGAGAAAAGGAGCATCAAAATGAAGTAAATATGCATCGAAACGAAGGAAATGCTGATCGTAACAAGAAAAGGTGCATCAAAATGAAGGAAATATACATCGAAACGAAGAAAATGTTGATCGTAACGAGAAAATGAGAATTAAAATGAAGGAAATATTAATCGAAATGAAGGAAATGTTGATCGTACTGAGAAAAGGAGCATCAAAATGATGGAAATCTGCATCGAAACGAAGGTAATATTGATCGTAACAAGATAATGAGAATCAAAATGAAGGAAATATGCATCGAAACGAAGGAAATATTGATCGTAATGAAAAAATAAGCGTCAAAAAGAAGGAAATCTGCATCGAAACGAATGAAATATTGATCGTAACGAGAAAAGGAGCATCAAAATGAAGTAAATATGCATCGAAACGAAGAAAATGTTGATAGTAACGAGAAAATGATCATCAAAACGAAGGAAATCTGCATCGAAACGAATGAAATGTTGATCATAACCAGAAAAGGAGCATCAAAATGAAGGAAATATACATCGAAACGAAGGAAATATTGATCGTAACGAGAAAATGAGCATTCAAAAGAAGGAAATATTCTTCAAAACGAAGAAATTGTTGATCGTAATGAGAAAAGGAGCATCAAAATGAAGGAAATATACATCGAAACAAAGGAAACATTGATCATATTGAGAAAACGAGCATCAAAAAGAAGGAAATCTGCATCGAAACGAATGAAATGTTGATCGTAACAAGAAAAGGAGAATCAAAATGAAGGAAATATGCATAGAAACGAAGGAAATGTTGATCGTAACGAGAAAATGAGCATTAAAATGATGGAAATATTCATCGAAACGAAGGAAATATTGATCGTAATGATAAAAGGAGCTTCAAAATGAAGGAAATATGCATCGAAACAAAAGAAATGCTGATCATAACGAGAAAAGGAGCATCAAAATGAAGGAAATACGCATCGAAACGAAGGAAATGCTAATCGTAACGCGAAAATGAGCATCAAAAATAAGGAAATCTGCATCGAAATGAATGGAATGTTGATCGTAACAAGAGAAGGAGCATCAAAATGAAGTGAATATGCGTCGAAATGAAGGAAATGCTAATCATAACGAGAAAATGAGCATCAAAATGAAGAAATATTCATCGAAACAAAGGAAATGTTGATCGTAACGAGAATATGAGCATTAAAATGAAGGAAATATTCATCGAAATGAAGGAAATATTGATCGTAATGAGAAAATGAGCATCAATATGAAGGAAATATGCATCGAAACGAAGGAAATATTGATCATAACGAAAAAATGAGCGTCAAAATGAAGGAAATCTGCATCGAAACGAATGAAATATTGATCGTAAC
Source organism: Pogostemon cablin (assembly GCA_023678885.1). Taxonomy (NCBI): domain Eukaryota; kingdom Viridiplantae; phylum Streptophyta; class Magnoliopsida; order Lamiales; family Lamiaceae; genus Pogostemon; species Pogostemon cablin. The sequence continues at coordinate 73,612 of JAHCLQ010000924.1, read as the reverse complement.
GAGAAAAGGAGCATCAAAATGAAGTAAATATGCATCGAAACGAAGGAAATGTTGGTAGTAACGATAAAAGGAGCATCAAAATGAAGGAAATCTGCATCGAAACGAATGAAATATTGATCGTAACAAGAAAAGGAGCATCAAAATGAAGGAAATATGCATCGAAACGAAGGAAATGTTGATCGTAACGAGAAAATGAGCATCAAAATGAAGGAAATATGCATCGAAACGAAGGAAATATTGATCGTAACGAAAAAATGAGCGTCAAAAAGAAGTAAATCTGCATCGAAACGAATGAAATATTAATCGTAACGAGAAAAGGAGCATCAAAATGAAGTAAATATGCATCGAAACGAAGGAAATGCTGATCGTAACAAGAAAAGGTGCATCAAAATGAAGGAAATATACATCGAAACGAAGAAAATATTGATCGTAATGAGAAAATGAGCATCAAAAAGAAGGAAATTTGCATCGAAACGAATGAAATGTTGATCGTAACGAGAAAAGAAGCATCAAAATGAAGTAAATATGCATCGAAACGAAGGAAATATTGATCGTAACGAGAAAACGAGCATCAAAAAGAAGGAAATCTGCATCGAAACGAATGAAATGTTGATCGTAACGAGAAAAGAAGCATCAAAATGAAGTAAATATGCATCGAAACGAAGGAAATATTGATCGTAACGAGAAAAAGAGCATCAAAATGAAGGAAATATGCAACAAAACGATGGTAATGTTGAACGTAAGGAGAAAATGAGAATCAAAACGAAGGAAATATGCATCGAAACGAAGGAAATATTGATCTTAACGAGAAAACGAGCATAAAAAAGAAGGAAATCTGCATCGAAACGAATGAAATGTTGATCGTAACAAGAAAAGGAGCATCAAAATGAAGTAAATATGCATCAAAACGAAGGAAATATTAATCGTAACGATAAAATGAGCATTAAAATGAATGAAATATTCATCGAAACGAAGGAAATGTTGATCGTAATGAGAAAAAGAGCATCAAAATGAAGGACATATGCATCGAAACAAAGGAAATGTTGATCATAACGAGAAAAGGAGCATCAAAATAAAGGAAATATGCATCGAAACGAAGGAAATGCTAATAGTAATGCGAAAACGAGCATCAAAAATAAGAAATCTGCATCGAAACGAATGGAATGTTGATCGTAACAAGAGAAGGAGTATCAAAATGAAGTAAATATGCATCGAAATGAAGGAAATGCTAATTGTAACGATAAAATTAGCATCAAAATGAAGGAAATATGCATCGAAACGAAGGAAATATTGATCGTAACGAGAATATGAGCATTAAAATGAAGGAAATATTCATCGAAACGAAAGAAATGTTGATCGTAATGAGAAAATGAGCATCAAAATGAAGGAAATATGCATCGAAACGAAAGAAATATTGATCGTAACGAAAAAATAAGCGTCAAAAAGAAGGAAATCTGCATCGAAACGAATGAAATATTAATCGTAACGAGAAAAGGAGCATCAAAATAAAGTAAATATGCATCGAAACGAAGGAAATGTTGATAGTAACGAGAAAAGTAGCATCAAAATGAAGGAAATCTGCATCGAAACGAATGAAATGTTGATCATAATAAAAAAAGGAGCATCAAAATGAAGGAAATATACATCGAAACGAAGGAAATGTTGATCATAACGAGAAAATGAGCATTAAAATGATGGAAATATTCATCGAAACGAAGGAAATATTGATCGTAATGATAAAAGGAGCATCAAAATGAAGGAAATATGCATCGAAACAAAGGAAATGCTGATCATAACGAGAAAAGGAGCATCAAATTGAAGGAAATACGCATCGAAACGAAGGAAATGCTAATCGTAACGCGAAAACAAGCATCAAAAATAAGGAAATCTGCATCGAAACGAATGGAATGTTGATCGTAACAAGAGAAGGAGTATCAAAATGAAGTAAATATGCATCGAAATGAAGGAAATGCTAATCGTAACGATAAAATGAGCATCAAAATGAAGGAAATATGCATCGAAACAAAGGAAATATTGATCATAACGAGAATATGAGCATTAAAATGAAGGAAATATTCATCGAAACGAAAGAAATGTTGATCGTAATGAGAAAATGAGCATCAAAATGAAGGAAATATGCATCGAAACGAAGGAAATATTGATCGTAACGAAAAAATGAGCGTCAAAAAGAAGTAAATCTGCATCGAAACGAATGAAATATTAATCGTAACGAGAAAAGGAGCATCAAAATGAAGTAAATATGCATCGAAACGAAGGAAATGCTGATCGTAACAAGAAAAGGTGCATCAAAATGAAGGAAATATACATCGAAACGAAGAAAATGTTGATCGTAACGAGAAAATGAGAATTAAAATGAAGGAAATATTAATCGAAATGAAGGAAATGTTGATCGTACTGAGAAAAGGAGCATCAAAATGATGGAAATCTGCATCGAAACGAAGGTAATATTGATCGTAACAAGATAATGAGAATCAAAATGAAGGAAATATGCATCGAAACGAAGGAAATATTGATCGTAATGAAAAAATAAGCGTCAAAAAGAAGGAAATCTGCATCGAAACGAATGAAATATTGATCGTAACGAGAAAAGGAGCATCAAAATGAAGTAAATATGCATCGAAACGAAGAAAATGTTGATAGTAACGAGAAAATGATCATCAAAACGAAGGAAATCTGCATCGAAACGAATGAAATGTTGATCATAACCAGAAAAGGAGCATCAAAATGAAGGAAATATACATCGAAACGAAGGAAATATTGATCGTAACGAGAAAATGAGCATTCAAAAGAAGGAAATATTCTTCAAAACGAAGAAATTGTTGATCGTAATGAGAAAAGGAGCATCAAAATGAAGGAAATATACATCGAAACAAAGGAAACATTGATCATAATGAGAAAACGAGCATCAAAAAGAAGGAAATCTGCATCGAAACGAATGAAATGTTGATCGTAACAAGAAAAGGAGAATCAAAATGAAGGAAATATGCATAGAAACGAAGGAAATGTTGATCGTAACGAGAAAATGAGCATTAAAATGATGGAAATATTCATCGAAACGAAGGAAATGTTGATCGTAATGATAAAAGGAGCTTCAAAATGAAGGAAATATGCATCGAAACAAAAGAAATGCTGATCATAACGAGAAAAGGAGCATCAAAATGAAGGAAATACGCATCGAAACGAAGGAAATGCTAATCGTAACGCGAAAATGAGCATCAAAAATAAGGAAATCTGCATCGAAATGAATGGAATGTTGATCGTAACAAGAGAAGGAGCATCAAAATGAAGTGAATATGCGTCGAAATGAAGGAAATGCTAATCATAACGAGAAAATGAGCATCAAAATGAAGAAATATTCATCGAAACAAAGGAAATGTTGATCGTAACGAGAATATGAGCATTAAAATGAAGGAAATATTCATCGAAATGAAGGAAATATTGATCGTAATGAGAAAATGAGCATCAATATGAAGGAAATATGCATCGAAACGAAGGAAATATTGATCATAACGAAAAAATGAGCGTCAAAATGAAGGAAATCTGCATCGAAACGAATGAAATATTGATCGTAACGAGAAAAGGAGCATCAAAATGAAGTAAATATGCATCGAAACGAAGGAAATGTTGGTAGTAACGATAAAAGGAGCATCAAAATGAAGGAAATCTGCATCGAAACGAATGAAATATTGATCGTAACAAGAAAAGGAGCATCAAAATGAAGGAAATATGCATCGAAACGAAGGAAATGTTGATCGTAACGAGAAAATGAGCATTCAAATGAAGGAAATATTCATCAAAACGAAGAAATTGTTGATCGTAATGAGAAAAGGAGCATCAAAATGAAGGAAATATGCATCGAAACAAAGGAAACATTGATCATAATGAGAAAACGAGCATCAAAAAAAAGGAAATCTGCATCAAAACGAATGAAATGTTGATCGTAACAAGAAAAGGAGAATCAAAATGAAGGAAATATGCATAGAAACGAAGGAAATGTTGATCGTAACGAGAAAATGAGCATTAAAATGATGGAAATATTCATCGAAACGAAGGAAATATTGATCGTAATGATAAAAGGAGCATCAAAATGAAGGAAATATGCATCGAAACAAAGGAAATGCTGATCATAACGAGAAAAGGAGCATCAAATTGAAGGAAATACGCATCGAAACGAAGGAAATGCTAATCGTAACGCGAAAACAAGCATCAAAAATAAGGAAATCTGCATCGAAACCAATGGAATGTTGATCGTAATAAGAGGAGTATCAAAATGAAGTAAATATGCATCGAAATGAAGGAAATGCTAATTGTAACGATAAAATGAACATCAAAATGAAGGAAATATGCATCGAAACAAAGTAAATATTGATCGTAACGAGAATATGAGCATTAAAATGAAGGAAATATTCATCGAAACGAAAGAAATATTGATCGTAATGAGAAAATGAGCATCAAAATGAAGGAAATATGCATCGAAACGAAGGAAATATTGATCGTAACGAAAAAATGAGCGTCAAAAAGAAGTAAATCTGCATCGAAACGAATGAAATATTAATCGTAACGAGAAAAGGAGCATCAAAATGAAGTAAATATGCATCGAAACGAAGGAAATGCTGATCGTAACAAGAAAAGGTGCATCAAAATGAAGGAAATATACATCGAAACGAAGAAAATGTTCGTAACGAGAAAATGAGAATTAAAATGAAGGAAATATTAATCGAAATGAAGGAAATGTTGATCGTACTGAGAAAAGGAGCATCAAAATGATGGAAATCTGCATCGAAACGAAGGTAATATTGATCGTAACAAGATAATGAGAATCAAAATGAAGGAAATATGCATCGAAACGAAGGAAATACTGATCGTAATGAGAAAACGAGCATAAAAAGAAGGAAATCTGCATCGAAACGAATGAAATGTTGATCGTAACAAGAAAAGGAACATCAAAATAAAGTAAATATGCATCGAAACGCAGGAAATGCTGATCGTAACGAGAAAATGAGCATCAAAATGAAGGAAATATGCATCGAAATAAAGAAATATTGAATGTAACGAGAAAATGAGCATCAAAATGAAGGAAATATGCATCGAAACGAAGAAAATGTTGATTGTAACGAGAAAATGAGCATTAAAATAAAGGAAATATTCTTCAAAACGAAAGAAATGTTGATCGTAATGAGAAAAGGAGCATCAAAAAGAAGGAAATATGCATTGAAACAAATAAAATGTTCATAACGAGAAAAGGAGCATCAAAATGAAGGAAATATGCATCGAAACGAATAAAATATTGATCGTAATGAGAAAATGAGCATCAAAAAGAAGGAAATTTGCATCGAAACGAATGAAATGTTGATCGTAACGAGAAAAGAAGCATCAAAATGAAGTAAATATGCATCGAAACGAAGAAAATATTGATCGTAACGAGAAAACGAGCATCAAAAAGAAGGAAATCTGCATCGAAACGAATGAAATGTTGATCGTAACGAGAAAAGAAGCATCAAAATGAAGTAAATATGCATCGAAACGAAGGAAATATTGATCGTAACGAGAAAAAGAGCATCAAAATGAAGGAAAAATGCAACAAAACGATGGTAATGTTGAACGTAAAGAGAAAATGAGAATCAAAACGAAGGAAATATGCATCGAAACGAAGGAAATATTGATCGTAACGAGAAAACGAGCATAAAAAATAAGGAAATCTGCATCGAAACGAATGAAATGTTGATCGTAACAAGAAAAGGAGCATCAAAATGAAGTAAATATGCATCAAAACGAAGGAAATATTAATCGTAACGATAAAATGAGCATTAAAATGAATGAAATATTCATCGAAACGAAGGAAATGTTGATCGTAATGAGAAAAAGAGCATCAAAATGAAGGAAATATGCATCGAAACAAAGGAAATGTTGATCATAACGGGAAAAGGAGCATCAAAATAAAGGAAATATGCATCAAAACGAAGGAAATGCTAATCGTAATGCGAAAACGAGCATCAAAAATAAGAAATCTGCATCGAAACGAATGGAATGTTGATCGTAACAAGAGAAGGAGTATCAAAATGAAGTAAATATGCATCGAAATGAAGGAAATGCTAATCGTAACGATAAAATTAGCATCAAAATGAAGGAAATATGCATCGAAACGAAGGAAATATTGATCGTAACGAGAATATGAGCATTAAAATGAAGGAAATATTCATCGAAACGAAAGAAATGTTGATCATAATGAGAAAATGAGCATCAAAATGACGGAAATATGCATCGAAACGAAGGAAATATTGATCGTAACGAAAAAATAAGCGTCAAAAAGAAGGAAATCTGCATCGAAACGAATGAAATATTGATCGTAACGAGAAAAGGAGCATCAAAATAAAGTAAATATGCATCGAAACGAAGGAAATGTTGATAGTAACGAGAAAAGTAGCATCAAAATGAAGGAAATCTGCATCGAAACGAATGAAATGTTGATCATAATAAAAAAGGAGCATCAAAATGAAGGAAATATACATCGAAACGAAGGAAATGTTGATCGTAACGAGAAAATGAGCATTAAAATGATGGAAATATTCATCGAAACGAAGGAAATATTGATCGTAATGATAAAAGGAGCATCAAAATGAAGGAAATATGCATCGAAACAAAGGAAATGCTGATCATAACGAGAAAAGGAGCATCAAATTGAAGGAAATACGCATCGAAATGAAGGAAATGCTAATCGTAACGCGAAAACAAGCATCAAAAATAAGGAAATCTGCATCGAAACGAATGGAATGTTGATCGTAACAAGAGAAGGAGTATCAAAATGAAGTAAATATGCATCGAAATGAAGGAAATGCTAATCGTAACGATAAAATGAGCATCAAAATGAAGGAAATATGCATCGAAACAAAGGAAATATTGATCGTAACGAGAATATGAGCATTAAAATGAAGGAAATATTCATCGAAACAAAAGAAATGTTGATCGTAATGAGAAAATGAGCATCAAAATGAAGGAAATGTGCATCGAAACGAAGGAAATATTGATCGTAACGAAAAAATGAGCGTCAAAAAGAAGTAAATCTGCATCGAAACGAATGAAATATTAATCGTAACGAGAAAAGGAGCATCAAAATGAAGTAAATATGCATCGAAACGAAGGAAATGCTGAACGTAACAAGAAAAGGTGCATCAAAATGAAGGAAATATACATCGAAACGAAGAAAATGTTGATCGTAACGAGAAAATGAGAATTAAAATGAAGGAAATATTAATCGAAATGAAGGAAATGTTGATCGTACTGAGAAAAGGAGCATCAAAATGATGGAAATCTGCATCGAAACGAAGGTAATATTGATCGTAACAAGATAATGAGAATCAAAATGAAGGAAATATGCATCGAAACGAAGGAAATATTGATCGTAATGAGAAAACGAGCATAAAAAGAAGGAAATCTGCATCGAAACGAATGAAATGTTGATCGTAACAAGAAACGGAGCATCAAAATAAAGTAAATATGCATCGAAACGAAGGAAATGTTGATTGTAACGAGAAAATGAGCATCAAAATGAAGGAAATATGCATCGAAATAAAGAAATATTGAATGTAACGAGAAAATGAGCATCAAAATGAAGGAAATATGCATCGAAACGAAGAAAATGTTGATCGTAACGAGAAAATGAGCATTAAAATAAAGAAAATATTCTTCAAAACGAAAGAAATGTTGATCGTAATGAGAAAAGGAGCATCAAAAAAAGGAAATATGCATTGAAACAAATAAAATTTTCATAACGAGAAAAGGAGCATCAAAATGAAGGAAATATGCATCGAAACGAAGAAAATATTGATCGTAATGAGAAAATGAGCATCAAAAAGAAGGAAATTTGCATCGAAACGAATGAAATGTTGATCGTAACGAGAAAAGAAGCATCAAAATTAAGTAAATATGCATCGAAACGAAGGAAATATTGATCGTAACGAGAAAACGAGCATCAAAAAGAAGGAAATCTGCATCGAAACGAATGAAATGTTGATCGTAACGAGAAAAGAAGCATCAAAATGAAGGAAATATGCAACAAAACGATGGTAATGTTGAACGTAAAGAGAAAATGAGAATCAAAACGAAGGAAATATGCATCGAAACGAAGGAAATATTGATCGTAACGAGAAAACGAGCATAAAAAAGAAGGAAATCTGCATCGAAACGAATGAAATGTTGATCGTAACAAGAAAAGGAGCATCAAAATGAAGTAAATATGCATCAAAACGAAGGAAATATTAATCGTAACGATAAAATGAGCATTAAAATGAATGAAATATTCATCGAAACGAAGGAAATGTTGATCGTAACGAGAATATGAGCATTAAAATGAAGGAAATATTCATCGAAATGAAGGAAATATTGATCGTAATGAGAAAATGAGCATCAATATGAAGGAAATATGCATCGAAACGAAGGAAATATTGATCATAACGAAAAAATGAGCGTCAAAATGAAGGAAATCTGCATCGAAACGAATGAAATATTGATCGTAACGAGAAAAGGAGCATCAAAATGAAGTAAATATGCATCGAAACGAAGGAAATGTTGGTAGTAACGATAAAAGGAGCATCAAAATGAAGGAAATCTGCATCGAAACGAATGAAATATTGATCGTAACAAGAAAAGGAGCATCAAAATGAAGGAAATATGCATCGAAACGAAGGAAATGTTGATCGTAACGAGAAAATGAGCATCAAAATGAAGGAAATATGCATCGAAACGAAGGAAATATTGATCGTAACGAAAAAATGAGCGTCAAAAAGAAGTAAATCTGCATCGAAACGAATGAAATATTAATCGTAACGAGAAAAGGAGCATCAAAATGAAGTAAATATGCATCGAAACGAAGGAAATGCTGATCGTAACAAGAAAAGGTGCATCAAAATGAAGGAAATATACATCGAAACGAAGAAAATATTGATCGTAATGAGAAAATGAGCATCAAAAAGAAGGAAATTTGCATCGAAACGAATGAAATGTTGATCGTAACGAGAAAAGAAGCATCAAAATGAAGTAAATATGCATCGAAACGAAGGAAATATTGATCGTAACGAGAAAACGAGCATCAAAAAGAAGGAAATCTGCATCGAAACGAATGAAATGTTGATCGTAACGAGAAAAGAAGCATCAAAATGAAGTAAATATGCATCGAAACGAAGGAAATATTGATCGTAACGAGAAAAAGAGCATCAAAATGAAGGAAATATGCAACAAAACGATGGTAATGTTGAACGTAAGGAGAAAATGAGAATCAAAACGAAGGAAATATGCATCGAAACGAAGGAAATATTGATCTTAACGAGAAAACGAGCATAAAAAAGAAGGAAATCTGCATCGAAACGAATGAAATGTTGATCGTAACAAGAAAAGGAGCATCAAAATGAAGTAAATATGCATCAAAACGAAGGAAATATTAATCGTAACGATAAAATGAGCATTAAAATGAATGAAATATTCATCGAAACGAAGGAAATGTTGATCGTAATGAGAAAAAGAGCATCAAAATGAAGGACATATGCATCGAAACAAAGGAAATGTTGATCATAACGAGAAAAGGAGCATCAAAATAAAGGAAATATGCATCGAAACGAAGGAAATGCTAATAGTAATGCGAAAACGAGCATCAAAAATAAGAAATCTGCATCGAAACGAATGGAATGTTGATCGTAACAAGAGAAGGAGTATCAAAATGAAGTAAATATGCATCGAAATGAAGGAAATGCTAATTGTAACGATAAAATTAGCATCAAAATGAAGGAAATATGCATCGAAACGAAGGAAATATTGATCGTAACGAGAATATGAGCATTAAAATGAAGGAAATATTCATCGAAACGAAAGAAATGTTGATCGTAATGAGAAAATGAGCATCAAAATGAAGGAAATATGCATCGAAACGAAAGAAATATTGATCGTAACGAAAAAATAAGCGTCAAAAAGAAGGAAATCTGCATCGAAACGAATGAAATATTAATCGTAACGAGAAAAGGAGCATCAAAATAAAGTAAATATGCATCGAAACGAAGGAAATGTTGATAGTAACGAGAAAAGTAGCATCAAAATGAAGGAAATCTGCATCGAAACGAATGAAATGTTGATCATAATAAAAAAAGGAGCATCAAAATGAAGGAAATATACATCGAAACGAAGGAAATGTTGATCATAACGAGAAAATGAGCATTAAAATGATGGAAATATTCATCGAAACGAAGGAAATATTGATCGTAATGATAAAAGGAGCATCAAAATGAAGGAAATATGCATCGAAACAAAGGAAATGCTGATCATAACGAGAAAAGGAGCATCAAATTGAAGGAAATACGCATCGAAACGAAGGAAATGCTAATCGTAACGCGAAAACAAGCATCAAAAATAAGGAAATCTGCATCGAAACGAATGGAATGTTGATCGTAACAAGAGAAGGAGTATCAAAATGAAGTAAATATGCATCGAAATGAAGGAAATGCTAATCGTAACGATAAAATGAGCATCAAAATGAAGGAAATATGCATCGAAACAAAGGAAATATTGATCATAACGAGAATATGAGCATTAAAATGAAGGAAATATTCATCGAAACGAAAGAAATGTTGATCGTAATGAGAAAATGAGCATCAAAATGAAGGAAATATGCATCGAAACGAAGGAAATATTGATCGTAACGAAAAAATGAGCGTCAAAAAGAAGTAAATCTGCATCGAAACGAATGAAATATTAATCGTAACGAGAAAAGGAGCATCAAAATGAAGTAAATATGCATCGAAACGAAGGAAATGCTGATCGTAACAAGAAAAGGTGCATCAAAATGAAGGAAATATACATCGAAACGAAGAAAATGTTGATCGTAACGAGAAAATGAGAATTAAAATGAAGGAAATATTAATCGAAATGAAGGAAATGTTGATCGTACTGAGAAAAGGAGCATCAAAATGATGGAAATCTGCATCGAAACGAAGGTAATATTGATCGTAACAAGATAATGAGAATCAAAATGAAGGAAATATGCATCGAAACGAAGGAAATATTGATCGTAATGAAAAAATAAGCGTCAAAAAGAAGGAAATCTGCATCGAAACGAATGAAATATTGATCGTAACGAGAAAAGGAGCATCAAAATGAAGTAAATATGCATCGAAACGAAGAAAATGTTGATAGTAACGAGAAAATGATCATCAAAACGAAGGAAATCTGCATCGAAACGAATGAAATGTTGATCATAACCAGAAAAGGAGCATCAAAATGAAGGAAATATACATCGAAACGAAGGAAATATTGATCGTAACGAGAAAATGAGCATTCAAAAGAAGGAAATATTCTTCAAAACGAAGAAATTGTTGATCGTAATGAGAAAAGGAGCATCAAAATGAAGGAAATATACATCGAAACAAAGGAAACATTGATCATAATGAGAAAACGAGCATCAAAAAGAAGGAAATCTGCATCGAAACGAATGAAATGTTGATCGTAACAAGAAAAGGAGAATCAAAATGAAGGAAATATGCATAGAAACGAAGGAAATGTTGATCGTAACGAGAAAATGAGCATTAAAATGATGGAAATATTCATCGAAACGAAGGAAATGTTGATCGTAATGATAAAAGGAGCTTCAAAATGAAGGAAATATGCATCGAAACAAAAGAAATGCTGATCATAACGAGAAAAGGAGCATCAAAATGAAGGAAATACGCATCGAAACGAAGGAAATGCTAATCGTAACGCGAAAATGAGCATCAAAAATAAGGAAATCTGCATCGAAATGAATGGAATGTTGATCGTAACAAGAGAAGGAGCATCAAAATGAAGTGAATATGCGTCGAAATGAAGGAAATGCTAATCATAATGAGAAAATGAGCATCAAAATGAAGAAATATTCATCGAAACAAAGGAAATGTTGATCGTAACGAGAATATGAGCATTAAAATGAAGGAAATATTCATCGAAATGAAGGAAATATTGATCGTAATGAGAAAATGAGCATCAATATGAAGGAAATATGCATCGAAACGAAGGAAATATTGATCATAACGAAAAAATGAGCGTCAAAATGAAGGAAATCTGCATCGAAACGAATGAAATATTGATCGTAACGAGAAAAGGAGCATCAAAATGAAGTAAATATGCATCGAAACGAAGGAAATGTTGGTAGTAACGATAAAAGGAGCATCAAAATGAAGGAAATCTGCATCGAAACGAATGAAATATTGATCGTAACAAGAAAAGGAGCATCAAAATGAAGGAAATATGCATCGAAACGAAGGAAATGTTGATCGTAACGAGAAAATGAGCATTCAAATGAAGGAAATATTCATCAAAACGAAGAAATTGTTGATCGTAATGAGAAAAGGAGCATCAAAATGAAGGAAATATGCATCGAAACAAAGGAAACATTGATCATAATGAGAAAACGAGCATCAAAAAAAAGGAAATCTGCATCAAAACGAATGAAATGTTGATCGTAACAAGAAAAGGAGAATCAAAATGAAGGAAATATGCATAGAAACGAAGGAAATGTTGATCGTAACGAGAAAATGAGCATTAAAATGATGGAAATATTCATCGAAACGAAGGAAATATTGATCGTAATGATAAAAGGAGCATCAAAATGAAGGAAATATGCATCGAAACAAAGGAAATGCTGATCATAACGAGAAAAGGAGCATCAAATTGAAGGAAATACGCATCGAAACGAAGGAAATGCTAATCGTAACGCGAAAACAAGCATCAAAAATAAGGAAATCTGCATCGAAACCAATGGAATGTTGATCGTAATAAGAGGAGTATCAAAATGAAGTAAATATGCATCGAAATGAAGGAAATGCTAATTGTAACGATAAAATGAACATCAAAATGAAGGAAATATGCATCGAAACAAAGTAAATATTGATCGTAACGGGAATATGAGCATTAAAATGAAGGAAATATTCATCGAAACGAAAGAAATATTGATCGTAATGAGAAAATGAGCATCAAAATGAAGGAAATATGCATCGAAACGAAGGAAATATTGATCGTAACGAAAAAATGAGCGTCAAAAAGAAGTAAATCTGCATCGAAACGAATGAAATATTAATCGTAACGAGAAAAGGAGCATCAAAATGAAGTAAATATGCATCGAAACGAAGGAAATGCTGATCGTAACAAGAAAAGGTGCATCAAAATGAAGGAAATATACATCGAAACGAAGAAAATGTTCGTAACGAGAAAATGAGAATTAAAATGAAGGAAATATTAATCGAAATGAAGGAAATGTTGATCGTACTGAGAAAAGGAGCATCAAAATGATGGAAATCTGCATCGAAACGAAGGTAATATTGATCGTAACAAGATAATGAGAATCAAAATGAAGGAAATATGCATCGAAACGAAGGAAATACTGATCGTAATGAGAAAACGAGCATAAAAAGAAGGAAATCTGCATCGAAACGAATGAAATGTTGATCGTAACAAGAAAAGGAACATCAAAATAAAGTAAATATGCATCGAAACGCAGGAAATGCTGATCGTAACGAGAAAATGAGCATCAAAATGAAGGAAATATGCATCGAAATAAAGAAATATTGAATGTAACGAGAAAATGAGCATCAAAATGAAGGAAATATGCATCGAAACGAAGAAAATGTTGATTGTAACGAGAAAATGAGCATTAAAATAAAGGAAATATTCTTCAAAACGAAAGAAATGTTGATCGTAATGAGAAAAGGAGCATCAAAAAGAAGGAAATATGCATTGAAACAAATAAAATGTTCATAACGAGAAAAGGAGCATCAAAATGAAGGAAATATGCATCGAAACGAAGAAAATATTGATCGTAATGAGAAAATGAGCATCAAAAAGAAGGAAATTTGCATCGAAACGAATGAAATGTTGATCGTAACGAGAAAAGAAGCATCAAAATGAAGTAAATATGCATCGAAACGAAGAAAATATTGATCGTAACGAGAAAACGAGCATCAAAAAGAAGGAAATCTGCATCGAAACGAATGAAATGTTGATCGTAACGAGAAAAGAAGCATCAAAATGAAGTAAATATGCATCGAAACGAAGGAAATATTGATCGTAACGAGAAAAAGAGCATCAAAATGAAGGAAAAATGCAACAAAACGATGGTAATGTTGAACGTAAAGAGAAAATGAGAATCAAAACGAAGGAAATATGCATCGAAACGAAGGAAATATTGATCGTAACGAGAAAACGAGCATAAAAAATAAGGAAATCTGCATCGAAACGAATGAAATGTTGATCGTAACAAGAAAAGGAGCATCAAAATGAAGTAAATATGCATCAAAACGAAGGAAATATTAATCGTAACGATAAAATGAGCATTAAAATGAATGAAATATTCATCGAAACGAAGGAAATGTTGATCGTAATGAGAAAAAGAGCATCAAAATGAAGGAAATATGCATCGAAACAAAGGAAATGTTGATCATAACGGGAAAAGGAGCATCAAAATAAAGGAAATATGCATCAAAACGAAGGAAATGCTAATCGTAATGCGAAAACGAGCATCAAAAATAAGAAATCTGCATCGAAACGAATGGAATGTTGATCGTAACAAGAGAAGGAGTATCAAAATGAAGTAAATATGCATCGAAATGAAGGAAATGCTAATCGTAACGATAAAATTAGCATCAAAATGAAGGAAATATGCATCGAAACGAAGGAAATATTGATCGTAACGAGAATATGAGCATTAAAATGAAGGAAATATTCATCGAAACGAAAGAAATGTTGATCATAATGAGAAAATGAGCATCAAAATGACGGAAATATGCATCGAAATGAAGGAAATATTGATCGTAACGAAAAAATAAGCGTCAAAAAGAAGGAAATCTGCATCGAAACGAATGAAATATTGATCGTAACGAGAAAAGGAGCATCAAAATAAAGTAAATATGCATCGAAACGAAGGAAATGTTGATAGTAACGAGAAAAGTAGCATCAAAATGAAGGAAATCTGCATCGAAACGAATGAAATGTTGATCATAATAAAAAAGGAGCATCAAATTGAAGGAAATATACATCGAAACGAAGGAAATGTTGATCGTAACGAGAAAATGAGCATTAAAATGATGGAAATATTCATCGAAACGAAGGAAATATTGATCGTAATGATAAAAGGAGCATCAAAATGAAGGAAATATGCATCGAAACAAAGGAAATGCTGATCATAACGAGAAAAGGAGCTTCAAATTGAAGGAAATACGCATCGAAATGAAGGAAATGCTAATCGTAACGCGAAAACAAGCATCAAAAATAAGGAAATCTGCATCGAAACGAATGGAATGTTGATCGTAACAAGAGAAGGAGTATCAAAATGAAGTAAATATGCATCGAAATGAAGGAAATGCTAATCGTAACGATAAAATGAGCATCAAAATGAAGGAAATATGCATCGAAACAAAGGAAATATTGATCGTAACGAGAATATGAGCATTAAAATGAAGGAAATATTCATCGAAACAAAAGAAATGTTGATCGTAATGAGAAAATGAGCATCAAAATGAAGGAAATGTGCATCGAAACGAAGGAAATATTGATCGTAACGAAAAAATGAGCGTAAAAAAGAAGTAAATCTGCATCGAAACGAATGAAATATTAATCGTAACGAGAAAAGGAGCATCAAAATGAAGTAAATATGCATCGAAACGAAGGAAATGCTGAACGTAACAAGAAAAGGTGCATCAAAATGAAGGAAATATACATCGAAACGAAGAAAATGTTGATCGTAACGAGAAAATGAGAATTAAAATGAAGGAAATATTAATCGAAATGAAGGAAATGTTGATCGTACTGAGAAAAGGAGCATCAAAATGATGGAAATATGCATCGAAACGAAGGTAATATTGATCGTAACAAGATAATGAGAATCAAAATGAAGGAAATATGCATCGAAACGAAGGAAATATTGATCGTAATGAGAAAACGAGCATAAAAAGAAGGAAATCTGCATCGAAACGAATGAAATGTTGATCGTAACAAGAAACGGAGCATCAAAATAAAGTAAATATGCATCGAAACGAAGGAAATGTTGATTGTAACGAGAAAATGAGCATCAAAATGAAGGAAATATGCATCGAAATAAAGAAATATTGAATGTAACGAGAAAATGAGCATCAAAATGAAGGAAATATGCATCGAAACGAAGAAAATGTTGATCGTAACGAGAAAATGAGCATTAAAATAAAGAAAATATTCTTCAAAACGAAAGAAATGTTGATCGTAATGAGAAAAGGAGCATCAAAAAAAGGAAATATGCATTGAAACAAATAAAATTTTCATAACGAGAAAAGGAGCATCAAAATGAAGGAAATATGCATCGAAACGAAGAAAATATTGATCGTAATGAGAAAATGAGCATCAAAAAGAAGGAAATTTGCATCGAAACGAATGAAATGTTGATCGTAACGAGAAAAGAAGCATCAAAATTAAGTAAATATGCATCGAAACGAAGGAAATATTGATCGTAACGAGAAAACGAGCATCAAAAAGAAGGAAATCTGCATCGAAACGAATGAAATGTTGATCGTAACGAGAAAAGAAGCATCAAAATGAAGGAAATATGCAACAAAACGATGGTAATGTTGAACGTAAAGAGAAAATGAGAATCAAAACGAAGGAAATATGCATCGAAACGAAGGAAATATTGATCGTAACGAGAAAACGAGCATAAAAAAGAAGGAAATCTGCATCGAAACGAATGAAATGTTGATCGTAACAAGAAAAGGAGCATCAAAATGAAGTAAATATGCATCAAAACGAAGGAAATATTAATCGTAACGATAAAATGAGCATTAAAATGAATGAAATATTCATCGAAACGAAGGAAATGTTGATCGTAATGAGAAAAAGAGCATCAAAATGAAGGAAATATGCATCGAAACAAAGGAAATGTTGATCATAACGAGAAAAGGAGCATCAAAATAAAGGAAATATGCATCAAAACGAAGGAAATGCTAATCGTAATGCGAAAACGAGCATCAAAAATAAGAAATCTGCATCGAAACGAATGGAATGTTGATCGTAACAAGAGAAGGAGTATCAAAATGAAGTAAATATGCATCGAAATGAAGGAAATGCTAATCGTAACGATAAAATTAGCATCAAAATGAAGGAAATATGCATCGAAACGAAGGAAATATTGATCGTAACGAGAATATGAGCATTAAAATGAAGGAAATATTCATCGAAACGAAAGAAATGTTGATCATAATGAGAAAATGAGCATCAAAATGAAGGAAATATGCATCGAAACGAAGGAAATATTGATCGTAACGAAAAAATAAGCGTCAAAAAGAAGGAAATCTGCATCGAAACGAATGAAATATTGATCGTAACGAGAAAAGGAGCATCAAAATAAAGTAAATATGCATCGAAACGAAGGAAATGTTGATAGTAACGAGAAAAGTAGCATCAAAATGAAGGAAATCTGCATCGAAACGAATGAAATGTTGATCATAATAAAAAAGGAGCATCAAAATGAAGGAAATATACATCGAAACGAAGGAAATTTTGATCGTAACGAGAAAATGAGCATTAAAATGATGGAAATATTCATCGAAACGAAGGAAATATTGATCGTAATGATAAAAGGAGCATCAAAATGAAGGAAATATGCATCGAAACAAAGGAAATGCTGATCATAACGAGAAAAGGAGCATCAAATTGAAGGAAATACGCATCGAAATGAAGGAAATGCTAATCGTAACGCGAAAACAAGCATCAAAAATAAGGAAATCTGCATCGAAACGAATGGAATGTTGATCGTAACAAGAGAAGGAGTATCAAAATGAAGTAAATATGCATCGAAATGAAGGAAATGCTAATCGTAACGATAAAATGAGCATCAAAATGAAGGAAATATGCATCGAAACAAAGGAAATATTGATCGTAACGAGAATATGAGCATTAAAATGAAGGAAATATTCATCGAAACGAAAGAAATGTTGATCGTAATGAGAAAATGAGCATCAAAATGAAGGAAATGTGCATCGAAACGAAGGAAATATTGATCGTAACGAAAAAATGAGCGTAAAAAAGAAGTAAATCTGCATCGAAACGAATGAAATATTAATCGTAACGAGAAAAGGAGCATCAAAATGAAGTAAATATGCATCGAAACGAAGGAAATGCTGAACGTAACAAGAAAAGGTGCATCAAAATGAAGGAAATATACATCGAAACGAAGAAAATGTTGATCGTAACGAGAAAATGAGAATTAAAATGAAGGAAATATTAATCGAAATGAAGGAAATGTTGATCGTACTGAGAAAAGGAGCATCAAAATGATGGAAATCTGCATCGAAACGAAGGTAATATTGATCGTAACAAGATAATGAGAATCAAAATGAAGGAAATATGCATCGAAACGAAGGAAATATTGATCGTAATGAGAAAACGAGCATAAAAAGAAGGAAATCTGCATCGAAACGAATGAAATGTTGATCGTAACAAGAAAAGGAGCATCAAAATAAAGTAAATATGCATCGAAACGAAGGAAATGTTGATTGTAACGAGAAAATGAGCATCAAAATGAAGGAAATATGCATCGAAATAAAGAAATATTGAATGTAACGAGAAAATGAGCATCAAAATGAAGGAAATATGCATCGAAACGAAGAAAATGTTGATCGTAACGAGAAAATGAGCATTAAAATAAAGAAAATATTCTTCAAAACGAAAGAAATGTTGATCGTAATGAGAAAAGGAGCATCAAAAAGAAGGAAATATGCATTGAAACAAATAAAATTTTCATAACGAGAAAAGGAGCATCAAAATGAAGGAAATATGCATCGAAACGAAGAAAATATTGATCGTAATGAGAAAATGAGCATCAAAAAGAAGGAAATTTGCATCGAAACGAATGAAATGTTGATCGTAACGAGAAAAGAAGCATCAAAATTAAGTAAATATACATCGAAACGAAGGAAATATTGATCGTAACGAGAAAACGAGCATCAAAAAGAAGGAAATCTGCATCGAAACGAATGAAATGTTGATCGTAACGAGAAAAGAAGCATCAAAATGAAGTAAATATGCATCGAAACGAAGGAAATATTGATCGTAACGAGAAAAAGAGCATCAAAATGAAGGAAATATGCAACAAAACGATGGTAATGTTGAACGTAAAGAGAAAATGAGAATCAAAACGAAGGAAATATGCATCGAAACGAAGGAAATATTGATCGTAACGAGAAAACGAGCATAAAAAAGAAGGAAATCTGCATCGAAACGAATGAAATGTTGATCGTAACAAGAAAAGGAGCATCAAAATGAAGTAAATATGCATCAAAACGAAGGAAATATTAATCGTAACGATAAAATGAGCATTAAAATGAATGAAATATTCATCGAAACGAAGGAAATGTTGATCGTAATGAGAAAAAGAGCATCAAAATGAAGAAAATATGCATCGAAACAAAGGAAATGTTGATCATAACGAGAAAAGGAGCATCAAAATAAAGGAAATATGCATCGAAACGAAGGAAATGCTAATCGTAATGCGAAAACGAGCATCAAAAATAAGAAATCTGCATCGAAACGAATGGAATGTTGATCGTAACATGAGAAGGAGTATCAAAATGAAGTAAATATGCATCGAAATGAAGAAAATGCTAATCGTAACGATAAAATGAGCATCAAAATGAAGGAAATATGCATCGAAACGAAGGAAATATTGATCGTAACGAGAATATGAGCATTAAAATGAAGGAAATATTCATCGAAGCGAAAGAAATGTTGATCGTAATGAGAAAATGAGCATAAAAATGAAGGAAATATGCATCGAAACGAAGGAAATATTGATCGTAACGAAAAAATAAGCGTCAAAAAGAAGGAAATCTGCATCGAAACGAATGAAATATTGATCGTAACGAGAAAAGGAGCATCAAAATAAAGTAAATATGCATCGAAACGAAGGAAATGTTGATAGTAACGAGAAAAGGAGCATCAAAATGAAGGAAATCTGCATCGAAACGAATGAAATGTTGATCATAATAAAAAAAGGAGCATCAAAATGAAGGAAATATACATCGAAACGAAGGAAATGTTGATCGTAACGAGAAAATGAGCATTCAAATGAAGGAAATATTCATCAAAACGAAGAAATTGTTGATCGTAATGAGAAAAGAAGCATCAAAATGAAGGAAATATGCATCGAAACAAAGGAAACATTGATCATAATGAGAAAATGAGCATCAAAAAAAAGGAAATCTCCATCGAAACGAATGAAATGTTGATCGTAACAAGAAAAGGAGAATCAAAATGAAGGAAATATGCATAGAAACGAAGGAAATGTTGATCGTAACGAGAAATTGAGCATTAAAATGATGGAAATATTAATCGAAACGAAGGAAATGTTGATCGTAATGATAAAAGGAGCATCAAAATGAAGGAAATATGCATCGAAACAAAGGAAATATTGATCATAACAAGAAAACGAGCATCAAAAAGAAGGAAATCTGCATCGAAATGAATGAAATGTTGATCGTAACAAGAAAAGGAGCATCAAAATGAAGTAAATATGCATCGAAACGAAGGAAATGCTGATCGTAACAAGAAAAAGTGCATCAAATGAAGTAAATATGCATCGAAACGAAGGAAATACAGATCGTAACAAGAAAAGTGTATCAAAATGAAGGAAATATACTTCGAAACGAATGAAATGTTGATCGTAATGAGAAAAGGAGCATCAAAATGAAGGAAATATACATCGAAACGAAGGAAATATTGATCATAACGAGAAAACGAGCATCAAAAAGAAGGAAATCTGCATCGAAACGAATGAAATGTTGATCGTAACAAGAAAAGGAGCATCAAAATGAAGGAAATATGCATCGAAACGAAGGAAATGTTGATCGTAACGAGAAAAAGTGCATCAAAATGAAGGAAATATGCATGGAAACGAAGGAAATATTGATCGTAACGAGAAAATGAGCATCAAAATAAAGGAAATATGAATCGAAACGTAGGAAATGCTGATCATAACGAGAAATGCAGCATCAAAATGAAGGAAATATGTATCGAAACGAAGGTAATATTGATCGTAACGAGAAAATGATAATCAAAACGAAGTAAATATGCAATGAAACAAAGGTAATGTTGATCGTAAAGAGAAAATGATAATCAAAACGAAGGAAATGTGCATCTAAACGAAAGAAATATTGATCGTAACGAGAAAACAAGTATCAAAAAGAAGGAAATCTGCATCGAAACGAATGAAATGTTGATCGTAACGAGAAAAGGAGCATCAAAATGAAGTAAATCTGCATCGAAACGAAGGAAATGTTGATCGTAACCAGAAAATGAGCATCAAAATGAAGTAAATATGCATTGAAATGAAGGAAATATTGATCGTAACGAGAAAATGAGCATCAAAATGAAGGAAATATGCATCGAAACAAAGGAAATATTGATCATAACGAGAAAATAAGCTTAAAAAGAAGGAAATATGCATAGAAACGAATGAAATATTGATCGTAACAAGAAAAGGAGCATCAAAATGAAGGAAATATACATCAAAACGAAGGAAATGTTGATCGTAACGAGAAAATGAGCATTCAAATGTAGGAAATATTCATCAAAACTAAGAAATTGTTGATCGTAATGAGAAAAGTAGCATCAAAATGAAGGAAATATGAATCGAAACAAAGGAAACATTGATCATAATGAGAAAACGAGCATCAAAAAGAAGGAAATCTGCATCGAAACGAATTAAATGTTGATCGTAACAAGAAAATGAGCATCAAAATGAAGGAAATATGCATAGAAACGAAGGAAATGTTGATCGTAACGAGAAAATGAGCATTAAAATTATGGAAATATTCATCGAAACGAAGGAAATGTTGATCGTAATGAGAAAAGAAGCATCAAAATGAAGGAAATATGCATCAAAACAAAGGAAATTTTGATCATAACGAGAAAACGAGCATCAAAAAGAAGGAAATATGAATCGAAACGAAGGAAATGCCGATCGTAACGAGAAATGGAGCATCAAAATGAATGAAATATGCATCGAAACGAAGGTAATATTGAACATAATGAGAAAATGAGAATCAAAACGAAGGAAATATGCATCGAAACGAAGGTAATGTTGATCGTAAAGAGAACATGAGAACCAAAACGAAGGAAATATGCATCTAAACGAAGGAAATATTGATCGTAACGAGAAAACGAGCATCAAAAAGAAGGAAATCTGCATCAAAATGAATGAAATGTTGATCGTAACGATAAAAAGAGCATCAAAATAAGGTAAATATGCATCGAAACGAAGGAAATATTGATCGTAACAAAGAAAATAAACGTTAAAATGAAGGAATTATTCATCGAAACGAAGGAAATGTTGATCGTAATAAAAAAAGGATCATCAAAATGAAGGAAAAATGCATCGAAACAAAGGAAATGTTGATCATAATGAGAAAACGAGCATCAAAAAGAAGGAAATCTGCATCGAAACGAATGAAATGTTGATCGTAACAAGAAAAGGAGAATCAAAATGAAGGAAATATACATAGAATCGAAGGAAATGTTGATCGTAACGAGAAAATTAGCATTAAAATGTTGGAAATATTCATCGAAACGAAGGAAATGTTGATCGTAATGAGAAAAGGAGCATCAAAATGAAGGAAATATGCATCGAAACAAAGGAAATATTGATCATAACGAGAAAACGAGCATCAAAAAGAAGGAAATTTGCATCGAAACGAATGAAATGTTGATCGTAACAAGAAAAAGAGCATCAAAATGAAGTAAATATGCATCGAAACGAAGGAAATGCTGATCGTAACAAGAAAAGGTGCTTCAAAATGAAGGAAATATACATCGAAACGAAGAAAATGTTGATCGTAACGAGAAAATAAGCATTAAAATGATGGAAATATTCATCGAAATGAAGGAAATGTTGACCGTATTGAGAAAAGGAGCATCAAAATGATGGAAATCTGCATCGAAACGAATGAAATGTTGATTGTAACGAGAAAAGGAGCATCAAAATGAAGGAAATATGCATCGAAATGAGATAATATTGATCGTAACGAGAAAATGAGAATCAAAACGAAGGAAATATACAGCGAAATGAAGGAAATATTGATCGTAATGAGAAAACGAGTATAAAAAGAAGGAAATCTGCATCGAAACGAATGAAATGTTGATCGTAACAAGAAAAGGAGCATCAAAATAAAGTAAATATGCATCGAAACGAATGAAATGCTGATCGTAACGAGAAAATGAGCATCAAAATGAAGGAAATATGCATCGAAACAAAGGAATATTGAATGTAACGAGAAAATGAGCATCAAAATGAAAAAAATAAGCATCGAAACGAAGGAAATTTTGATCGTAACGAGAAAATGAGCATTAAAATAAAGGAAATATTCATCAAAACGAAGGAAATGTTGATCGTAATGAGAAAAGGAGCATCAAAATGAAGGAAATATGCATTGAAACAAATGAAATGTTCATAACGAGAAAAGGAGCATCAAAATGATGGAAATATGCATCGAAACGAAGGAAATATTGATCGTAACGAGAAAACGAGCATCAAAAAGAAGGATATCTGCATCGAAACGAATGAAATATTGATCGTAACTTGAAAACAAGCATCAAAATGAAGTAAATATGCATCGAAACAAAGGAAATATTAATCGTAACGAGAAAACGAGCATCAAAAAGAAGGAAATCTGCATCGAAACGAATGAAATGTTGATCGTAACGAGAAAAGAAGCATCAAAATGAAGTAAATATGCATCGAAACGAAGGAAATATTAATCGTAACGAGAAAAAGAGCATCAAAATGAAGTAAATATGCATCAAAACGAAGGAAATATTGATCGTAACGAGAAAAAGAGCATCAAAATGAAGGAAATATGCAACGAAACGAAGGTAATGTTGAAAGTAAAGAGAAAATGAGAATCAAAACAAAGGAAATGTCCATCAAAACGAAGGAAATATTGCTCGTAACGATAAAACGAGCATAAAAAAGAAGGAAATCTGCATCGAAACGAATGAAATGTTGATCGTAACAAGAAAAGGAGCATCAAAATGAAGTAAATATGCATCAAAACGAAGGAAATATTGATCGTAACGATAAAATGAGCATTAAAATGAATGAAATATTCATCGAAACGAAGAAAATGTTGATCGTAATGAGAAAATGAGCATCAAAATGAAGGAAATATGCATCGAAACAAAGGAAATGTTGATCATAACGAGAAAAGGAGCATCAAAATGAAGGAAATATGCATCGAAATAAAGGAAATGCTAATCGTAACGCAAAAACGAGCATCAAAAATAAGGAAATCTGCATCGAAACGAATGGAATGTTGATCGTAACGAGAAAATGAGCATTAAAATGAAGGAAATATTCATCGAAACGAAGGAAATATTGATCGTAATAAAAAATGAGCATCAAAATGAAGGAAATATGCATCGAAACGAAGGAAATATTGATCGTAACGAAAAATGAGATTCAGAAAGAAGGAAATCTGCATCGAAACGAATAAAATATTGATCGTAACGAGAAAAGGAGCATCAAAATGAAGTAAATATGCATCGAAACGAAGGAAATGTTGATAGTAACGAGAAAAGGAGCATCAAAATGAAGGAAATCTGCATCGAAACGAATGAAATGTTGATCATAACAAGAAAAGGAGCATCAAAATGAAGGAAATATACATCGAAACGAAGGAAATATTGATCGTAACGAGAAAATGAGCATTCAAATGAAGGAAATATTCATCAAAACGATGAAATTATTAATCGTAATGACAAAAGGAGCATCAAAATGAAGGAAATATGAATCGAAACAAAGGAAACATTGATCATAATGAGAAAACGAGCATCAAAAAGAAGGAAATCTGCATCGAAACGAATGAAATGTTTATCGTAGCAAGAAAAGGAGCATCAAAATGAAGTAAATATGCATCGAAACGAAGGAAATGCTGATCGTAACAAGAAAAGGTGCATCAAAATGAAGGAAATATACATCGAAAAGAAGAAAATGTTGATCGTAACGAGAAAATGAGCATTAAAATGAAGGAAATATTCATCGAAACGAAGGAAATATTGATCGTACTAAGAAAAGGAACATCAAAATGATGAAAATCTGCATCGAAATGAATGAAATGTTGATCGTAACAAGAAAAGGAGCATCAAAATGAAGGAAATATGCATCGAAACGAAGGAAATGATGATCGTAACGAGAAAAAGTGCATCAAAATGAAGGAAATATGCATCGAAACGAAGGAAATATTGATCGTAACGAGAAAATGAGCATCAAAATGAAGGAAATATGAATCGAAACGAAGGAAATGCTGATCGTAACGAGAAATGGAGCATCAAAATGAAGGAAATATGCATCGAAACCAAGGTAACATTGATCATAACGAGAAAATGAGAATCAAAACGAAGGAAATATGTATCGAAACAAAGGTAATGTTGATCGTAAAGAGAAAATAAGAATCAAAACGAAGGAAATATGCATCTAAACGAAAGAAATATTGATCGTAACGAAAAAATGAGCATTAAAATGAAGGAAATATTCATCGAAACGAAGGAAATATTGATCGTAATGAGAAAAGGAGCATCAAAATGAAGGAAATATGCATCGAAACAAAGAAAATATTGATCATAACGAGAAAATGAGCATAAAAAAGAAGGAAATATGCATCGAAACGAATGAAATATTGATCGTAACAAGAAAAGGAGCATCAAAATGAATGAAATATACATCGAAACGAAGGAAATGTTGATCGTAACGAGAAAATGAGCATTCAAATGAAGGAAATTTTCATCTAAACGAAGAAATTGTTGATCGTAATGAGAAAAGGAGCATCAAAATGAAGGAAATATGCATCGAAACAAAGGAAACATTGATCATAATGAGAAAACGAGTATCAAAAAGAAGGAAATCTGCATCGAAACGAATGAAATGTTGATCGTAACAAGAAAAGGAGAATCAAAATGAAGGAAATATGCATAGAAACGAAGAAAATATTGATCGTAACGAGAAAATGAGCATTAAAATGATGGAAATATTCATCGAAACGAAGGAAATATTGATCATAATGACAAAAGGAGCATCAAAATGAAGGAAATATGCATCGAAAGAAAGGAAATGCTGATCATAACGAGAAAAGAAGCATCAAAATGAAGGAAATATGCATCGAAACGAAGGAAATGCTAATCGTAACGCGAAAACGAGCATCAAAAATAAGGAAATCTGCATCGAAACGAATGGAATGTTGATCGTAACAAGAGAAGGAGCATCAAAATGAAGTAAATATGCATCGAAATGAAGGAAATGCTAATAGTAACGAGAAAATGAGCATCAAAATGAAGGAAATATGCATCGAAACAAAGGAAATGTTGATCGTAACGAGAATATGAGCATTAAAATGAAGAAAATATTCATCGAAACGAAGGAAATGTTGATCGTAATGAGAAAATGAGCATCAAAATGAAAGAAATATGCATCGAAACGAAGGACATATTGATCGTAACGAAAAAATGAGCGTCAAAAAGAAGGAAATCTGCATCGAAACGAATGAGATATTGATCGTAACGAGAAAAGAAGCATCAAAATAAAGTAAATATGCATCGAAACGAAGGAAATGCTGATCATAACAAGAAAAGGTGCATCAAAATAAAGGAAATATACATCGAAACGAAGAAAATGTTGATAGTAACGAGAAAATGAGCATTAAAATGAAGGAAATATTCATCGAAATGAAGGAAATGTTGATCATACTGAGAAAAGGAGCATCAAAATGATGGAAATCTGCATCGAAACGAATGAAATGTTGATTGTAACGAGAAAAGGAGCATCAAAATGAAGGAAATATGCATCGAAACGAAGGAAATGTTGGTAGTAACGATAAAAGGAGCATCAAAATAAAGTAAATATGCATCGAAACAAAGGAAATGCTGATCATAACGAGAAAATGACATCAAAATGAAGGAAATATGCATCGAAATAAAGAAATATTGAATGTAACGAGAAAATGAGCATCAAAATGAAGGAAATATGCATCGAAACGAAGGAAATGTTGATCGTAACGAGAAAATGAGCATCAAAATGAAGGAAATATGCATCGAAATAAAGAAATATTGAATGTAACGAGAAAATGAGCATCAAAATGATGGAAATATGCATCAAAACAAAGGAAATGTTGATCGTAACGAGAAAATGAGCATTAAAATAAAGGATATATTCATCAAAACGAAAGAAATGCTGATCGTAATGAGAAAAGGAGCATCAAAATGATGGAAATATGCATTGAAACAAATGAAATGTTCATAACGAGAAAAGGAGCATCAAAATGAAGGAAATATGCATCGAAACGATGGAAATATTGATCGTAATGAGAAAACGAGCATCAAAAAGAAGGAAATTTGCATCGAAACGAATGAAATGTTGATCGTAACGAGAAAAGAAGCATCAAAATGAAGTAAATATGCATCGAAACGAAGGAAATATAGATCGTAACGAGAAAACGAGCATCAAAAAGAAGGAAATCTGCTTCGAAACGAATGAAATATTGATCGTAACGAGAAAAGAAGCATCAAAATGAAGTAAATATGCATCGAAACGAAGGAAATATTGATCGTAACGAGAAAAAGAACATCAAAATGAATGAAATATGCAACAAAACGATGGTAATGTTGAACGTAAAGAGAAAATGAGAATCAAAACGAAGGAAATATGCATCGAAATGAAGAAAATATTGATCGTAACGAGAAAACGAGCATAAAAAAGAAAGAAATCTGCATAGAAACGAATGAAATGTTGATCGTAACAAGAAAATGAGCATCAAAATGAAGTAAATATGCATCAAAACGAAGGAAATATTAATCGTAACGATAAAATGAGCATTAAAATGAATGAAATATTCATCGAAACAAAGGAAATGTTGATCGTAATGAGAAAAAGAGCATCAAAATAAAGAAAATACGCATCGAAATAAAGGAAATGTTGATCATAACGAGAAAAGGAGCATCAAAATGAAGGAAATATGCATCGAAATAAAGGAAATGCTAATCGTAATGCGAAAACGAGCATCAAAAATAAGGAAATCTGCATCGGAACGAATGGAATGTTGATCGTAACAAGAGAAGGAGTATCAAAATGAAGTAAATATGCATCGAAATGAAGGAAATGCTAATCGTAACGAGAAAATGAGCATCAAAATGAAGGAAATATGCATCGAAACGAAGGAAATATTGATCGTAACGAGAATATGAGCATTAAAATGAAGGAAATATTCATCGAAACGAAGGAAATGTTGATCGTAATGAGAAAATGAGCATCAAAAAGAAGGAAATCCGCATCGAAACGAATGAAATGTTGATCGTAACGAGAAAAGGAGCATTAAAATGAAGGAAATGTTCATCGAAATGAAGGAAATGTTGATCGTAATGAAAAAAGGAGCATCAAAATGAAGGAAATATGCATCGAAACGAAGGAAATATTGATCATAACGAGAAAACGATCATCAAAAAGAAGGAAATCCGCATCGAAACGAATGAAATGTTGATCGTAACGAGAAAAGGAGCATTAAAATGAAGGAAATGTTCATCGAAATGAAGGAAATGTTGATCGTAATGAAAAAAGGAGCATCAAAATGAAGGAAATATGCATCGAAACAAAGAAAATATTGATCATAATGAGAAAATGAGCATAAAAAAGAAGGAAATCTGCGTCGAAATGAATGAAATGTTGATCGTAACAAGGAAAGAAGCATCAAAATGAAGGAAATATACATCGAAACGAAGGAAATGTTGATCGTAAGGAGAAAATGAGCATTCAAATGAAGGAAATATTCATCAAAACGAAGAAATTGTTGATCGTAATGAGAAAAGTAGCATCAAAATGAAGGAAATATGCATCGAAACAAAGGAAACATTGATCATAATGAGAAAACGAGCATCAAAAAGAAGGAAATTTACATCGAAACGAATGAAATGTTGATCGTAACAAGAAAAGGAGCATCAAAATGAAGGAAATATGCATAGAAATGAAGGAAATGTTGATAGTAACAAGAAAATGAGCATTAAAATGATGGAAATATTCATGGAAACGGAGGAAATGTTGATCGTTATGAGAAAAGGAGCATCAAAAGGAAGAAAATATTCATCGAAACAAAGGAAATATTGATCATAACGAGAAAACGAGCATCAAAAAGAAGGAAATCTGCATCGAAACGAATGAAATGTTGATCGTAACAAGAAAAGGAACATCCAAATGAAGTAAATATGCATCGAAACGAAGGAAATACTGAACGTAACAAGAAAAAGTGCATCAAAATGAAGGAAATATAATCAAAACGAAGGAAATGTTGATCGTAACGAGAAAACGAACATAAAAAAGAAGGATATCTGCATCGAAACGAATGAAATATTGATCGTAACGAGAAAACAAGCATCAAAATGAAGTAAATATGCATCGAAACAAAGGAAATATTAATCGTGACGAGAAAACGAGCATCAAAAAGAAGGAAATCTGCATCGAAACGAATGAAATGTTGATCGTAACGAGAAAAAAAGCATCAAAATGAAGTAAATATGCATCGAAACGAAGGAAATATTAATCGTAACGAGAAAAAGAGCATCAAAATGAAGTAAATATGCATCAAAACGAAGGAAATATTGATCGTAACGAGAAAAAGAGCATCAAAATGAAGGAAATATGCAACGAAACGAAGGTAATGTTGAAAGTAAAGAGAAAATGAGAATCAAAACAAAGAAAATGTCCATCAAAACGAAGGAAATATTGCTCGTAACGAGAAAACGAGCATAAAAAAGAAGGAAATCTGCATCGAAACGAATGAAATGTTGATCGTAACAAGAAAAGGAGCATCAAAATGAAGTAAATATGCATCAAAACGAAGGAAATATTGATCGTAACGATAAAATGAGCATTAAAATGAATGAAATATTCATCGAAACGAAGAAAATGTTGATCGTAATGAGAAAATGAGCATCAAAATGAAGGAAATATGCATCGAAACAAAGGAAATGTTGATCATAACGAGAAAAGGAGCATCAAAATGAAGGAAATATGCATCGAAATAAAGGAAATGCTAATCGTAACGCAAAAACGAGCATCAAAAATAAGGAAATCTGCATCGAAACGAATGGAATGTTGATCGTAACGAGAAAATGAGCATTAAAATGAAGGAAATATTCATCGAAACGAAGGAAATGTTGATCGTAATAAAAAATGAGCATCAAAATGAAGGAAATATGCATCGAAACGAAGGAAATATTGATCGTAACTGTCACGCCCCAACCCGCAGGCGGAACGCGACAACCGCCACGTTAACCATAAATTTCGTGAAATGGGTGCACTCCACTCCACAAAGTTTATAGAAAACGTAAGGCTTGCTATCAAGTACCTGTAGAATTGAACAACTGATAACTACGGGTACAACCCAAGGACATCATTACATAAAGTATCAACAAGGATTTACAAAGGTACAAAATACCACGATGTAACTTAGTTTGAAGAAAATATACATGAGCGATATAACATCGCGAAAGTACAAAAAGAACATCAAGGGGGATCACAAAATATAAAATATACAATCTCGCCAATGGATCCGTCAATTTACATAAAAGAGAAAGTACCCAAAACCCCGATCGAATGATGAGCAAACGATAGGCAAACCTCCAACCAAAACGATATCAACAGCCTGAAAAGGAAGGAAATGATGGGGGTGAGCAAAACCACTAGCTCAGTGAGGTGATAAGCCGGTCACCCCAACCCTTATACGAAGCATGTACTCCCACTCGCGGTTCATAACATAAAATCCAATATTTCGTTCCACATCAATTATTATGTTTACTTAATATACAACTTAACAAAAATACAACCTATGAATGCATTTACAAATACACAATTAGTTCAAACAAGATGTTATCACATGAAAGACGCGTGGGTAGCCAATATCCTCCTCAAACTGATCTCTCCGTCGAGAGTCAGTCCGAGCCCGTCACCGTTACTCTAGATAAAATGCACATTAATGTTCTTTCTCAACATGCCAAATGCTAAAGTTCACAATTCAATATCGATGTGAATACTTGAAATGAAAATATATAAACATATATGACATGCATGTCCACACCGGTGACGTTGGCTGAGCCTACAATAGACTGATTCATCTAACGATCACCTTCCAAAGTATGAGTATTTGGCAAATGGACAGGTGCCCCGTTAGATCTAACTCACCCGGGTTTGCCAAGCCATGGGCAACTTGTTTGTCACTCTAACTCACCCGAACCGCGACAATTCGGGCTACTTAATCAATGTCGCTCCAACTCACCCGAACCGTGACCAATTCGGGCTACTTAACCTTGGTACCAGGTATACATATGCATATGCATCATAAGATGAATAACGACTCAAGTTAGAGTCTAAATGGCACACATGAATAACCAGAAATCAATCTGCAAATAATTCGCAATAAAGACTATCAAATATCGAGCCGGCAAGGCTCTTCAACATAAGTTAAAAATCAACAATACCCATATGAAATAATATAAGATAATCAATAGACCATCTTAGGCCAATCAGGCTCTAACTAGAACAATCGAGCCAATCATACTCTTTACCACATAACACACTACCAAAATAATTTTGTTATCAATTAACTAAAAATAAAATGAATGCAAATTTAACGAGGGTCCACACTTCCCACAAGAGAAGGCGTTCCCGAATTATCAACTCACAAGGAAGTTATTAACTCTCTCCGGAGTCTGAAGTAGGTCCTTTGCCCTTCGTCGATGGTTCTTTACCTAGAAAGGAGATGAGCAATTAAAGACAACTCAAATATAACTAACTATTAGCAGTAACATCGTCTTTCATTGTCAAAATAAATCTTAATCGAGCTTGAGCGAGTCGATATTAAATAAGAACAGCCCGTATCTCCTCAACATCATCTCCCAATCTCACATAGCCCGTTTCAGATCATTTCTTAAACAAAACGATAGGAAATAAATTTGAATTCGACATAAATATTCTGAAATTTTCCAGCTAGCGGCAGTTTACAAGAAAAATCATAACTAATTGTAGAAAGATCGAATTAAGGAGTTTCAAGTGGCTACAGAAAGCTAACAAGTTCAGCTACATACAGAAATTGAGTTTGTAAACTTCTGAGGTCAGTAGCTATGTCAAAATCAGTTCGAACAGCAGCTGCGAATTACCTAGCAGCAGTTTACGAGAAAAATCATAACTAATTGTAGAAAAATCGGATGGAGGCGTTTCAGGTGGCTACGGAAAGCTAACGAGTTCAGCTACGTATAGAAATTGAGTTTACAAATTTCAGAGATCAATAGCTATGTCGAAAGTAGTTCGAACAGTAGCTACGAATTTCCTCATATAAGGAAGAAAACCCAACAAAATCACAAAATCTTGGAGAAAGGAAGCTTAATTAACCTATTACTTACCTCAAAACAACTTAGAAACCACCTAGGATGAGGGTTGTAAGGGAGAATTTGATCAACAAGGGTTTCTCCTCTTCACTCTCTTCTTTCCCCTCTTTTGTTCTTCTCACTTTTCTTCTCCCGTACTCTTCTTTCTTTCTTTTCTTTTTTTTTATATGTGTTGAGGCTATTAGAATGGGCTGGGCTTATTTCCATGTTATGCCATTTAAGTGGGCTGGACTTGGGCCAAATAAATAAATAAATAGGTTTTGGGCTCTAAAAACAAATCTAGGTCAACTTGGGCCAAAAATAAATAAATAGGTTTTGGGCTTTAAAAACAAATCTAGGTCAACTTGGGCCAAAAATAAATAAATAGGTTTTGGGCTTTCTAAAAAAAATAATCTAGTTAGGCTAAGATATTATAAAGTATCCCCTCCTCTAAAAAGTTTCGTCCTCGAAACGTAAACGTACCTAGAGATGAAAAGAGATGTGGATGTTGTTGACGCATGACTAACTCTGGTTCCCACGTTTCTTCTTCAATTCGATCACTTCTCCATAGAACTCTCACCATAGGAATGGATTTATTACGAAGCATTTTCTCTCGGCGATCTACAATTTGAACAGGTTGTACTTCGTACGATAGATTCTCCTTTAATACAACTGGGGGATATTCGAGCACGTGCGAAGGATCGGGTTCATATTTTCTAAGCATAGAGACATGGAAAACATCGTGAATCTTTGACAATTTGGATGGTAGCTCAAGTCGATACGCGACACGACCAATCCTTTGCACGATCGTAAACGGGCCAATATACCTTGGACTTAACTTTCCTCGACGGCGAAATCGTAACACGCCCTTCCACGGAGAAACTTTTAGAAAAACTTTATCTCCTTCATTAAACTCCAAATCGCGCCTCCTATTATCTGCGTAGCTTTTTTGTCGATCTTGCGCTGCCTTAAGTCTGTCTCGAATAAGTTGTATTTTTTCCTTCGCATCTTCGATAAGCTCTACTTGTTCGATTTGTCTCTCGCCAACCTCATCCCAAAAGAGCGGTGTTCGACACTTTCGGCCATATAGAGCTTCGTAGGGGGGCATTCCAATGCTTGAATGATAACTGTTGTTATAAGCGAACTCCACCAAAGTCACGTACTTATCCCAGCTACCTCCTAAATTCAACACCACTGCACGTAACATGTCTTCTAGTGTCTGTATAGTTCTCTCTGACTGCCCATCAGTCTGTGGATGAAACGAGGTACTGAATAGTAATTTTGTACCTAGCGCTTTCTGCAGACTAGGCCAAAAACGGGAAGTGAATCTTGGATCACGATCAGATATGATTGACACTGGTACTCCGTGCAATCTCACGATCTCATCGACATATAACTTGGCAAGTTTCTCTAAAGATTCGTTGGTATGCACTGGAAGGAAATGTGCCGATTTTGTCAGACGATCGACAATGACCCAGATTGAGTCATGACCCTTTTGGGTTCGAGGTAACCCGGAAACAAAATCCATCGTGATGTTCTCCCATTTCCACTCAGGAATAGGTAGTGGTTGAAGCATGCCGGCTGGTTTTTGGTGCTCAGCTTTAATCTGTTGGCATGATAAGCACTTTGATACAAATTCAGCAATGTCCCGTTTCATACCTGGCCACCAATAATGCTCCCGAAGTGTTCTGTACATTTTGGTACTACCAGGATGCATAGCATAGGCTAAAGAATGGGCTTCCTCAAGAATAGCTCTACGAACATCAAGTTCTGATGGAACACAAACACGATTTTTAAAAGTAAGGAGTCCGTCATCCCGAATTTGAAATTCTGTTTCTTTTCCTTGATTTAGCTTCGCCATCTTCTGTTGTAAATGAACATCGTGTGATTGTCTTTCTCGAATTTGCTCGAACAAGGTAGGTCTAACCTCAAATTTGGCAATTAAGGCGTAATCATTAGACTTTTCACAATCGAGCGAAATGTGTAAAGATTTAAATTGCTCCAACAGAGGAAGATAAAAAGATTGAATCGAAGCAAGTGAGGTAGAAGACTTTCTACTCAGAGCATCTGCAACAACGTTCGCCTTGCCAGGATGATAATCGATGACTAAGTCATAGTCACTAATCAACTCCATCCATCGCCTTTGCCTGAGGTTGAGCTCCTTTTGTGTGGTGATATACTTTAAGCTCTTGTGATCAGTGAAAACCCGACAAGTGGCACCATACAGATAATGTCTCCAGATCTTCAATGCAAAGACGATTGCAGCCAACTCTAAATCGTGTGTAGGATAATTTTCTTCGTTCTTCTTCAATTGCCTTGAAGCGTAGGCAATAACCTTTCCTTCTTGCATGAGAACACATCCTAATCCTTGTCTCGAGGCGTCGCTATAAATGGTAAATTCTCCAATCGCTGGGTCTGGCAAAGCAAGAATAGGAGCTGAAACAAGTCGTCTTTTCAATTCTTGAAATGCTTCCTCGCATTCTTCACTCCATTCAAATTTTACCCCTTTTCGAGTCAATTTAGTCAAAGATGAAGCCAACAACGAAAAGTCTTTGACAAACCGTCGATAATATCCAGCTAATCCCAGAAAACTACGAATCTCTGTCACGTTCTTTGGACGCTCCCAATCTAGTATAGCTTGAATCTTCACTGGATCGACGTAGATTCCTTCTTTAGAATTGTGATGACCCAAAAAGCTTACCTCACGAAGCCAAAATTCACACTTCGAAAATTTAGCATAAAGCTGATTTTCTCTAAGAATGTTTAGAGCAATTCTTAGATTATGAGAATGCTCGTCGTCTGATTTAGAATAAATAAGAATGTCATCAATGAAAATGATGACAAACTTATCTAAGTATGGCCGAAAGACCCGATTCATAAGATCCATAAAAGCTGCAGGAGCATTTGTGAGTCCAAAAGGCATAACACAGAATTCAAAATGACCGTATCTGGTTCGAAAAGCAGACTTAGGGATATCAGATTCCCTAATCTTGAGTTGGTGATAACCAGACCGCAAATCAATTTTTGAGAACACAGTTGCTCCTTGCAATTGATCAAATAGATCATCGATTCTCGGAAGAGGATATTTGTTCTTGATTGTCACCTTGTTCAATTGACGGTAATCGACACATAGGCGAAATGATCCATCTTTCTTCTTGACAAAAAGAACTGGAGCACCCCAAGGAGATGTGCTAGGTCGTATGAATCCCTTCTCCAATAATTCTCCAAGTTGTTTCTGGAGTTCCTTGAGCTCAGCTGGCGACATTCGATATGGAGTAATCGATATAGGTGTGATTCCAGGAAGTACGTCAATGGAAAAATCGATCTCTCGATTCGGAGGCTGTCCTGGTAAGTCTTCGGGAAAGACATCAGGAAATTCATTAGCGATCGGGATGTCATCTAGTTTAGTCTCAGAAAGAGAATTATCGACGACAAATGCCAAGAATGCCTCACAACCCTTACGTATTAATTTATGCGCAGTCAACATTGAAATAAAAGAAAGGGATCTCGTTTGAAGTTCACCTTCAAAAACAAGTTCTGAGAATCCTGGTCTATGAAAAATAACAAGCTTCTCGTGGCAGTCGAGAATTGCATGATGAGAAGAAAGCCAATCCATGCCAAGAATAACATCGAGATCAATCAAAGGCAATGGTATCAATTCAGCCTCTAGAATGACATCTTTGATCTTCAATGGAAAACCAAGAAACACCGAATCACGAATTAGACGCTCTCCAAGAGGGGTATGAACTATGATTTCAGGTGACAAATGAGAGATAGGATAATCTAAGATCGCAGCAAGATCATCCCGAATATAAGATCTATCAGAACCTGGGTCAAATAAAGTGTAGACCTGATGGTCTCCCACAAACACATGGCCTAAAGAAGCAATATTAGGTGAGATTGTGATTTAAAAATTCGGAAAGATAAAATTTCTTACGAATGTTTTATTTGTAATCAAGTGGCATAACAAGGCGGAGTTAGATCTAGCATGTGAAAATATTCGGATTATAAATTACCTGTCACAACCTTCGGATCTGAGCGAGCCTCTTCCTGGGAAATATGAAATACTCTAGTTTGATTCCTTCCTTGCATAAGTGATCGAGTACTAGGGCCGCTTGAAGCATCAGGCACTCAGGTAGCTGCAAATCGAGTATCTCTGGGTGTAGAATATGTTAGTCTACCACGAGGCTGACTAGAACTCTGACTGCTCGCTCCCATAAGTTGAGGACAAGAACTTCGCATATGCCCCGGCTGTCGACACTGAAAACATACTTGAGGAGCCTTACAGGGGCCGTCATGATACTTTAAGCAATTCTGGCACTTGCGATTTTCACCAACCGATCTCGAGACATTGCTCCCGCCTCTACTAAACTGCTCCCGAGGTTTAGGAAAACTAATAGACACTGAACTTGGTGCGCCACGCGAAGATCCCACACCCCTATACACCTTCGATGCATTTCCTGGAAATGCGCTCCCTTGCCTTTTCTTTTGAGATCGTTCTGCAAGCTTATGTCTCGCCTGAACTAAACTTTCTACCCTCAGGGCTTCTTCTACGAGCTCGTCAAGACTCTCATACTTGTCTCCGGACTTGATGTGATCTCGAATATTTAGATTAAGACCATCTTCAAATCTCTTGCATAAGTCTCTCATCGTATATGACTCAGGAGCGAATTCTCGCAATTCTAGAAATTTGCTTTCATACTCCACAACCGACATAGTGCCTTGAAAGAGGTTGAAGAACTCCTTTCTCTTCTGATCCTTGATGTACTGAGAGAAGTATCGATCTTTGAATCGTTCCACAAAGATAGCCCACGTAATAGTAACCGAATATGTCTCTTTTAGATTCTGCCACCATCGTCGTGCGTCTGGGCCTAACAGCTTGGTCACAATGACCACACGATAACATTCTTCAATCATCAAGGTGTCAAAGGTCTCTGTAATCTCCTTTAACCACGCCCCCGCTTTAGAAGCATCTCTTGTACCGTCAAATTTTGAAGTCCCCATGTTTTCAACTGCTTTCACTAAATCAGGTATGAAAAGTGCACCTCGAGAAGTAGGACCTACTAAAGCCATTTCTGGAGTAGAAACTGGTACATGAGATGTGGGTCGAATTGGTTCATTAGCACGAAGGATATCCTCAGTGACAGTTGTAGTGGTAGGAGTCGTCGTAGGTGGTGGAACACCATGTACTCGAATGTGATCATAATACAACTGGTACTGCTCTGGGGTCATCATGTGCTCAACACGCAACTGGGCCCGTGGTTGCTCTACCTGGGTAACCGGCACCCTATGATCAGAATTGATAGGGTCTGTAAATGTCGGATGAACAACATGATCAGAAGAAACATGTCCTCGAGGTCCACGAGGAACAGAAGAGAGTAGAGGACTCGGAGGATCACGAGGAACGTGTCCTCGACCTCGACCTCGACGACGAACTGGAGGTGCCATAATGACTGAAAGAAAGAAGGGAAAAAAAATGCAAGGACAACATTAAGGTAATACGATACCTTAGGATGACATAGAAATAAAATTGGATCCATTAGCTCGACTCAAAAAGAATGAGAATCATATAACCAGGCTCTGATACCAAGAAAGTTGTCACGCCCCAACCCGCAGGCGGAACGCGACAACCGCCACGTTAACCATAAATTTCGTGAAATGGGTGCACTCCACTCCACAAAGTTTATAGAAAACGTAAGGCTTGCTATCAAGTACCTGTAGAATTGAACAACTGATAACTACGGGTACAACCCAAGGACATCATTACATAAAGTATCAACAAGGATTTACAAAGGTACAAAATACCACGATGTAACTTAGTTTGAAGAAAATATACATGAGCAATATAACATCGCGAAAGTACAAAAAGAACATCAAGGGGGATCACAAAATATAAAATATACAATCTCGCCAATGGATCCGTCAATTTACATAAAAGAGAAAGTACCCAAAACCCCGATCGAATGATTAGCAAACGATAGGCAAACCTCCAACCAAAACGATATCAACAGCCTGAAAAGGAAGGAAATGATGGGGGTGAGCAAAACCACTAGCTCAGTGAGGTGATAAGCCGGTCACCCCAACCCTTATACGAAGCATGTACTCCCACTCGCGGTTCATAACATAAAATCCAATATTTCGTTCCACATCAATTATTATGTTTACTTAATATACAACTTAACAAAAATACAACCTATGAATGCATTTACAAATACACAATTAGTTCAAACAAGATGTTATCACATGAAAGACGCGTGGGTAGCCAATATCCTCCTCAAACTGATCTCTCCGTCGAGAGTCAGTCCGAGCCCGTCACCGTTACTCTAGATAAAATGCACATTAATGTTCTTTCTCAACATGCCAAATGCTAAAGTTCACAATTCAATATCGATGTGAATACTTGAAATGAAAATATATAAACATATATGACATGCATGTCCACACCGGTGACGTTGGCTGAGCCTACAATAGACTGATTCATCTAACGATCACCTTCCAAAGTATGAGTATTTGGCAAATGGACAGGTGCCCCGTTAGATCTAACTCACCCGGGTTTGCCAAGCCATGGGCAACTTGTTTGTCACTCTAACTCACCCGAACCGCGACAATTCGGGCTATTTAATCAATGTCGCTCAAACTCACCCGAACCGTGACCAATTCGGGCTACTTAACCTTGGTACCAGGTATACATATGCATATGCATCATAAGATGAATAACGACTCAAGTTAGAGTCTAAATGGCACACATGAATAACCAGAAATCAATCTGCAAATAATTCGCAATAAAGACTATCAAATATCGAGCCGGCAAGGCTCTTCAACATAAGTTAAAAATCAACAATACCCATATGAAATAATATAAGATAATCAATGGACCATCTTAGGCCAATCAGGCTCTAACTAGAACAATCGAGCCAATCATACTCTTTACCACATAACACACTACCAAAATAATTTTGTTATCAATTAACTAAAAATAAAATGAATGCAAATTTAACGAGGGTCCACACTTCCCACAAGAGAAGGCGTTCCCGAATTATCAACTCACAAGGAAGTTATTAACTCTCTCCGGAGTCTGAAGTAGGTCCTTTGCCCTTCGTCGATGGTTCTTTACCTAGAAAGGAGATGAGCAATTAAAGACAACTCAAATATAACTAACTATTAGCAGTAACATCGTCTTTCATTGTCAAAATAAATCTTAATCGAGCTTGAGCGAGTCGATATTAAATAAGAACAGCCCGTATCTCCTCAACATCATCTCCCAATCTCACATAGCCCGTTTCAGATCATTTCTTAAACAAAACGATAGGAAATAAATTTGAATTCGACATAAATATTCTGAAATTTTCCAGCTAGCGGCAGTTTACAAGAAAAATCATAACTAATTGTAGAAAGATCGAATTAAGGAGTTTCAAGTGGCTACAGAAAGCTAACAAGTTCAGCTACATACAGAAATTGAGTTTGTAAACTTCTGAGGTCAGTAGCTATGTCAAAATCAGTTCGAACAGCAGCTGCGAATTACCTAGCAGCAGTTTACGAGAAAAATCATAACTAATTGTAGAAAAATCGGATGGAGGCGTTTCAGGTGGCTACGGAAAGCTAACGAGTTCAGCTACGTATAGAAATTGAGTTTACAAATTTCAGAGATCAATAGCTATGTCGAAAGTAGTTCGAACAGTAGCTACGAATTTCCTCATATAAGGAAGAAAACCCAACAAAATCACAAAATCTTGGAGAAAGGAAGCTTAATTAACCTATTACTTACCTCAAAACAACTTAGAAACCACCTAGGATGAGGGTTGTAAGGGAGAATTTGATCAACAAGGGTTTCTCCTCTTCACTCTCTTCTTTCCCCTCTTTTGTTCTTCTCACTTTTCTTCTCCCGTACTCTTCTTTCTTTCTTTTCTTTTTTTTTATATGTGTTGAGGCTATTAGAATGGGCTGGGCTTATTTCCATGTTATGCCATTTAAGTGGGCTGGACTTGGGCCAAATAAATAAATAAATAGGTTTTGGGCTCTAATAACAAATCTAGGTCAACTTGGGCCAAAAATAAATAAATAGGTTTTGGGCTTTAAAAACAAATCTAGGTCAACTTGGGCCAAAAATAAATAAATAGGTTTTGGGCTTTCTAAAAAAAAATAATCTAGTTAGGCTAAGATATTATAGTAACGAAAAATGAGATTCAGAAAGAAGGAAATCTGCATCGAAACGAATAAAATATTGATCGTAACGAGAAAAGGAGCATCAAAATGAAGTAAATATGCATCGAAACGAAGGAAATGTTGATAGTAACGAGAAAAGGAGCATCAAAATGAAGGAAATCTGCATCGAAACGAATGAAATGTTGATCATAACAAGAAAAGGAGCATCAAAATGAAGGAAATATACATCGAAACGAAGGAAATATTGATCGTAACGAGAAAATGAGCATTCAAATGAAAGAAATATTCATCAAAACGTTGAAATTATTAATCGTAATGACAAAAGGAGCATCAAAATGAAGGAAATATGAATCGAAACAAAGGAAACATTGATCATAATGAGAAAACGAGCATCAAAAAGAAGGAAATCTGCATCGAAACGAATGAAATGTTTATCGTAGCAAGAAAAGGAGCATCAAAATGAAGTAAATATGCATCGAAACGAAGGAAATGCTGATCGTAACAAGAAAAGGTGCATCAAAATGAAGGAAATATACATCGAAAAGAAGAAAATGTTGATCGTAACGAGAAAATGAGCATTAAAATGAAGGAAATATTCATCGAAACGAAGGAAATATTGATCGTACTAAGAAAAGGAACATCAAAATGATGAAAATCTGCATCGAAATGAATGAAATGTTGATCGTAACAAGAAAAGGAGCATCAAAATGAAGGAAATATGCATCGAAACGAAGGAAATGATGATCGTAACGAGAAAAAGTGCATCAAAATGAAGGAAATATGCATCGAAACGAAGGAAATATTGATCGTAACGAGAAAATGAGCATCAAAACGAAGGAAATATGAATCGAAACGAAGGAAATGTTGATCGTAACGAGAAATGGAGCATCAAAATGAAGGAAATATGCATCGAAACCAAGGTAACATTGATCATAACGAGAAAATGAGAATCAAAACGAAGGAAATATGTATCGAAACAAAGGTAATGTTGATCGTAAAGAGAAAATAAGAATCAAAACGAAGGAAATATTCATCTAAACGAAGGAAATATTGATCGTAACGAAAAAATGAGCATTAAAATGAAGGAAATATTCATCGAAACGAAGGAAATATTGATCGTAATGAGAAAAGGAGCATCAAAATGAAGGAAATATGCATCGAAACAAAGAAAATATTGATCATAACGAGAAAATGAGCATAAAAAAGAAGGAAATTTGCATCGAAACGAATGAAATGTTGATCGTAACAAGAAAAGGAGCATCAAAATGAATGAAATATACATCGAAACGAAGGAAATGTTGATCGTAACGAGAAATTGAGCATTCAAATGAAGGAAATTTTCATCAAAACGAAGAAATTGTTGATCGTAATGAGAAAAGGAGCATCAAAATGAAGGAAATATGCATCGAAACAAAGGAAACATTGATCATAATGAGAAAACGAGTATCAAAAAGAAGGAAATCTGCATCGAAACGAATGAAATGTTGATCGTAACAAGAAAAGGAGAATCAAAATGAAGGAAATATGCATAGAAACGAAGAAAATATTGATCGTAACGAGAAAATGAGCATTAAAATGATGGAAATATTCATCGAAACGAAGGAAATATTGATCATAATGACAAAAGGAGCATCAAAATGAAGGAAATATGCATCGAAAGAAAGGAAATGCTGATCATAACGAGAAAAGAAGCATCAAAATGAAGGAAATATGCATCGAAACGAAGGAAACGCTAATCGTAACGCGAAAACGAGCATCAAAAATAAGGAAATCTGCATCGAAACGAATGGAATGTTGATCGTAACAAGAGAAGGAGCATCAAAATGAAGTAAATATGCATCGAAATGAAGGAAATGCTAATAGTAACGAGAAAATGAGCATCAAAATGAAGGAAATATGCATCGAAACAAAGGAAATGT
This sequence comes from Pogostemon cablin, assembly GCA_023678885.1. Taxonomy (NCBI): domain Eukaryota; kingdom Viridiplantae; phylum Streptophyta; class Magnoliopsida; order Lamiales; family Lamiaceae; genus Pogostemon; species Pogostemon cablin. Next base: position 31,085 of record JAHCLQ010000924.1, on the reverse strand, counting down.
TGATCGTAACGAGAATATGAGCATTAAAATGAAGAAAATATTCATCGAAACGAAGGAAATGTTGATCGTAATGAGAAAATGAGCATCAAAATGAAAGAAATATGCATCGAAACGAAGGACATATTGATCGTAACGAAAAAATGAGCGTCAAAAAGAAGGAAATCTGCATCGAAACGAATGAGATATTGATCGTAACGAGAAAAGAAGCATCAAAATAAAGTAAATATGCATCGAAACGAAGGAAATGCTGATCATAACAAGAAAAGGTGCATCAAAATAAAGGAAATATACATCGAAACGAAGAAAATATTGATAGTAACGAGAAAATGAGCATTAAAATGAAGGAAATATTCATCGAAATGAAGGAAATGTTGATCATACTGAGAAAAGGAGCATCAAAATGATGGAAATCTGCATCGAAACGAATGAAATGTTGATTGTAACGAGAAAAGGAGCATCAAAATGAAGGAAATATGCATCGAAACGAAGGAAATGTTGGTAGTAACGATAAAAGGAGCATCAAAATAAAGTAAATATGCATCGAAACAAAGGAAATGCTGATCATAACGAGAAAATGACATCAAAATGAAGGAAATATGCATCGAAATAAAGAAATATTGAATGTAACGAGAAAATGAGCATCAAAATGAAGGAAATATGCATCGAAACGAAGGAAATGTTGATCGTAACGAGAAAATGAGCATCAAAATGAAGGAAATATGCATCGAAATAAAGAAATATTGAATGTAACGAGAAAATGAGCATCAAAATGAAGGAAATATGCATCAAAACGAAGGAAATGTTGATCGTAACGAGAAAATGAGCATTAAAATAAAGGATATATTCATCAAAACGAAAGAAATGCTGATCGTAATGAGAAAAGGAGCATCAAAATAATGGAAATATGCATTGAAACAAATGAAATGTTCATAACGAGAAAAGGAGCATCAAAATGAAGGAAATATGCATCGAAACGATGGAAATATTGATCGTAATGAGAAAACGAGCATCAAAAAGAAGGAAATTTGCATCGAAACGAATGAAATGTTGATCGTAACGAGAAAAGAAGCATCAAAATGAAGTAAATATGCATCGAAACGAAGGAAATATAGATCGTAACGAGAAAACGAGCATCAAAAAGAAGGAAATCTGCATCGAAACGAATGAAATATTGATCGTAACGAGAAAAGAAGCATCAAAATGAAGTAAATATGCATCGAAACGAAGGAAATATTGATCGTAACGAGAAAAAGAGCATCAAAATGAAGGAAATATGCAACAAAACGATGGTAATGTTGAACGTAAAGAGAAAATGAGAATCAAAACGAAGGAAATATGCATCGAAATGAAGGAAATATTGATCGTAACGAGAAAACGAGCATAAAAAAGAAAGAAATCTGCATCGAAACGAATGAAATGTTGATCGTAACAAGAAAATGAGCATCAAAATGAAGTAAATATGCATCAAAACGAAGGAAATATTAATCGTAACGATAAAATGAGCATTAAAATGAATGAAATATTCATCGAAACGAAGGAAATGTTGATCGTAATGAGAAAAAGAGCATCAAAATAAAGAAAATACGCATCGAAATAAAGGAAATGTTGATCATAACGAGAAAAGGAGCATCAAAATGAAGAAAATATGCATCGAAATAAAGGAAATGCTAATCGTAATGCGAAAACGAGCATAAAAAATAAGGAAATCTGCATCGGAACGAATGGAATGTTGATCGTAACAAGAGAAGGAGTATCAAAATGAAGTAAATATGCATCGAAATGAAGGAAATGCTAATCGTAACGAGAAAATGAGCATCAAAATGAAGGAAATATGCATCGAAACGAAGGAAATATTGATCGTAACGAGAATATGAGCATTAAAATGAAGGAAATATTCATCGAAACGAAGGAAATGTTGATCGTAATGAGAAAATGAGCATCAAAAAGAAGGAAATCCGCATCGAAACGAATGAAATGTTGATCGTAACGAGAAAAGGAGCATTAAAATGAAGGAAATGTTCATCGAAATGAAGGAAATGTTGATCGTAATGAAAAAAGGAGCATCAAAATGAAGGAAATATGCATCGAAACGAAGGAAATATTGATCATAACGAGAAAACGAGCATCAAAAAGAAGGAAATCCGCATCGAAACGAATGAAATGTTGATCGTAACGAGAAAAGGAGCATTAAAATGAAGGAAATGTTCATCGAAATGAAGGAAATGTTGATCGTAATGAAAAAAGGAGCATCAAAATGAAGGAAATATGCATCGAAACAAAGAAAATATTGATCATAATGAGAAAATGAGCATAAAAAAGAAGGAAATCTGCGTCGAAATGAATGAAATGTTGATCGTAACAAGGAAAGAAGCATCAAAATGAAGGAAATATACATCGAAACGAAGGAAATGTTGATCGTAAGGAGAAAATGAGCATTCAAATGAAGGAAATATTCATCAAAACGAAGAAATTGTTGATCGTAATGAGAAAAGTAGCATCAAAATGAAGGAAATATGCATCGAAACAAAGGAAACATTGATCATAATGAGAAAACGAGCATCAAAAAGAAGGAAATTTACATCGAAACGAATGAAATGTTGATCGTAACAAGAAAAGGAGCATCAAAATGAAGGAAATATGCATAGAAACGAAGGAAATGTTGATAGTAACAAGAAAATGAGCATTAAAATGATGGAAATATTCATGGAAACGGAGGAAATGTTGATCGTTATGAGAAAAGGAGCATCAAAATGAAGAAAATATTCATCGAAACAAAGGAAATATTGATCATAACGAGAAAACGAGCATCAAAAAGAAGGAAATCTGCATCGAAACGAATGAAATGTTGATCGTAACAAGAAAAGGAACATCCAAATGAAGTAAATATGCATCGAAACGAAGGAAATACTGAACGTAACAAGAAAAAGTGCATCAAAATGAAGGAAATATAATCGAAACGAAGGAAATGTTGATCGTAATGAGAAAAGGAGCATCAAAATGAAGGAAATATGCATCGAAACGAAGGAAATATGGATCATAACGAGAAAACGAGCATCAAAAAGAAGGAAATCTGCATCAAAATGAATGAAATGTTTATCGTAACAAGAAAAGGAGCATCAAAATGAACGAAATATGCATCGAAACGAAGGAAATGCTGATCGTAACGAGAAAAAGTGCATCAAAATGAAGGAAATATGCATGAAAACGAAGGAAATATTGATCGTAACGAGAAAATGAGCATCAAAATGAAGGAAATATGAAATGAAACGAAGGAAATGCTGATCGTAACGAGAAATGCAGCATCAAAATGAAGGAAATATGCATCGAAGCGAAGGTAATATTGATGGTAACGAGAAAATGAGAATCAAAGGAAATATGCATCGAAACAAAGGTAATGTTGATCGTAAAGAGAAAATGAGAATCAAAACGAAGGAAATATGCATCTAAACAAAGGAAATATTGATCATAACGAGAAAATGAGCATAAAAAAGAAAGAAATATGCATCGAAACGAATGAAATGTTGATCGTAACAAGAAAAGGAGCATCAAAATGAAGGAAATATACATCGAAACGAAGGAAATTTTGATCGTAACGAGAAAATGAGCATTCAAATGAAGGAAATATTCATCAAAACGCAGAAATTGTTGATCGTAATGAGAAAAGTAGCATCAAAATGAAGGAAATATGAATCGAAACAAAGGAAACATTGATCATAATGAGAAAACGAGCATCAAAAAGATGGAAATCTGCATCGAAACGAATGAAATGTTGATCGTAACAAGAAAAGGAGCATCAAAATGAAGGAAATATGCATAGAAACGAAGGAAATGTTGATCGTAACGAGAAAATGAGCATTAAAATGATGGAAATATTCATCGAAACGAAGGAAATGTTGATCGTAATGAGAAAAGGAGCATCAAAATGAAGGAAATATGCATCGAAACCAAGGTAACATTGATCATAACGAGAAAATGAGAATCAAAACGAAGGAAATATGTATCGAAACAAAGGTAATGTTGATCGTAAAGAGAAAATAAGAATCAAAACGAAGGAAATATTCATCTAAACGAAGGAAATATTGATCGTAACGAAAAAATGAGCATTAAAATGAAGGAAATATTCATCGAAACGAAGGAAATATTGATCGTAATGAGAAAAGGAGCATCAAAATGAAGGAAATATGCATCGAAACAAAGAAAATATTGATCATAACGAGAAAATGAGCATAAAAAAGAAGGAAATTTGCATCGAAACGAATGAAATGTTGATCGTAACAAGAAAAGGAGCATCAAAATGAATGAAATATACATCGAAACGAAGGAAATGTTGATCGTAACGAGAAATTGAGCATTCAAATGAAGGAAATTTTCATCAAAACGAAGAAATTGTTGATCGTAATGAGAAAAGGAGCATCAAAATGAAGGAAATATGCATCGAAACAAAGGAAACATTGGTCATAATGAGAAAACGAGTATCAAAAAGAAGGAAATCTGCATCGAAACGAATGAAATGTTGATCGTAACAAGAAAAGGAGAATCAAAATGAAGGAAATATGCATAGAAACGAAGAAAATATTGATCGTAACGAGAAAATGAGCATTAAAATGATGGAAATATTCATCGAAACGAAGGAAATATTGATCATAATGACAAAAGGAGCATCAAAATGAAGGAAATATGCATCGAAAGAAAGGAAATGCTGATCATAACGAGAAAAGAAGCATCAAAATGAAGGAAATATGCATCGAAACGAAGGAAACGCTAATCGTAACGCGAAAACGAGCATCAAAAAAAAGGAAATCTGCATCGAAACGAATGGAATGTTGATCGTAACAAGAGAAGGAGCATCAAAATGAAGTAAATATGCATCGAAATGAAGGAAATGCTAATAGTAACGAGAAAATGAGCATCAAAATGAAGGAAATATGCATCGAAACAAAGGAAATGTTGATCGTAACGAGAATATGAGCATTAAAATGAAGAAAATATTCATCGAAACGAAGGAAATGTTGATCGTAATGAGAAAATGAGCATCAAAATGAAAGAAATCTGCATCGAAACGAATGAGATATTGATCGTAACGAGAAAAGAAGCATCAAAATAAAGTAAATATGCATCGAAACGAAGGAAATGCTGATCATAACAAGAAAAGGTGCATCAAAATAAAGGAAATATACATCGAAACGAAGAAAATGTTGATAGTAACGAGAAAATGAGCATTAAAATGAAGGAAATATTCATCGAAATGAAGGAAATGTTGATCATACTGAGAAAAGGAGCATCAAAATGATGGAAATCTGCATCGAAACGAATGAAATGTTGATTGTAACCAGAAAAGGAGCATCAAAATGAAGGAAATATGCATCGAAACGAAGGAAATGTTGGTAGTAACGATAAAAGGAGCATCAAAATAAAGTAAATATGCATCGAAACAAAGGAAATGCTGATCATAACGAGAAAATGACATCAAAATGAAGGAAATATGCATCGAAATAAAGAAATATTGAATGTAACGAGAAAATGAGCATCAAAATGAAGGAAATATGCATCGAAACGAAGGAAATGTTGATCGTAACGAGAAAATGAGCATCAAAATGAAGGAAATATGCATCGAAATAAAGAAATATTGAATGTAACGAGAAAATGAGCATCAAAATGAAGGAAATATGCATCAAAACGAAGGAAATGTTGATCGTAACGAGAAAATGAGCATTAAAATAAAGGATATATTCATCAAAACGAAAGAAATGCTGATCGTAATGAGAAAAGGAGCATCAAAATGATGGAAATATGCATTGAAACAAATGAAATGTTCATAATGAGAAAAGGAGCATCAAAATGAAGGAAATATGCATCGAAACGATGGAAATATTGATCGTAATGAGAAAACGAGCATCAAAAAGAAGGAAATTTGCATCGAAACGAATGAAATGTTGATCGTAACGAGAAAAGAAGCATCAAAATGAAGTAAATATGCATCGAAACGAAGGAAATATAGATCGTAACGAGAAAACGAGCATCAAAAAGAAGGAAATCTGCATCGAAACGAATGAAATATTGATCGTAACGAGAAAAGAAGCATCAAAATGAAGTAAATATGCATCGAAACGAAGGAAATATTGATCGTAACGAGAAAAAGAGCATCAAAATGAAGGAAATATGCAACAAAACGATGGTAATGTTGAACGTAAAGAGAAAATGAGAATCAAAACGAAGGAAATATGCATCGAAATGAAGGAAATATTGATCGTAACGAGAAAACGAGCATAAAAAAGAAAGAAATCTGCATCGAAACGAATGAAATGTTGATCGTAACAAGAAAATGAGCATCAAAATGAAGTAAATATGCATCAAAACGAAGGAAATATTAATCGTAACGATAAAATGAGCATTAAAATGAATGAAATATTCATCGAAACGAAGGAAATGTTGATCGTAATGAGAAAAAGAGCATCAAAATAAAGAAAATACGCATCGAAATAAAGGAAATGTTGATCATAACGAGAAAAGGAGCATCAAAATGAAGGAAATATGCATCGAAATAAAGGAAATGCTAATCGTAATGCGAAAATGAGCATCAAAAATAAGGAAATCTGCATCGGAACGAATGGAATGTTGATCGTAACAAGAGAAGGAGTATCAAAATGAAGTAAATATGCATCGAAATGAAGGAAATGCTAATCGTAACGAGAAAATGAGCATCAAAATGAAGGAAATATGCATCGAAACGAAGGAAATATTGATCGTAACGAGAATATGAGCATTAAAATGAAGGAAATATTCATCGAAACGAAGGAAATGTTGATCGTAATGAGAAAATGAGCATCAAAAAGAAGGAAATCCGCATCGAAACGAATGAAATGTTGATCGTAACGAGAAAAGGAGCATTAAAATAAAGGAAATGTTCATCGAAATGAAGGAAATGTTGATCGTAATGAAAAAAGGAGCATCAAAATGAAGGAAATATGCATCGAAACGAAGGAAATATTGATCATAACGAGAAAACGAGCATCAAAAAGAAGGAAATCCGCATCGAAACGAATGAAATGTTGATCGTAACGAGAAAAGGAGCATTAAAATGAAGGAAATGTTCATCGAAATGAAGGAAATGTTGATCGTAATGAAAAAAGGAGCATCAAAATGAAGGAAATATGCATCGAAACAAAGAAAATATTGATCATAATGAGAAAATGAGCATAAAAAAGAAGGAAATCTGCGTCGAAATGAATGAAATGTTGATCGTAACAAGGAAAGAAGCATCAAAATGAAGGAAATATACATCGAAACGAAGGAAATGTTGATCGTAAGGAGAAAATGAGCATTCAAATGAAGGAAATATTCATCAAAACGAAGAAATTGTTGATCGTAATGAGAAAAGTAGCATCAAAATGAAGGAAATATGCATCGAAACAAAGGAAACATTGATCATAATGAGAAAACGAGCATCAAAAAGAAGGAAATTTACATCGAAACGAATGAAATGTTGATCGTAACAAGAAAAGGAGCATCAAAATGAAGGAAATATGCATAGAAACGAGGGAAATGTTGATAGTAACAAGAAAATGAGCATTAAAATGATGGAAATATTCATGGAAACGGAGGAAATGTTGATCGTTATGAGAAAAGGAGCATCAAAATGAAGAAAATATTCATCGAAACAAAGGAAATATTGATCATAACGAGAAAACGAGCATCAAAAAGAAGGAAATCTGCATCGAAACGAATGAAATGTTGATCGTAACAAGAAATGGAACATCCAAATGAAGTAAATATGCATCGAAACGAAGGAAATACTGAACGTAACAAGAAAAAGTGCATCAAAATGAAGGAAATATAATCGAAACGAAGGAAATGTTGATCGTAATGAGAAAAGGAGCATCAAAATGAAGGAAATATGCATCGAAACGAAGGAAATATGGATCATAACGAGAAAACGAGCATCAAAAAGAAGGAAATCTGCATCAAAATGAATGAAATGTTTATCGTAACAAGAAAAGGAGCATCAAAATGAACGAAATATGCATCGAAACGAAGGAAATGCTGATCGTAACGAGAAAAAGTGCATCAAAATGAAGGAAATATGCATGAAAACGAAGAAAATATTGATCGTAACGAGAAAATGAGCATCAAAATGAAGGAAATATGAAATGAAACGAAGGAAATGCTGATCGTAACGAGAAATGCAGCATCAAAATGAAGGAAATATGCATCGAAACGAAGGTAATATTGATGGTAACGAGAAAATGAGAATCAAAGGAAATATGCATCGAAACAAAGGTAATGTTGATCGTAAAGAGAAAATGAGAATCAAAACGAAGGAAATATGCATCTAAACAAAGGAAATATTGATCATAACGAGAAAATGAGCATAAAAAAGAAAGAAATATGCATCGAAACGAATGAAATGTTGATCGTAACAAGAAAAGGAGCATCAAAATGAAGGAAATATACATCGAAACGAAGGAAATTTTGATCGTAACGAGAAAATGAGCATTCAAATGAAGGAAATATTCATCAAAACGCAGAAATTGTTGATCGTAATGAGAAAAGTAGCATCAAAATGAAGGAAATATGAATCGAAACAAAGGAAACATTGATCATAATGAGAAAACGAGCATCAAAAAGATGGAAATCTGCATCGAAACGAATGAAATGTTGATCGTAACAAGAAAAGGAGCATCAAAATGAAGGAAATATGCATAGAAACGAAGGAAATGTTGATCGTAACGAGAAAATGAGCATTAAAATGATGGAAATATTCATCGAAACGAAGGAAATGTTGATCGTAATGAGAAAAGAAGCATCAAAATGAAGGAAATATGCATCAAAACAAAGGAAATTTTGATCATAACGAGAAAACGAGCATCAAAAAGAAGGAAATATAAATAGAAACGAAGGAAATTCTGATCGTAACGAGAAATGGGGCATCAAAATGAATGAAATATGCATCGAAACGAAGGTAATATTGAACGTAATGAGAAAATGAGAATCAAATTGAAGGAAATATGCATCGAAACGAAGATAATGTTGATCATAAAGAGAAAATGAGAATCAAAACGAAGGAAATATGCATCTAAAAGAAGGAAATATTGATCGTAACGAGAAAACGACCATAAAAAAGAAGGAAATCTGCATCAAAACGAATGAAATGTTGATCGTAACGAGAAAAGGAGCATCAAAATGAAGTAAATATGTATCGAAACGAAGGAAATATTGATCGTAACGAGAAAATGAGCATCAAAATGAAGTAAATATGTATCGAAACGAAGGAAATGTTGATCGTAACGAGAAAATGAGCATTAAAATGAAGGAAATATGTATCGAAAAAAAGGAAACATTAATCATAATGATAAAACGAGCATCAAAAAGAAGGAAATCTGCATCGAAATGAATGAAATTTTGATCGTAAAAAGAAAAGGAGAATCAAAATGAAGGAAATATGCATAGAAACGAAGGAAATATTGATTGTAACGAGAAAATGAGCATTAAAATGATGGAAATATTCATCGAAACGAAGGAAATGTTGATCGTAATGAGAAAAGAAGAATTAAAATAAAGGAAATATGCATCGAAACAAAGGAAATATTAATCATAACGAGAAAACGAGCATCAAAAAGAAGGAAATCTGCATCGAAACGAATAAAATATTGATCATAACAAGAAAAAGAGCATCAAAATGAAGTAAATATGCATCGAAACGAAGGAAATGCTGATCGTAACAAGAAAAGGTGCATCAAAATGAAGGAAATATACATCGAAACGAAGAAAATGTTGATAGTAACGAGAAAATGAGCATTAAAATGAAGGAAATATGAATCGAAACGAAGGAAATGTTGATCATACTGAGAAAAGGAGCATCAAAATGATGGAAATCTGCATCGAAACGAATGAAATGTTGATTGTAACGAGAAAAGAAGCATCAAAATGAAAGAAATATGCATCGAAACGAAGGTAATATTGATCGTAACGAGAAAATGAGAATCAAAACGAAGGAAATATGCATCGAAACGAAGGAAATATTGATCGTAATGAGAAATCGAGCATAAAAAGATGGAAATCTGCATCGAAACGAATGAAATGTTGATCGTAACAAGAAAAGGAGCATCATAATAAAGTAAATATGCATCGAAACGAAGGAAATGCTGATCGTAACGAGAAAATGAGCTTCAAAATGATGGAAATATACATCAAAACAAAGGAATATTGAATGTAACGAGAAATGAGCATCAAAATGAAGGAAATATGCATCGAAACGAAGGAAATGTTGATCGTAACGAGAAAATGAGCATTAAAATAAAGGAAATATTCATCAAAACGAAGGAAATGTTGATCGTAATGAGAAAAGGAGCATCAAAATGAAGGAAATATGCATTGAAACAAATGAAATGTTCATAACGAGAAAAGGAGCATCAAAACGAAGGAAATATGCATTGAAACGAAGGAAATATTGATCGTAACGAGAAAACAAGCATCAAAAAGAAGAAAATCTGCATCGAAACGAATGAAATGTTGATCGTAACGAGAAAAAAAGCATCAAAATTAAGTAAATATGCATCGAAACAAAGGAGATATTAATCATAACGAGAAAACGAGCATCAAAAAGAAGGAAATCTGCATCGAAACGAATAAAATATTGATCGTAACAAGAAAAAGAGCATCAAAATGAAGTAAATATGCATCGAAACGAAGGAAATGCTGATCGTAACAAGAAAAGATGCATCAAAATGAAGGAAATATACATCGAAACGAAGAAAATGTTGATAGTAACGAGAAAATGAGCATTAAAATTAAGGAAATATGAATCGAAACGAAGGAAATGTTGATCGTACTGAGAAAAGGAGCATCAAAATGATGGAAATCTGCATCGAAACGAATGAAATGTTGATTGTAACGAGAAAAGAAGCATCAAAATGAAGGAAATATGCATCGAAACAAAGGTAATATTGATCGTAACGAGAAAAGAGAATCAAAACGAAGGAAATATGCATCGAAACGAAGGAAATATTGATCGTAATGAGAAATCGAGCATAAAAAGAAGGAAATCTGCATCGAAACGAATGAAATATTGATCGTAACAAGAAAATGAGCATCAAAATAAAGTAAATATGCATCGAAACGAAGGAAATGCTGATCGTAACGAGAAAATGAGCTTCAAAATGAAGGAAATATACATTGAAACAAAGGAATATTGAATGTAACGAGAAAATGAGCATCAAAATGAAGGAAATATGCATCGAAATGAAGGAAATGTTGATCGTAACGAGAAAATGATCATTAAAATAAAGGAAATATTCATCAAAACGAAGGAAATATTGATCGTAATGAGAAAAGGTGCATCAAAATGAAGGAAATATGCATTGAAACAAATGAAATGTTCATAACGAGAAAAGGAGCATCAAAATGAAGGAAATATGCATCGAAACGAAGGAAATATTGAACGTAACGAGAATATGAGCATTAAAATGAAGGAAATATTCATCGAAATGAAGGAAATATTGATCGTAATGAGAAAATGAGCATCAAAATGAAGGAAATATGCATCGAAACGAAGGAAATATTGATCATAACGAAAAAATAAGCGTCAAAATGAAGGAAATCTGCATCGAAACGAATGAAATATTGATCGTAACGAGAAAAGGAGCATCAAAATGAAGTAAATATGCATCGAAACGAAGGAAATGTTGGTAGTAACGATAAAAGGAGCATCAAAATGAAGGAAATCTGCATCGAAACGAATGAAATGTTGATCGTAACAAGAAAAGGAGCATCAAAATGAAGGAAATATACATCGAAACGAAGGAAATATTGATCGTAACGAGAAAATGAGCATTCAAATGAAGGAAATATTCATCAAAACGATGAAATTGTTGATCGTAATGAGAAAAGGAGCATCAAAATGAAGGAAATATGCATCGAAACAAAGGAAACATTGATCACAATGAGAAAACGAGCATCAAAAAGAAGGAAATCTGCATCGAAACGAATGAAATATTTATCGTAACAAGAAAAGGAGAATCAAAATGAAGGAAATATGCATAGAAACGAAGGAAATGTTGATCGTAACGAGAAAATGAGCATTAAAATGATGGAAATATTCATCGAAACGAAGGAAATGTTGATCGTAATGATAAAAGGAGCTTCAAAATGAAGGAAATATGCATCGAAACAAAAGAAATGCTGATCATAATGAGAAAAGGAGCATCAAAATGAAGGAAATACGCATCGAAACGAAGGAAATGCTAATCGTAACACGAAAATGGGCATCAAAAATAAGGAAATCTGCATCGAAACGAATGGAATGTTGATCGTAACAAGAGAAGGAGCATCAAAATGAAGTGAATATGCGTCAAAATGAAGGAAATGCTAATCATAACGAGAAAATGAGCATCAAAATGAAGGAAATATTCATCGAAACAAAGGAAATGTTGATCGTAACGAGAATATGAGCATTAAAATGAAGGAAATATTCATCGAAATGAAGGAAATATTGATCGTAATGAGAAAATGAGCATCAAAATGAAGGAAATATGCATCGAAACGAAGGAAATATTGATCATAACGAAAAATAAGCGTCAAAATGAAGGAAATCTGCATCGAAACGAATGAAATATTGATCGTAACGAGAAAAGGAGCATCAAAATGAAGTAAATATGCATCGAAACGAAGGAAATGTTGGTAGTAACGATAAAAGGAGCATCAAAATGAAGGAAATCTGCATCGAAACGAATGAAATGTTGATCGTAACAAGAAAAGGATCATCAAAATGAAGGAAATATACATCGAAACGAAGGAAATGTTGATAGTAACGAGAAAATGAGCATTCAAATGAAGGAAATATTCATCAAAACGAAGAAATTGTTGATCGTAATGAGAAAAGGAGCATCAAAATGAAGGAAATATGCATCGAAACAAAGGAAACATTGATCATAATGAGAAAACGAGCATCAAAAAGAAGGAAATCTGCATCGAAACGAATGAAATGTTGATCGTAACAAGAAAAGGGGAATCAAAATGAAGGAAATATGCATAGAAACGAAGGAAATGTTGATCGTAACGAGAAAATGAGCATTAAAATGATGGAAATATTCATCGAAACGAAGGAAATGTTGATCGTAATGATAAAAGGAGCTCAAAATGAAGGAAATATGCATCGAAACAAAAGAAATGCTGATCATAATGAGAAAATGAGCATCAAAATGAAGGAAATACGCATCGAAACGAAGAAAATGCTAATCGTAACGCGAAAATGAGCATCAAAAATAAGGAAATCTGCATCGAAATGAATGGAATGTTGATCGTAACAAGAGAAGGAGCATCAAAATGAAGTGAATATGCGTCAAAATGAAGGAAATGCTAATCATAACGAGAAAATGAGCATCAAAATGAAGGAAATATGCATCGAAACAAAGGAAATGTTGATCGTAACGAGAATATGAGCATTAAAATGAAGGAAATATTCATCGAAATGAAGGAAATATTGATCGTAATGAGAAAATGAGCATCAAAATGAAGGAAATATGCATCGAAACGAAGGAAATATTGATCATAACGAAAAAATAAGCGTCAAAATGAAGGAAATCTGCATCGAAACGAATGAAATATTGATCGTAACGAGAAAAGGAGCATCAAAATGAAGTAAATATGCATCGAAACGAAGGAAATGTTGGTAGTAACGATAAAAGGAGCATCAAAATGAAGGAAATCTGCATCGAAACGAATGAAATGTTGATCGTAACAAGAAAAGGAGCATCAAAATGAAGGAAATATACATCGAAACGAAGGAAATGTTGATCGTAACGAGAAAATGAGCATTCAAATGAAGGAAATATTCATCAAAACGAAGAAATTGTTGATCGTAATGAGAAAAGGAGCATCAAAATGAAGGAAATATGCATCGAAACAAAGGAAACATTGATCATAATGAGAAAACGAGCATCAAAAAGAAGGAAATCTGCATCAAAACGAATGAAATGTTGATCGTAACAAGAAAAGGAGAATCAAAATGAAGGAAATATGCATAGAAACGAAGGAAATGTTGATCGTAACGAGAAAATGAGCATTAAAATGATGGAAATATTCATCGAAACGAAGGAAATATTGATCGTAATGATAAAAGGAGCATCAAAATGAAGGAAATATGCATCGAAACAAAGGAAATGCTGATCATAACGAGAAAAGGAGCATCAAATTGAAGGAAATACGCATCGAAACGAAGGAAATGCTAATCGTAACGCGAAAACAAGCATCAAAAATAAGGAAATCTGCATCGAAACGAATGGAATGTTGATCGTAACAAGAGAAGGAGTATCAAAATGAAGTAAATATGCATCGAAATGAAGGAAATGCTAATCGTAACGATAAAATGAGCATCAAAATGAAGGAAATATGCATCGAAACAAAGGAAATATTGATCGTAACGAGAATATGAGCATTAAAATGAAGGAAATATTCATCGAAACGAAAGAAATGTTGATCGTAATGAGAAAATGAGCATCAAAATGAAGGAAATATGCATCGAAACGAAGGAAATATTGATCGTAACGAAAAAATGAGCGTCAAAAAGAAGGAAATCTGCATCGAAACGAATGAAATATTAATCGTAACGAGAAAATGAGCATCAAAATGAAGTAAATATGCATCGAAACGAAGGAAATGCTGATCGTAACAAGAAAAGGTGCATCAAAATGAAGGAAATATACATCGAAACGAAGAAAATGTTGATCGTAACGAGAAAATGAGAATTAAAATGAAGGAAATATTAATCGAAATGAAGGAAATGTTGATCGTACTGAGAAAAGGAGCATCAAAATGATGGAAATCTGCATCGAAACGAAGGTAATATTGATCGTAACAAGATAATGAGAATCAAAATGAAGGAAATATGCATCGAAACGAAGGAAATATTGATCGTAATGAGAAAACGAGCATAAAAAGAAGGAAATCTGCGTCGAAACGAATGAAATGTTGATCGTAACAAGAAAAGGAGCATCAAAATAAAGTAAATATGCATCGAAACGAAGGAAATGCTGATCGTAACGAGAAAATGAGCATCAAAATGAAGGAAATATGCATCGAAATAAAGAAATATTGAATGTAACAAGAAAATGAGCATCAAAATAAAGGAAATATGCATCGAAACGAAGAAAATGTTGATCGTAACGAGAAAATGAGCATTAAAATAAAGGAAATATTCTTCAAAACGAAAGAAATATTGATCGTAATGAGAAAAGGAGCATCAAAAAGAAGGAAATATGCATTGAAACAAATAAAATGTTCATAACGAGAAAAGGAGCATCAAAATGAAGGAAATATGCATCGAAACGAAGAAAATATTGATCGTAATGAGAAAATGAGCATCAAAAAGAAGGAAATTTGCATCGAAACGAATGAAATGTTGATCGTAATGAGAAAAGAAGCATCAAAATGAAGTAAATATGCATCGAAACGAAGGAAATATTGATCGTAACGAGAAAACGAGCATCAAATAGAAGGAAATCTGCATCGAAACGAATGAAATGTTGATCGTAACGAGAAAAGAAGCATCAAAATGAAGTAAATATGCATCGAAACGAAGGAAATATTGATCGTAACGAGAAAAAGAGCATCAAAATGAAGGAAATATGCAACAAAACGATGGTAATGTTGAACGTAAAGAGAAAATGAGAATCAAAACGAAGGAAATATTGATCGTAACGAGAAAACGAGCATAAAAAAGAAGGAAATCTGCATCGAAACGAATGAAATGTTGATCGTAACAAGAAAAGGAGCATCAAAATGAAGTAAATATGCATCAAAACGAAGGAAATATTAATCGTAACGATAAAATGAGCATTAAAATGAATGAAATATTCATCAAAACGAAGGAAATGTTGATCTTAATGAGAAAAAGAGCATCAAAATGAAGGAAATATGCATCGAAACAAAGGAAATGTTGATCATAACGAGAAAAGGAGCATCAAAATAAAGGAAATATGCATCGAAACGAAGGAAATGCTAATCGTAATGCGAAAACGAGCATCAAAAATAAGAAATCTGCATCGAAACGAATGGAATGTTGATCGTAACAAGAGAAGGAGTATCAAAATGAAGTAAATATGCATCGAAATGAAGGAAATGCTAATCGTAACGATAAAATGAGCATCAAAATGAAGGAAATATGCATCGAAACGAAGGAAATATTGATCGTAACGAGAATATGAGCATTAAAATGAAGGAAATGTTCATCGAAACGAAAGAAATGTTGATCGTAATGAGAAAATGAACATCAAAATGAAGGAAATATGCATCGAAACGAAGGAAATATTGATCGTAACGAAAAAATGAGCGTCAAAAAGAAGGAAATCTGCATCGAAACGAATGAAATATTGATCGTAACGAGAAAAGGAGCATCAAAATAAAGTAAATATGCATCGAAACGAAGGAAATGTTGATAGTAACGAGAAAAGTAGCATCAAAATGAAGGAAATCTGCATCGAAACGAATGAAATGTTGATCATAATAAAAAAGGAGCATCAAAATGAAGGAAATATACATCGAAACGAAGGAAATATTGATCGTAACGAGAAAATGAGCATTCAAATGAAGGAAATATTCATCAAAACGAAGAAATTGTTGATCGTAATGAGAAAAGAAGCATCAAAATGAAGGAAATATGCATCGAAACAAAGGAAACATTGATCATAATGAGAAAATGAGCATAAAAAAAAAGGAAATCTCCATCGAAACGAATGAAATGTTGATCGTAACAAGAAAAGGAGAATCAAAATGATGGAAATATGCATAGAAACGAAGGAAATATTCATCGTAACGAGAAATTGAGCATTAAAATGATGGAAATATTAATCGAAACGAAGGAAATGTTGATCGTAATGATAAAAGGAGCATCAAAATGAAGGAAATATGCATCGAAACAATGGAAATATTGATCATAACAAGAAAACGAGCATCAAAAAGAAGGAAATCTGCATCGAAATGAATGAAATATTGATCGTAACAAGAAAAGGAGCATCAAAATGAAGTAAATATGCATCGAAACGAAGGAAATGCTGATCGTAACAAGAAAAAGTGCATCAAAATGAAGGAAATATATATCGAAACGAAAGAAATATTGATCGTAAAAAGAAAAGGAGCATCAAATGAAGTAAATATGCATCGAAACGAAGGAAATACAGATCGTAACAAGAAAAAGTGTATCAAAATGAAGGAAATAAACTTCGAAACGAAGGAAATGTTGATCGTAATGAGAAAAGGAGCATCAAAATGAAGGAAATATACATCGAAACGAATGAAATATTGATCATAACGAGAAAACAAGCATCAAAAAGAAGGAAATCTGCATCGAAACGAATGAAATGTTGATCGTAACAAGAAAAGGAGCATCAAAATGAAGGAAATATGCATCGAAACGAAGGAAATGTTGATTGTAACGAGAAAAAGTGCATCAAAATGAAGGAAATATGCATGGAAACGAAGGAAATATTGATCGTAACGAGAAAATGAGCATCAAAATAAAGGAAATATGAATCGAAACGTAGGAAATGCTGATCATAACGAGAAATGCAGCATCAAAATGAAGGAAATATGTATCGAAACGAAGGTAATATTGATCGTAACGAGAAAATGATAATCAAAACGAAGGAAATATGCAATGAAACAAAGGTAATGTTGATCGTAAAGAGAAAATGAGAATCAAAACGAAGGAAATGTGCATCTAAACGAAAGAAATACTGATCGTAACGAGAAAACAAGTATCAAAAAGAAGGAAATCTGCATCGAAACGAATGAAATGTTGATCGTAATGAGAAAAGGAGCATCAAAATGAAGTAAATCTGCATCGAAACGAAGGAAATGTTGATCGTAACGAGAAAAGGAGCATCAAAATGAAGTAAATATGCATCGAAATGAAGGAAATATTGATCGTAACGAGAAAATGAGCATCAAAATGAAGGAAATATGCATCGAAACAAAGGAAATATTGATCATAACGAGAAAATAAGCATAAAAAGAAGGAAATATGCATAGAAACGAATGAAATGTTGATCGTAACAAGAAAAGGAGCATCAAAATGAAGGAAATATACATCAAAACGAAGGAAATGTTGATCGTAACGAGAAAATGAGCATTCAAATGTAGGAAATATTCATCAAAACTAAGAAATTGTTGATCGTAATGAGAAAAGTAGCATCAAAATGAAGGAAATATGAATCGAAATAAAGGAAACATTGATCATAATGAGAAAACGAGCATCAAAAAGAAGGAAATCTGCATCGAAACGAATGAAATGTTGATCGTAACAAGAAAATGAGCATCAAAATGAAGGAAATATGCATAGAAACGAAGGAAATGTTGATCGTAATGAGAAAATGAGCATTAAAATTATGGAAATATTCATCGAAACGAAGGAAATGTTGATCGTAATGAGAAAAGGAGCATCAAAATGAAGGAAATATGCATCAAAACAAAGGAAATTTTGATCATAACGAGAAAACGAGCATCAAAAAGAAGGAAATATGAATCGAAACGAAGGAAATGCTGATCGTAACGAGAAATGGAGCATCAAAATGAATGAAATATGCATCGAAACGAAGGTAATATTGAACATAATGAGAAAATGAGAATCAAAACGAAGGAAATATGCATCGAAACGAAGGTAATGTTGATCGTAAAGAGAACATGAGAACCAAAACGAAGGAAATATGCATCTAAACGAAGGAAATATTGATTGTAACGAGAAAACGAGCATCAAAAAGAAGGAAATCTGCATCAAAATGAATGAAATGTTGATCGTAACGATAAAAAGAGCATCAAAATAAGGTAAATATGCATCGAAACGAAGGAAATATTGATCGTAACGAGAAAATGAGCATTAAAATGAAGGAATTATTCATCGAAACGAAGGAAATGTTGATCGTAATAAAAAAAGGATCATCAAAATGAAGAAAAAATGCATCGAAACAAAGGAAATGTTGATCATAATGAGAAAACGAGCATCAAAAAGAAGGAAATCTGCATCGAAACGAATGAAATGTTGATCGTAACAAGAAAAGGAGAATCAAAATGAAGGAAATATACATAGAATCGAAGGAAATGTTGATCGTAACGAGAAAATTAGCATTAAAATGTTGGAAATATTCATCGAAACGAAGGAAATGTTGATCGTAATGAGAAAAGGAGCATCAAAATGAAGGAAATATGCATCAAAACAAAGGAAATATTGATCATAACGAGAAAACGAGCATCAAAAAGAAGGAAATTTGCATCGAAACGAATGAAATGTTGATCGTAACAAGAAAAAGAGCATCAAAATGAAGTAAATATGCATCGAAACGAAGGAAATGCTGATCGTAACAAGAAAAGGTGCTTCAAAATGAAGGAAATATACATCGAAACGAAGAAAATGTTGATCGTAACGAGAAAATGAGCATTAAAATGAAGGAAATATTCATCGAAATGAAGGAAATATTGATCGTACTGAGAAAAGGAGCATCAAAATGATGGAAATCTGCATCGAAACGAATGAAATGTTGATTGTAACGAGAAAAGGAGCATCAAAATGAAGGAAATATGCATCGAATTGAGATAATATTGATCGTAACGAGAAAATGAGAATCAAAATGAAGGAAATATACATCGAAACGAAGGAAATATTGATCGTAATGAGAAAACGAGCATAAAAAGAAGGAAATCTGCATCGAAACGAATGAAATGTTGATCGTAACAAGAAAAGGAGCATCAAAATAAAGTAAATATGCATCGAAACGAATGAAATGCTGATCGTAACGAGAAAATGAACATCAAAATGAAGGAAATATGCATCGAAACAAAGGAATATTGAATGTAACGAGAAAATGAGCATCAAAATGAAGAAAATATGCATCGAAACGAAGGAAATGTTTATCGTAACGAGAAAATGAGCATTAAAATAAAGGAAATATTCATCAAAACGAAGGAAATGTTGATCGTAATGAGAAAAGGAGCATCAAAATAAAGAAAATATGCATTGAAACAAATGAAATGTTCATAACGAGAAAAGGAGCATCAAAATGATGGAAATATGCATCGAAACGAAGGAAATATTGATCGTAATGAGAAAACGAGCATCAAAAAGAAGGATATCTGCATCGAAACGAATGAAATATTGATCGTAACGAGAAAACAAGCATCAAAATGAAGTAAATATGCATCGAAACAAAGGAAATATTAATCGTAACGAGAAAACGAGCATCAAAAAGAAGGAAATCTGCATCGAAACGAATGAAATGTTGATCGTAACGAGAAAAAAAGCATCAAAATGAAGTAAATATGCATCGAAACGAAGGAAATATTAATCGTAACGAGAAAAAGAGCATCAAAATGAAGTAAATATGCATCAAAACGAAGGAAATATTGATCGAAACGAGAAAAAAAGCATCAAAATGAAGGAAATATGCAACGAAACGAAGGTAATGTTGAAAGTAAAGAGAAAATGAGAATCAAAACAAAGGAAATATGCATCAAAACGAAGGAAATATTGATGATAAGGAGAAAACGAGCATAAAAAAGAAGGAAATCTGCATCGAAACGAATGAAATGTTGATCGTAACAAGAGAAGGAGCATCAAAATGAAGTAAATATGCATCAAAACGAAGGAAATATTGATCGTAACGATAAAATGAGCATTAAAATGAATGAAATATTCATCGAAACGAAGAAAATGTTGATCGTAATGAGAAAATGAGCATCAAAATGAAGGAAATATGTATCGAAACAAAGGAAATGTTGATCATAACGAGAAAAGGAGCATCAAAATGAAGGAAATATGCATCGAAACAAAGGAAATGCTAATCGTAACGCAAAAACGAGCATCAAAACTAAGGAAATCTGCATCGAAACGAATGGAATGTTGATCGTAATGAGAAAATGAGCATTAAAATGAAGGAAATATTCATCGAAACGAAGGAAATGTTGATCGTAATAAAAAATGAGCATCAAAATGAAGGAAATATGCATCGAAACGAAGGAAATATTGATCGTAATGAAAAATGAGATTCAGAAAGAAGGAAATCTGCATCGAAACGAATAAAATATTGATCGTAACGAGAAAAGGAGCATCAAAATGAAGTAAATATGCATCGAAACGAAGGAAATGTTGATAGTAACGAGAAAAGGAGAATCAAAATGAAGGAAATCTGCATCGAAACGAATGAAATGTTGATCATAACAAGAAAAGGAGCATCAAAATGAAGGAAATATACATCGAAACGAAGGAAATATTGATCGTAACGAGAAAATGAGCATTCAAATGAAGGAAATATTCATCAAAACGATGAAATTATTGATCGTAATGAGAAAATGAGCATCAAAATGAAGAAAATATGAATCGAAACAAAGGAAACATTGATCATAATGAGAAAACGAGCATCAAAAAGAAGGAAATCTACATCTAAACGAATGAAATGTTTATCGTAGCAAGAAAAGGAGCATCAAAATGAAGTAAATATGCATCGAAATGAAGGAAATGCTGATCGTAACAAGAAAAGGTGCATCAAAATGAAGGAAATATACATCGAAAAGAAGAAAATGTTGATCGTAACGAGAAAATGAGCATTAAAATGAAGGAAATATTCATCGAAACGAAGGAAATATTGATCGTACTGAGAAAAGGAGCATCAAAATGATGGAAATCTGCATCTAAACGAATGAAATGTTGATCGTAACAAGAAAAGGAGCATCAAAATGAAGGAAATATGCATCGAAACGAAGGAAATGATGATCGTAACGAGAAAAAGTCCATCAAAATGAAGGAAATATGCATCGAAACGAAGGAAATATTGATCGTAACGAGAAAATGAGCATCAAAATGAAGGAAATATGAATCGAAACGAAGGAAATACTTTTCTTAAAAAGAAATGGAGCATCAAAATGAAGGAAATATGCATCGAAACAAAGGTAACATTGATCGTAACGAGAAAATGAGAATCAAAACGAAGGAAATATGCATCGAAACAAAGGTAATGTTGATCGTAAAGAGAAAATAAGAATCAAAACGAAGGAAATATGCATCTAAACGTAGGAAATATTGATCGTAACGAAAAAATGAGCATTAAAATGAAGGAAATATTCATCGAAATGAAGGAAATATTGATCGTAATGAGAAAATGAGCATCAAAATGAAGGAAATATGTATCGAAAAAAAGGAAATATTGATCATAACGAGAAAATGAGCATAAAAAAGAAGGAAATCTACGTCGAAACGAATGAAATGTTGATCGTAACAAGAAAAGGAGCATCAAAATGAATGAAATATACATCGAAACGAAGGAAATGTTGATCGTAACGAGAAAATGAGCATTCAAATGAAGGAAATTTTCATCAAAACGAAGAAATCGTTGATCGTAATGAGAAAAGGAGCATCAAAATGAAGGAAATATGCATCGAAACAAAGGAAACATTGATCATAATGAGAAAACGAGCATCAAAAAGAAGAAAATCTGCATCGAAACGAATGAAATGTTGATCGTAACAAGAAAAAGAGAATCAAAATGAAGGAAATATGCATAGAAACGAAGAAAATGTTGATCGTAACGAGAAAATGAGCATTAAAATGATGGAAATATTCATCGAAACGAATGAAATATTGATCATAATGATAAAAGGAGCATCAAAATGAAGGAAATATGCATCGAAACAAAGGAAATGCTGATCATAACGAGAAAATGAGCATCAAAATGAAGGAAATACGCATCAAAACGAAGGAAATGCTAATCGTAACGCGAAAACGAGCATCAAAAATAAGGAAATCTGCATCGAAAAGAATGGAATGTTGATCGTAACAAGAGAAGGAGCATCAAAATGAAGTAAATATGCGTCGAAATGAAGGAAATGCTAATCGTAACGAGAAAATGAGCATCAAAATGAAGGAAATATGCATCGAAACAAAGGAAAATTGATCGTAACGAGAAAATCAGCATTAAAATAAAGGAAATATTCATCAAAACGAAGGAAATGTTGATCGTAATGAGAAAAGAAGCATCAAAATGAAGGAAATATGCATTGAAACAAATGAAATGTTCATAACGAGAAAAGGAGCATCAAAATGATGGAAATATGCATCGAAACGAAGGAAATATTAATCGTAACGAGAAAACGAGCATCAAAAAGAAGGAAATCTGCATCGAAACGAATGAAATATTGATCGTAACGAGAAAAGAAGCATCAAAATGAAGTAAATATGCATCGAAACAAAGGAAATATTGATCGTAACGAGAAAACGAGCATAAAAAAAAAGGAAATCTGCATCGAAACAAATGAAATGTTGATCGTAACGAGAAAAGAAGCATCAAAATGAAGTAAATATGCATCGAAACGAAGGAAATATTGATCGTAACGAGAAAAAGAGCATCAAAATGAAGTAAATATGCATCAAAACGAAGGAAATATTGATCGTAACGAGAAAAAGAGCATCAAAATGAAGGAAATATGCAACGAAACGAAGGTAATGTTGAACGTAAAGAGAAAATGAGAATCAAAACAAAGGAAATATGCATCGAAACGAAGGAAATATTGATCGTAACGAGAAAACGAGCGTAAAAAAGAAGGAAATCTGCATCGAAACGGATGAAATGTTGATCGTAACAAGAAAAGGAGCAACAAAATGAAGTAAATATGCATCAAAACAAAGGAAATATTGATCGTAACGATAAAATGAGCATTAAAATGAATGAAATATTCATCGAAACGAAGAAAATATTGATCGTAATGAGAATATGAGCATCAAAATGAAGGAAATATGCATCGAGACAAAGGAAATGTTGATCATAACGAGAAAAGGAGCATCAAAATGAAGGAAATATGCATCGAAACGAAGGAAATGCTAATCGTAACGCGAAAACGAGCATCAAAACTAAGGAAATCTGCATCGAAACGAATGGAATGTTGATCGTAACGAGAAAATGAGCATTAAAATGAAGGAAATATTCATCGAAACGAAGGAAATGTTGATCGTAATGAGAAAATGAGCATCAAAATGAAGGAAATATGCATCGAAACGAAGGAAATATTGATCGTAACGAAAAATGAGCGTCAGAAAGAAGGAAATCTGCATCGAAACGAATAAAATATTGATCTTAACGAGAAAAGGAGCATCAAAATGAAGTAAATATGCATCGAAACGAAGGAAATGTTGATAGTAACGAGAAAAGGAGCATCAAAATGAAGGAAATCTGCATCGAAACGAATGAAATGTTGATCATAACAAGAAAAGGAGCATCAAAATGAAGGAAATATACATCGAAACGAAGGAAATATTGATCGTAACGAGAAAATGAGCATTCAAATGAAGGAAATATTCATCAAAACGATGAAATTATTGATCGTAATGAGAAAAGGAGCATCAAAATGAAGGAAATATGAATCGAAACAAAGGAAACATTGATCATAATGAGAAAACGAGCATAAAAAAGAAGGAAATTTGAATCGAAACGAATGAAATGTTGATCGTAACAAGAAAAGGTGCATCAAAATGAAGGAAATATACATCGAAAAGAAGAAAATGTAGATCATAACGAGAAAATGAGCATTAAAATGAAGGAAATATTCATCGAAATGAAGGAAATATTGATCGTACTAAGAAAAGGAGCATCAAAATGATGGAAATCTGCATCGAAACGAATGAAATGTTGATCGTAACAAGAAAAGGAGCATCAAAATGAAGGAAATATGCATCGAAATGAAGGAAATATTGATCGTAACGAGAAAATGAGCATCAAAATGAAGGAAATATGAATCGAAACGAAGGAAATGCTGATCGTAACGAGAAATGGAGCATCAAAATGAAGGAAATATGCATCGAAACGAAGGTAACATTGATCATAACGAGAAAATGAGAATCAAAACGAAGGAAATATGTATCGAAACAAAGGTAATGTTGATCGTAAAGAGAAAATAAGAATCAAAACGAAGGAAATATTCATCTAAACGAAGGAAATATTGATCGTAACGAAAAAATGAGCATTAAAATGAAGGAAATATTCATCGAAACGAAGGAAATATTGATCGTAATGAGAAAAGGAGCATCAAAATGAAGGAAATATGCATCGAAACAAAGGAAATATTGATCATAACGAGAAAATGAGCATAAAAAAGAAGGAAATTTGCATCGAAACGAATGAAATGTTGATCGTAACAAGAAAAGGAGCATCAAAATGAATGAAATATACATCGAAACGAAGGAAATGTTGATCGTAACGAGAAAATGAGCATTCAAATGATGGAAATTTTCATCAAAATGAATAAATTGTTGATCGTAATGAGAAAAGGAGCATCAAAATGAAGGAAATATGCATCGAAACAAAGGAAACATTGATCATAATGAGAAAACGAGTATCAAAAAGAAGGAAATCTGCATCGAAACGAATGAAATGTTGATCGTAACAAGAAAAGGAGAATCAAAATGAAGGAAATATGCATAGAAACGAAGAAAATGTTGATCGTAACGAGAAAATGAGCATTAAAATTATGGAAATATTCATCGAAACGAAGGAAATATTGATCATAATGACAAAAGGAGCATCAAAATGAAGGAAATATGCATCGAAACAAAGTAAATGCTGATCATAACGAGAAAAGGAGCATCAAAATGAAGGAAATATGCATCGAAACGAAGGAAACGCTAATCGTAACGCGAAAACGAGCACCAAAAATAAGGAAATCTGCATCGAAACGAATGGAATGTTGATCGTAACAAGAGAAGGAGCATCAAAATGAAGTAAATATGCATCGAAATGAAGGAAATGCTAATCGTAACGAGAAAATGAGCATCAAAATGAAGGAAATATGCATCGAAACAAAGGAAATGTTGATCGTAACGAGAATATGAGCATTAAAATGAAGGAAATATTCATCGAAACGAAGGAAATGTTGATCGTAATGAGAAAATGAGCATCAAAATGAAGGAAATATGCATCGAAACGAAGGACATATTGATCGTAACGAAAAAATGAGCGTCAAAAAGAAGGAAATCTGCATCGAAATGAATGAAATCTTGATCGTAACGAGAAAAGAAGCATCAAAATAAAGTAAATATGCATCGAAACGAAGGAAATGCTGATCATAACAAGAAAAGGTACATCAAAATAAAGGAAATATACATCGAAATGAAGAAAATGTTGATAGTAACGAGAAAATGAGCATTAAAATGAAGGAAATATTCATCGAAATGAAGGAAATGTTGATCGTACTGAGAAAAGGAGCATCAAAATGATGGAAATCTGCATCGAAACGAATGAAATGTTGATTGTAACGAGAAAAGGAGCATCAAAATGAAGGAAATATGCATCGAAACGAAGGTAATATTGATCGTAACGAGAAAATGAGAATCAAAATGAAGGAAATATGCATCGAAACGAAGGAAATATTGATCGTAATAAGTAAACGAGCATAAAAAAAAGGAAATCTGCATCGAAACGAATGAAATGTTGATCGTAACAAGAAAAGGAGCATCAAAATAAAGTAAATATGCATCGAAACAAAGGAAATGCTGATCGTAACGAGAAAATGACATCAAAATGAAGGAAATATGCATCGAAATAAAGAAATATTGAATGTAACGAGAAAATGAGCCTCAAAATGAAAGAAATATGCATCGAAACGAAGGAAATGTTGATCGTAACGAGAAAATGAGCATCAAAATGAAGGAAATATGCATCGAAATAAAGAAATATTGAATGTAACGAGAAAATGAGCATCAAAATGAAGGAAATATGCATCAAAACGAATGAAATGTTGATCGTAACGAGAAAATGAGCATTAAAATAAAGGAAATATTCATCAAAACGAAAGAAATGCTGATCGTAATGAGAAAAGGAGCATCAAAATGATGGAAATATGCATTGAAACAAATGAAATGTTCATAACGAGAAAACGAGCATCAAAATGAAGGAAATATGCATCAAAACGATGGAAATATTGATCGTAATGAGAAAACGAGCATCAAAAAGAAGGAAATTTGCATCAAAACGAATGAAATGTTGATCGTAACGAGAAAAGAAGCATCAAAATGAAGTAAATATGTATCGAAACGAAGAAAATATAGATCGTAACGAGAAAACGAGCATAAAAAAGAAGGAAATCTGCATCGAAACGAATGAAATATTGATCGTAACGAGAAAAGAAGCATCAAAATGAAGTAAATATGCATCGAAACGAAGGAAATATTGATCGTAACGAGAAAAAGAGCATCAAAATGAAGGAAATATGCAACAAAACGATGGTAATGTTGAACGTAAAGAGAAAATGAGAATCAAAACGAAGGAAATATGCATCGAAACGAAGGAAATATTGATCGTAACGAGAAAACGAGCATAAAAAAGAAAGAAATCTGCATCGAAACGAATGAAATGTTGATCGTAACAAGAAAAGGAGCATCAAAATGAAGTAAATATGCATCAAAACGAAGGAAATATTAATCGTAACGATAAAATGAGCATTAAAATGAATGAAATATTCATCGAAACGAAGGAAATGTTGATCGTAATGAGAAAAAGAGCATCAAAATAAAGAAAATACGCATCGAAACAAAGGAAATGTTGATCATAACGAGAAAAGGAGCATCAAAATGAAGGAAATATGCATCGAAATGATGGAAATGCTAATCGTAATGCGAAAACGAGCATCAAAAATAAGGAAATCTGCATCGGAACGAATGGAATGTTGATCGTAACAAGAGAAGGAGTATCAAAATGAAGTAAATATGCATCGAAATGAAGGAAATTCTAATCGTAACGAGAAAATGAGCATCAAAATGAAGGAAATATGCATCGAAACGAAGGAAATATTGATCGAGAATATGAGCATTAAAATGAAGGAAATATTCATCAAAACGAAGGAAATGTTGATCGTAATGAGAAAATGAGCATCAAAATGAAGGAAATATGCATCGAAACGAAGGAAATATTGATCGTAACGAAAAAATGAGCGTCAAAAAGAAGAAAATCTGCATCGAAACGAATGAAATATTGATCGTAACGAGAAAAGGAGCATTAAAACAAAGTAAATATGCATCGAAACGAAGGAAATGTTGATAGTAACGAGAAAAGGAGCATCAAAATGAAGGAAATCTGCATCGAAACGAATGAAATGTTGATCATAATAAGAAAATGAGCATCAAAATGAAGGAAATATACATCGAAACGAAGGAAATATTGATCGTAACGATAAAATGAGCATTCAAATGAAGGAAATATTCATCAAAACGAAGAATTTGTTGATCGTAATGAGAAAAGGAGCATCAAAATGAAGGAAATATGCATCGAAACAAAGGAAACATTGATCATAATGACAAAATGAGCATCAAAAAGAAGGAAATCTCCATCGAAACGAATGAAATGTTGATCGTAACAAGAAAAGGAGAATCAAAATGAAGGAAATATGCATAGAAACGAAGGAAATGTTGATCGTAATGAGAAATTGAGCATTAAAATGATGGAAATATTCATCGAAACGAAGGAAATGTTGATCGTAATGATAAAAGGAGCATCAAAATGAAGGAAATATGCATCGAAACAAAGGAAATATTGATCATAACAAGAAAACGAGCATCAAAAAGAAGGAAATCTGCATCGAAACGAATGAAATGTTGATCGTAACAAGAAAAGGAGCATCAAAATGAAGTAAATATGCATCGAAACGAAGGAAATGCTGATCGTAACAAGAAAATGTGCATCAAAAAGAAGGAAATCTGCATCGAAACTAATGAAATGTTGATCGTAACAAGAAAAGGAGCATCAAAATGAAGGAAATATGCATCGAAACGAAGGAAATGCTGATCGTAACGAGAAAAAGTGCATCAAAATGAAGGAAATATGCATGGAAACGAAGGAAATATTGATCGTAACGAGAAAATGAGCATCAAAATGAAGGAAATATGAATCGAAACGAAGGAAATGCTGATCGTAACGAGAAATGCAGCATCAAAATGAAGGAAATATGTATCGAAACGAAGGTAATATTGATCGTAACGAGAAAATGAGAATCAAAACAAAGGAAATATGCAATGAAACAAAGGTAATGTTGATCGTAAAGAGAAAATGAGAATCAAAACGAAGGAAATGTGCATCTAAACGAAAGAAATATTGATCGTAACGAGAAAACGAGTATCAAAAAGAAGGAAATCTGCATCGAAACGAATGAAATGTTGATCGTAACGAGAAAAGGAGCATCAAAATGAAGTAAATCTGCATCGAAACGAAGGAAATGTTGATCGTAACGAGAAAAGGAGCATCAAAATGAAGTAAATATGCATCGAAATGAAGGAAATATTGATCGTAACGAGAAAATGAGCATCAAAATGAAGGAAATATGCATCGAAACAAAGGAAATATTGATCATAACGAGAAAATGAGCATAAAAAAGAAGGAAATATGCATCGAAACGAATGAAATGTTGATCGTAACAAGAAAAGGAGCATCAAAATGAAGGAAATATACATCGAAACGAAGGAAATATTGATCGTAACGAGAAAATGAGCATTCAAATGTAGGAAATATTCATCAAAACGAAGAAATTGTTGATCGTAATGAGAAAAGTAGCATCAAAATGAAGGAAATATGCATCGAAACAAAGGAAACATTGATCATAATGAGAAAACGAGCATCAATAAGATGGAAATCTGCATCGAAACGAATGAAATGTTGATCGTAACTAGAAAAGGAGCATCAAAATGAAGAAAATATGCATAGAAACGAAGGAAATGTTGATCGTAACGAGAAAATGAGCATTAAAATTATGGAAATATTCATCGAAACAAAGGAAATGTTGATCGTAATGAGAAAAGGAGCATCAAAATGAAGGAAATATGCATCAAAACAAATGAAATTTTGATCATAACGAGAAAACGAGCATCATAAAGAAGGAAATATGAATCGAAACAAAGGAAATGCTGATCGTAACGAGAAATGGAGCATCAAAATGAATGAAATATGCATCGAAACGAAGGTAATATTGAACGTAATGAGAAAATGAGAATTAAAACGAAGGAAATATGCATCGAAACGAAGGTAATGTTGATCGTAAAGAGAAAATGAGAATCAAAACGAAGGAAATATGCATCTAAACGAAAGAAATATTGATCGTAACGAGAAAACGAGCATCAAAAAGAAGATAATCTGCATCAAAATGAATGAAATATTGATCGTAACGAGAAAAGGAGCATCAAAATGAAGTAAATATGCATCGAAACGAAGGAAATATTGATCGTAACGAGAAAATGAGCATCAAAATGAAGGAAATATGAATCGAAACGAAGGAAATGCTGATCGTAACGAGAAATGGAGCATCAAAATGAAGGAAATATGCATCGAAACGAAGGTAACATTGATCGTAACTAGAAAATGAGAATCAAAACGAAGGAAATATGCATCAAAACAAAGGTAATGTTGATCGTAAAGAGAAAATAAGAATCAAAACGAAGGAAATATGCATCTAAACGAAGGAAATATTGATCGTAACGAAAAAATGAGCATTAAAATGAAGGAAATATTCATCGAAAAGAAGGAAATGTTGATCGTAATGAGAAAAGGGGCATCAAAATGAAGGAAATATGCATCGAAACAAAGGAAATATTGATCATAACGAGAAAATGAGCCTAAAAAAGAAGGAAATCTACATCGAAACGAATGAAATGTTGATCGTAACAAGAAAAGGAGCATCAAAATGAATGAAATATACATCGAAACGAAGGAAATGTTGATCGTAACGAGAAAATGAGCATTCATATGAAGGAAATTTTCATTAAAACGAAGAAATTGTTGATCGTAATGAGAAAAGGAGCATCAAAATGAAGGAAATATGCATCGAAACAAAGGAAACATTGATCATAATGAGAAAACGAGCATCAAAAATAAGAAAATCTGCATCGAAACGAATGAAATGTTGATCGTAACAAGAAAAGGAGAATCAAAATGAAGGAAATATGCATAGAAACGAAAAAAATGTTGATCGTAACGAGAAAATGAGCATTAAAATGATGGAAATATTCATCGAAACGAAGGAAATATTGATCGTAATGATAAAAGGAGCATCAAAATGAAGGAAATATGCATCGAAACAAA
>JAHCLQ010000923.1:0-48490 GCA_023678885.1 Pogostemon cablin | reverse complement strand
AATAAGAGGAGTATCAAAATGAAGTAAATATGCATCGAAATGAAGGAAATGCTAATTGTAACGATAAAATGAACATCAAATGAAGGAAATATGCATCGAAACAAAGTAAATATTGATCGTAACGAAGAATATGAGCATAAAATGAAGGAAATATTCATCGAAACGAAAGAAAATATTGATCGTAATGAGAAAATGAGCATCAAAATGAAGGAAATATGCATCGAAACGAAGGAAATATTGATCGTAACGAAAAAATGAGCGTCAAAAAGAAGTAAATCTGCATCGAAACGAATGAAATATTGATCGTAACGAGAAAAGGAGCATCAAAAATGAAGTAAATATGCATCGAAACGAAGGAAATGCTGATCGTAACAAGAAAAGGTGCATCAAAATGAAGGAAATATACATCGAAACGAAGAAAAGTATCGTAACGAGAAAATGAGAATTAAAATGAAGGAAATATTAATCGAAATGAAGAAATGTTGATCGTACTGAAAAAGGAGCATCAAAATGAAGGAAATCTGCATCGAAACGAAGGTAATATTGATCGTAAACAAGATAATGAGAATCAAAATGAAGGAAATATGCATCGAAACGAAGGAAATATTGATCGTAATGAGAAAACGAGCATAAAAAGAAGGAAATCTGCATCGAAACGAATGAAATGTTGATCGTAACAAGAAAAGGAACATCAAAATAAAGTAAATATGCATCGAAACAAGGAAATGCTGATCGTAAACGAGAAAATGAGCATCAAAATGAAGGAAATATGCATCGAAATAAAGAAATATTGAATGTAACGAGAAAATGAGCATCAAAATGAAGGAAATATGCATCGAAACGAAGAAAATGTTGATTGTAACGAGAAAAGAGCATTAAAATAAAGGAAATATTCATCGAAACGAAAGAAATGTTGATCGTAATGAAAAAAGGAGCATCAAAAAGAAGGAAATATGCATCGAAACAAATAAAATGTTCATAACGAGAAAAGGAGCATCAAAATGAAGGAAATATGCATCGAAACGAATAAAATATTGATCGTAATGAGAAAATGAGCATCAAAAAAGAAGGAAATTTGCATCGAAACGAATGAAATGTTGATCGTAACGAGAAAAAAGCATCAAAATGAAGTAAATATGCATCGAAACGAAGAAAATATTGATCGTAACGAGAAAACGAGCATCAAAAAGAAGGAAATCTGCATCGAAACGAATGAAATGTTGATCGTAACGAGAAAAGAAGCATCAAAATGAAGTAAATATGCATCGAAACGAAGGAAATATTGATCGTAACGAGAAAAAGAGCATCAAAATGAAGGAAAAATGCAACAAAACGATGGTAATGTTGAACGTAAAGAGAAAATGAGAATCAAAACGAAGGAAATATGCATCGAAACGAAGGAAATATTGATCGTAAACGAGAAAACGAGCATAAAAAATAAGGAAATCTGCATCGAAACGAATGAAATGTTGATCGTAACAAGAAAAGGAGCATCAAAATGAAGTAAATATGCATCAAAACGAAGGAAATATTAATCGTAACGAGAAAATGAGCATTAAAATGAATGAAATATTCATCGAAACGAAGGAAATGTTGATCGTAAAAGAAAAAGAGCATCAAAATGAAGGAAATATGCATCGAAACAAAGAAATGTTGATCATAACGAAAAGGAGCATCAAAATAAAGGAAATATGCATCAAAACGAAGGAAATGCTAATCGTAATGCGAAAACGAGCATCAAAAATAAGAAATCTGCATCGAAACGAAGGAAATGTTGATCGTAACAAGAAAGGAGTATCAAAATGAAGTAAATATGCATCGAAATGAAGAAATGCTAATCGTAACGATAAAATTAGCATCAAAATGAAGGAAATATGCATCGAAACGAAGGAAATATTGATCGTAACGAGAAAAGAGCATTAAAATGAAGGAAATATTCATCGAAACGAAAGAAATGTTGATCATAATGAGAAAATGAGCATCAAAATGACGGAAATATGCATCGAAACGAAGGAAATATTGATCGTAACAGAAAAAATAAGCGTCAAAAAGAAGGAAATCTGCATCGAAACGAATGAAATATTGATCGTAACGAGAAAAGGAGCATCAAAATAAAGGAAATATGCATCGAAACGAAGGAAATAGTTGATCGTAACGAGAAAAGTAGCATCAAAATGAAGGAAATCTGCATCGAAACGAATGAAATGTTGATCATAAAAAAAGGAGCATCAAAATGAAGGAAATATACATCGAAACGAAGGAAATGTTGATCGTAACGAGAAAATGAGCATTAAAATGATGGAAATATTCATCGAAACGAAGGAATATTGATCGTAATGATAAAAGGAGCATCAAAATGAAGGAAATATGCATCGAAACAAAGGAAATGTTGATCATAACGAGAAAGGAGCATCAAATTGAAGGAAATACGCATCGAAATGAAGGAAATGCTGATCGTAAAACGCGAAAACAAGCATCAAAATAAGGAAATCTGCATCGAAACGAATGGAAATGTTGATCGTAACAAGAGAAGGAGTATCAAAATGAAGTAAATGCATCGAAACGAAGGAAATGCTGATCGTAACGAGAAAATGAGCATCAAAATGAAGGAAATATGCATCGAAACAAAGGAAATATTGATCGTAAACGAGAAAATGAGCATTAAAAAGAAGGAAATATTCATCGAAACAAAAGAAATGTTGATCGTAATGAGAAAATGAGCATCAAAATGAAGGAAATATTGCATCGAAACGAAGGAAATATTGATCGTAACGAAAAAATGAGCATCAAAAAGAAGTAAATCTGCATCGAAACGAATGAAATATTAATCGTAACGAGAAAAGGAGCATCAAAATGAAGTAAATATGCATCGAAACGAAGGAAATGCTGAACGTAACAAGAAAAGGAGCATCAAAATGAAGGAAATATACATCGAAACGAAGAAAATGTTGATCGTAACGAGAAAATGAGAATTAAAATGAAGGAAATATTAATCGAAATGAAGGAAATGTTGATCGTACTGAGAAAAGGAGCATCAAAATGATGGAAATATGCATCGAAACGAAGGTAATATTGATCGTAACAAGATAATGAGAATCAAAATGAAGGAAATATGCATCGAAACGAAGGAAATATTGATCGTAATGAGAAAAAGAGCATAAAAAGAAGGAAATCTGCATCGAAACGAATGAAATGTTGATCGTAACAAGAAACGGAGCATCAAAATAAAGTAAATATGCATCGAAACGAAGGAAATGTTGATTGTAACGAGAAAATGAGCATCAAAATGAAGGAAATATGCATCGAAAAAAGAAATATTGATGTAACGAGAAAATGAGCATCAAAATGAAGGAAATATGCATCGAAACGAAGAAAATGTTGATCGTAACGAGAAAATGAGCATTAAAATAAGAAAATATTCTTCAAAACAAAGAAATGTTGATCGTAATGAGAAAAGGAGCATCAAAAAAGGAAATATGCATTGAAACAAATAAAATTTTCATAACGAGAAAAGGAGCATCAAAATGAAGGAAATATGCATCGAAACGAAGAAAATATTGATCGTAATGAGAAAATGAGCATCAAAAAGAAGGAAATTTGCATCGAAACGAATGAAATGTTGATCGTAACGAGAAAAGAAGCATCAAAATTAAGTAAATATGCATCGAAACGAAGGAAAATTGATCGTAAACGAGAAACGAGCATCAAAAAGAAGGAAATCTGCATCGAAACGAAGGAAATGTTGATCGTAACGAGAAAAAAGCATCAAAATGAAGGAAATATGCATCAAAACGATGGTAATGTTGATCGTAAAGAGAAAATGAGAATCAAAACGAAGGAAATATGCATCGAAACGAAGGAAATATTGATCGTAACGAGAAAACGAGCATAAAAAAGAAGGAAATCTGCATCGAAACGAATGAAATGTTGATCGTAACAAGAAAAGGAGCATCAAAATGAAGTAAATATGCATCAAAACGAAGGAAATATTAATCGTAACGATAAAATGAGCATCAAAATGAATGAAATATTCATCGAAACGAAGGAAATGTTGATCGTAACGAGAATATGAGCATAAAATGAAGAAATATTCATCGAAATGAAGGAAATATTGATCGTAATGAGAAAATGAGCATCAATATGAAGGAAATATGCATCGAAACGAAGGAAATATTGATCATAACGAAAAAATGAGCGTCAAAATGAAGGAAATCTGCATCGAAACGAATGAAATATTGATCGTAACGAGAAAAGGAGCATCAAAATGAAGTAAATATGCATCGAAACGAAGGAAATGTTGGTAGTAACGATAAAAGGAGCATCAAAATGAAGGAAATCTGCATCGAAACGAATGAAATATTGATCGTAACAAGAAAAGGAGCATCAAAATGAAGGAAATATGCATCGAAACGAAGGAAATGTTGATCGTAACGAGAAAATGAGCATCAAAATGAAGGAAATATGCATCGAAACGAAGGAAATATTGATCGTAACGAAAAAATGAGCATCAAAAAGAAGTAAATCTGCATCGAAACGAATGAAATATTAATCGTAACGAGAAAAGAGCATCAAAATGAAGTAAATATGCATCGAAACGAAGGAAATGCTGATCGTAACAAGAAAAGGAGCATCAAAATGAAGGAAATATACATCGAAACGAAGAAAAATATTGATCGTAATGAAAAATGAGCATCAAAAAGAAGGAAATTGCATCGAAACGAATGAAATGTTGATCGTAACGAGAAAAGAAGCATCAAAATGAAGTAAATATGCATCGAAACGAAGGAAATATTGATCGTAACGAGAAAACGAGCATCAAAAAGAAGGAAATCTGCATCGAAACGAATGAAATGTTGATCGTAACGAGAAAAGAAGCATCAAAATGAAGTAAATATGCATCGAAACGAAGGAAATATTGATCGTAACGAGAAAAAGAGCATCAAAATGAAGGAAATATGCAACAAAACGATGGTAATGTTGATCGTAAGGAGAAAATGAGAATCAAAACGAAGGAAATATGCATCGAAACGAAGGAAATATTGATCTTAACGAGAAAACGAGCATAAAAAAGAAGAAATCTGCATCGAAACGAATGAAATGTTGATCGTAACAAGAAAAGGAGCATCAAAATGAAGTAAATATGCATCAAAACGAAGGAAATATTAATCGTAACGATAAAAAGAGCATTAAAATGAATGAAATATTCATCGAAACGAAGGAAATGTTGATCGTAATGAGAAAAAGAGCATCAAAATGAAGGACATATGCATCGAAACAAAGGAAATGTTGATCAAACGAGAAAAGGAGCATCAAAAAAAAGGAAATATGCATCGAAACGAAGGAAATGCTAATAGTAATGAGAAAACGAGCATCAAAAATAAGAAATCTGCATCGAAACGAATGGAATGTTGATCGTAACAAGAAAGGAGTATCAAAATGAAGTAAATATGCATCGAAATGAAGGAAATGCTAATTGTAACGATAAAATTAGCATCAAAATGAAGGAAATATGCATCGAAACGAAGGAAATATTGATCGTAACGAGAATATGAGCATTAAAATGAAGGAAATATTCATCGAAACGAAAGAAATGTTGATCGTAATGAGAAAATGAGCATCAAAATGAAGGAAATATGCATCGAAACGAAGAAATATTGATCGTAACGAAAAAATAAGCATCAAAAAGAAGGAAATCTGCATCGAAACGAATGAAATATTAATCGTAACGAGAAAAGGAGCATCAAAATAAAGTAAATATGCATCGAAACGAAGGAAATGTTGATCGTAACGAGAAAAGTAGCATCAAAATGAAGGAAATCTGCATCGAAACGAATGAAATGTTGATCATAATAAAAAAAGGAGCATCAAAATGAAGGAAATATGCATCGAAACGAAGGAAATGTTGATCATAACGAGAAAATGAGCATTAAAATGATGGAAATATTCATCGAAACGAAGGAAATATTGATCGTAATGATAAAAGGAGCATCAAAATGAAGGAAATATGCATCGAAACAAAGGAAATGCTGATCATAACGAGAAAAGGAGCATCAAATTGAAGGAAATACGCATCGAAACGAAGGAAATGCTAATCGTAACGCGAAAACAAGCATCAAAAATAAGGAAATCTGCATCGAAACGAATGGAATGTTGATCGTAACAAGAGAAGGAGCATCAAAATGAAGTAAATATGCATCGAAATGAAGGAAATGCTGATCGTAACGATAAAATGAGCATCAAAATGAAGGAAATATGCATCGAAACAAAGGAAATATTGATCATAACGAGAAAATGAGCATTAAAATGAAGGAAATATTCATCGAAACGAAAGAAATGTTGATCGTAATGAGAAAATGAGCATCAAAATGAAGGAAATATGCATCGAAACGAAGGAAATATTGATCGTAACGAAAAAATGAGCGTCAAAAAGAAGTAAATCATGCATCGAAACGAATGAAATATTAATCGTAACGAGAAAAGGAGCATCAAAATGAAGTAAATATGCATCGAAACGAAGGAAATGCTGATCGTAACAAGAAAAGGTGCATCAAAATGAAGGAAATATACATCGAAACGAAGAAAATGTTGATCGTAACGAGAAAATGAGAATTAAAATGAAGGAAATATTAATCGAAATGAAGGAAATGTTGATCGTACTGAGAAAAGGAGCATCAAAATGATGGAAATCTGCATCGAAACGAAGGTAATATTGATCGTAACAAGATAATGAGAATCAAAATGAAGGAAATATGCATCGAAACGAAGGAAATATTGATCGTAATGAAAAAATAAGCGTCAAAAAGAAGGAAATCTGCATCGAAACGAATGAAATATTGATCGTAACGAGAAAAGGAGCATCAAAATGAAGTAAATATGCATCGAAACGAAGAAAATGTTGATAGTAACGAGAAAATGAGCATCAAAATGAAGGAAATCTGCATCGAAACGAATGAAATGTTGATCATAACCAGAAAAGGAGCATCAAAATGAAGGAAATATGCATCGAAACGAAGGAAATATTGATCGTAACGAGAAAATGAGCATTCAAAAGAAGGAAATATTCATCAAAACGAAGAAATTGTTGATCGTAATGAGAAAAGGAGCATCAAAATGAAGGAAATATACATCGAAACAAAGGAAACATTGATCATAATGAGAAAACGAGCATCAAAAAGAAGGAAATCTGCATCGAAACGAATGAAATGTTGATCGTAACAAGAAAAGGAGATCAAAATGAAGGAAATATGCATAGAAACGAAGGAAATGTTGATCGTAACGAGAAAATGAGCATCAAAATGATGGAAATATTCATCGAAACGAAGGAAATGTTGATCGTAATGATAAAAGGAGCTTCAAAATGAAGGAAATATGCATCGAAACAAAAGAAATGCTGATCATAACGAGAAAAGGAGCATCAAAATGAAGGAAATACGCATCGAAACGAAGGAAATGCTAATCGTAACGAGAAAATGAGCATCAAAAATAAGGAAATCTGCATCGAAATGAATGGAATGTTGATCGTAACAAGAGAAGGAGCATCAAAATGAAGTGAATATGCATCGAAATGAAGGAAATGCTAATCATAATGAGAAAAAGAGCATCAAAATGAAGAAATATTCATCGAAACAAAGGAAATGTTGATCGTAACGAGAAAATGAGCATTAAAATGAAGGAAATATTCATCGAAATGAAGGAAATATTGATCGTAATGAGAAAATGAGCATCAAAATGAAGGAAATATGCATCGAAACGAAGGAAATATTGATCATAACGAAAAAATGAGCATCAAAATGAAGGAAATCTGCATCGAAACGAATGAAATATTGATCGTAACGAGAAAAGGAGCATCAAAATGAAGTAAATATGCATCGAAACGAAGGAAATGTTGATAGTAACGATAAAAGGAGCATCAAAATGAAGGAAATCTGCATCGAAACGATGAAATATTGATCGTAAACAAGAAAAGGAGCATCAAAATGAAGGAAATATGCATCGAAACGAAGGAAATGTTGATCGTAACGAGAAATGAGCATTCAAATGAAGGAAATATTCATCAAAACGAAGAAATTGTTGATCGTAATGAGAAAAGGAGCATCAAAATGAAGGAAATATGCATCGAAACAAAGGAAACATTGATCATAATGAGAAAACGAGCATCAAAAAAAAGGAAATCTGCATCAAAACGAATGAAATGTTGATCGTAACAAGAAAAGGAGAATCAAAATGAAGGAAATATGCATAGAAACGAAGGAAATGTTGATCGTAACGAGAAAATGAGCATTAAAATGAAGGAAATATTCATCGAAACGAAGGAAATATTGATCGTAATGATAAAAGGAGCATCAAAATGAAGGAAATATGCATCGAAACAAAGGAAATGCTGATCATAACGAGAAAAGGAGCATCAAATTGAAGGAAATACGCATCGAAACGAAGGAAATGCAATCGTAACGAGAAAACAAGCATCAAAAATAAGGAAATCTGCATCGAAACCAATGGAATGTTGATCGTAATAAGAGGAGTATCAAAATGAAGTAAATATGCATCGAAATGAAGGAAATGCTAATTGTAACGATAAAATGAACATCAAAATGAAGGAAATATGCATCGAAACAAAGTAAATATTGATCGTAACGGAAAATGAGCATTAAAATGAAGGAAATATTCATCGAAACGAAAGAAATATTGATCGTAATGAGAAAATGAGCATCAAAATGAAGGAAATATGCATCGAAACGAAGGAAATATTGATCGTAACGAAAAAATGAGCGTCAAAAAGAAGTAAATCTGCATCGAAACGAATGAAATATTAATCGTAACGAGAAAAGGAGCATCAAAATGAAGTAAATATGCATCGAAACGAAGGAAATGCTGATCGTAACAAGAAAAGGAGCATCAAAATGAAGGAAATATACATCGAAACGAAGAAAAATGTTCGTAACGAGAAAATGAGAATTAAAATGAAGGAAATATTAATCGAAATGAAGGAAATGTTGATCGTACTGAGAAAAGGAGCATCAAAATGAAGGAAATCTGCATCGAAACGAAGGTAATATTGATCGTAACAAGATAATGAGAATCAAAATGAAGGAAATATGCATCGAAACGAAGGAAATACTGATCGTAATGAGAAAACGAGCATAAAAAGAAGGAAATCTGCATCGAAACGAATGAAATGTTGATCGTAACAAGAAAAGGAACATCAAAATAAAGTAAATATGCATCGAAACGCAGGAAATGCTGATCGTAACGAGAAAATGAGCATCAAAATGAAGGAAATATGCATCGAAATAAAGAAATATTGAATGTAACGAGAAAATGAGCATCAAAATGAAGGAAATATGCATCGAAACGAAGAAAATGTTGATTGTAACGAGAAAATGAGCATTAAAAAAGGAAATATTCTTCAAAACGAAAGAAATGTTGATCGTAATGAGAAAAGGAGCATCAAAAAGAAGGAAATATGCATTGAAACAAATAAAATGTTCATAACGAGAAAAGGAGCATCAAAATGAAGGAAATATGCATCGAAACGAAGAAAATATTGATCGTAATGAGAAAATGAGCATCAAAAAGAAGGAAATTTGCATCGAAACGAATGAAATGTTGATCGTAACGAGAAAAGAAGCATCAAAATGAAGTAAATATGCATCGAAACGAAGAAAATATTGATCGTAACGAGAAAACGAGCATCAAAAAGAAGGAAATCTGCATCGAAACGAATGAAATGTTGATCGTAACGAGAAAAGAAGCATCAAAATGAAGTAAATATGCATCGAAACGAAGGAAATATTGATCGTAACGAGAAAAAAAGCATCAAAATGAAGGAAAAATGCAACAAAACGATGGTAATGTTGAACGTAAAGAGAAAATGAGAATCAAAACGAAGGAAATATGCATCGAAACGAAGGAAATATTGATCGTAACGAGAAAACGAGCATAAAAAATAAGGAAATCTGCATCGAAACGAATGAAATGTTGATCGTAACAAGAAAAGGAGCATCAAAATGAAGTAAATATGCATCAAAACGAAGGAAATATTAATCGTAACGATAAAATGAGCATTAAAATGAATGAAATATTCATCGAAACGAAGGAAATGTTGATCGTAATGAGAAAAAGAGCATCAAAATGAAGGAAATATGCATCGAAACAAAGGAAATGTTGATCATAACGGGAAAAGGAGCATCAAAATAAAGGAAATATGCATCAAAACGAAGGAAATGCTAATCGTAATGCGAAAACGAGCATCAAAAATAAGAAATCTGCATCGAAACGAATGGAATGTTGATCGTAACAAGAGAAGGAGTATCAAAATGAAGTAAATATGCATCGAAATGAAGGAAATGCTAATCGTAACGATAAAATTAGCATCAAAATGAAGGAAATATGCATCGAAACGAAGGAAATATTGATCGTAACGAGAAAATGAGCATTAAAATGAAGGAAATATTCATCGAAACGAAAGAAATGTTGATCATAATGAGAAAATGAGCATCAAAATGACGGAAATATGCATCGAAATGAAGGAAATATTGATCGTAACGAAAAAATAAGCGTCAAAAAGAAGGAAATCTGCATCGAAACGAATGAAATATTGATCGTAACGAGAAAAGGAGCATCAAAATAAAGTAAATATGCATCGAAACGAAGGAAATGTTGATAGTAACGAGAAAAGTAGCATCAAAATGAAGGAAATCTGCATCGAAACGAATGAAATGTTGATCATAATAAAAAAGGAGCATCAAAATGAAGGAAATATACATCGAAACGAAGGAAATGTTGATCGTAACGAGAAAATGAGCATTAAAATGATGGAAATATTCATCGAAACGAAGGAAATATTGATCGTAATGATAAAAGGAGCATCAAAATGAAGGAAATATGCATCGAAACAAAGGAAATGCTGATCATAACGAGAAAAGGAGCTTCAAATTGAAGGAAATACGCATCGAAATGAAGGAAATGCTAATCGTAACGCGAAAACAAGCATCAAAAATAAGGAAATCTGCATCGAAACGAATGGAATGTTGATCGTAACAAAGAAGGAGTATCAAAATGAAGTAAATATGCATCGAAATGAAGGAAATGCTAATCGTAACGATAAAATGAGCATCAAAATGAAGGAAATATGCATCGAAACAAAGGAAATATTGATCGTAACGAGAATATGAGCATTAAAATGAAGGAAATATTCATCGAAACAAAAGAAATGTTGATCGTAATGAGAAAATGAGCATCAAAATGAAGGAAATGTGCATCGAAACGAAGGAAATATTGATCGTAACGAAAAAATGAGCGTAAAAAAGAAGTAAATCTGCATCGAAACGAATGAAATATTAATCGTAACGAGAAAAGGAGCATCAAAATGAAGTAAATATGCATCGAAACGAAGGAAATGCTGAACGTAACAAGAAAAGGTGCATCAAAATGAAGGAAATATACATCGAAACGAAGAAAATGTTGATCGTAACGAGAAAATGAGAATAAAATGAAGGAAATATTAATCGAAATGAAGGAAATGTTGATCGTACTGAGAAAAGGAGCATCAAAATGATGGAAATATGCATCGAAACGAAGGTAATATTGATCGTAACAAGATAATGAGAATCAAAATGAAGGAAATATGCATCGAAACGAAGGAAATATTGATCGTAATGAGAAAACGAGCATAAAAAGAAGGAAATCTGCATCGAAACGAATGAAATGTTGATCGTAACAAGAAACGGAGCATCAAAATAAAGTAAATATGCATCGAAACGAAGGAAATGTTGATTGTAACGAGAAAATGAGCATCAAAATGAAGGAAATATGCATCGAAATAAAGAAATATTGAATGTAACGAGAAAATGAGCATCAAAATGAAGGAAATATGCATCGAAACGAAGAAAATGTTGATCGTAACGAGAAAATGAGCATTAAAATAAAGAAAATATTCTTCAAAACGAAAGAAATGTTGATCGTAATGAGAAAAGGAGCATCAAAAAAAGGAAATATGCATTGAAACAAATAAAATTTTCATAACGAGAAAAGGAGCATCAAAATGAAGGAAATATGCATCGAAACGAAGAAAATATTGATCGTAATGAGAAAATGAGCATCAAAAAGAAGGAAATTTGCATCGAAACGAATGAAATGTTGATCGTAACGAGAAAAGAAGCATCAAAATTAAGTAAATATGCATCGAAACGAAGGAAATATTGATCGTAACGAGAAAACGAGCATCAAAAAGAAGGAAATCTGCATCGAAACGAATGAAATGTTGATCGTAACGAGAAAAGAAGCATCAAAATGAAGGAAATATGCAACAAAACGATGGTAATGTTGATCGTAAAGAGAAAATGAGAATCAAAACGAAGGAAATATGCATCGAAACGAAGGAAATATTGATCGTAACGAGAAAACGAGCATAAAAAAGAAGGAAATCTGCATCGAAACGAATGAAATGTTGATCGTAACAAGAAAAGGAGCATCAAAATGAAGTAAATATGCATCAAAACGAAGGAAATATTAATCGTAACGATAAAATGAGCATTAAAATGAATGAAATATTCATCGAAACGAAGGAAATGTTGATCGTAATGAGAAAAAGAGCATCAAAATGAAGGAAATATGCATCGAAACAAAGGAAATGTTGATCATAACGAGAAAAGGAGCATCAAAATAAAGGAAATATGCATCAAAACGAAGGAAATGCTAATCGTAATGCGAAAACGAGCATCAAAAATAAGAAATCTGCATCGAAACGAATGGAATGTTGATCGTAACAAGAGAAGGAGTATCAAAATGAAGTAAATATGCATCGAAATGAAGGAAATGCTATCGTAACGAAAAATTAGCATCAAAATGAAGGAAATATGCATCGAAACGAAGGAAATATTGATCGTAACGAGAATATGAGCATTAAAATGAAGGAAATATTCATCGAAACGAAGGAAATGTTGATCGTAATGAGAAAATGAGCATCAAAATGAAGGAAATATGCATCGAAACGAAGGAAATATTGATCGTAACGAAAAATAAGCGTCAAAAAGAAGGAAATCTGCATCGAAACGAATGAAATATTGATCGTAACGAGAAAAGGAGCATCAAAATAAAGTAAATATGCATCGAAACGAAGGAAATGTTGATAGTAACGAGAAAAGTAGCATCAAAATGAAGGAAATCTGCATCGAAACGAATGAAATGTTGATCATAATAAAAAAGGAGCATCAAAATGAAGGAAATATACATCGAAACGAAGGAAATTTTGATCGTAACGAGAAAATGAGCATTAAAATGATGGAAATATTCATCGAAACGAAGGAAATATTGATCGTAATGAGAAAAGGAGCATCAAAATGAAGGAAATATGCATCGAAACAAAGGAAATGCTGATCATAACGAGAAAAGGAGCATCAAAATGAAGGAAATACGCATCGAAACGAAGGAAATGCTAATCGTAACGAGAAAACAAGCATCAAAAATAAGGAAATCTGCATCGAAACGAATGGAATGTTGATCGTAACAAGAGAAGGAGCATCAAAATGAAGTAAATATGCATCGAAATGAAGGAAATGCTAATCGTAACGATAAAATGAGCATCAAAATGAAGGAAATATGCATCGAAACAAAGGAAATATTGATCGTAACGAGAAAATGAGCATTAAAATGAAGGAAATATTCATCGAAACGAAAGAAATGTTGATCGTAATGAGAAAATGAGCATCAAAATGAAGGA
The DNA here is from genome assembly GCA_023678885.1 of Pogostemon cablin. NCBI lineage: Eukaryota > Viridiplantae > Streptophyta > Magnoliopsida > Lamiales > Lamiaceae > Pogostemon > Pogostemon cablin. The sequence continues at coordinate 34,770 of JAHCLQ010000923.1, read as the reverse complement.
AATGTGCATCGAAACGAAGGAAATATTGATCGTAACGAAAAAATGAGCATAAAAAAAGAAGTAAATCTGCATCGAAACGAATGAAATATTAATCGTAACGAGAAAAGGAGCATCAAAATGAAGTAAATATGCATCGAAACGAAGAAAATGCTGATCGTAACAAGAAAAGGTGCACCAAAATGAAGGAAATATACATCGAAACGAAGAAAATGTTGATCGTAACGAGAAAATGAGAATTAAAATGAAGGAAATATTAATCGAAATGAAGGAAATGTTGATCGTACTGAGAAAAGGAGCATCAAAATGAAGGAAATCTGCATCGAAACGAAGGTAAATTGATCGTAACAAGATAAATGAGAATCAAAATGAAGGAAATATGCATCGAAACGAAGGAAATATTGATCGTAATGAGAAAACGAGCATAAAAAGAAGGAAATCTGCATCGAAACGAATGAAATGTTGATCGTAACAAGAAAAGGAGCATCAAAATAAAGTAAATATGCATCGAAACGAAGGAAATGTTGATCGTAACGAGAAAATGAGCATCAAAATGAAGGAAATATGCATCGAAATAAAGAAATATTGAATGTAACGAGAAAATGAGCATCAAAATGAAGGAAATATGCATCGAAACGAAGAAAATGTTGATCGTAACGAGAAAATGAGCATTAAAATAAAGGAAATATTCATCAAAACGAAAGAAATGTTGATCGTAATGAGAAAAGGAGCATCAAAAAGAAGGAAATATGCATTGAAACAAATAAAATTTTCATAACGAGAAAAGGAGCATCAAAATGAAGGAAATATGCATCGAAACGAAGAAAATATTGATCGTAATGAGAAAATGAGCATCAAAAAGAAGGAAATTTGCATCGAAACGAATGAAATGTTGATCGTAACGAGAAAAGAAGCATCAAAATTAAGTAAATATACATCGAAACGAAGGAAATATTGATCGTAACTAGAAAACGAGCATCAAAAAGAAGGAAATCTGCATCGAAACGAATGAAATGTTGATCGTAACGAGAAAAGAAGCATCAAAATGAAGTAAATATGCATCGAAACGAAGGAAATATTGATCGTAACGAGAAAAAGAGCATCAAAATGAAGGAAATATGCAACAAAACGATGGTAATGTTGAACGTAAAGAGAAAATGAGAATCAAAACGAAGGAAATATGCATCGAAACGAAGGAAATATTGATCGTAACGAGAAAACGAGCATAAAAAAGAAGGAAATCTGCATCGAAACGAATGAAATGTTGATCGTAACAAGAAAAGGAGCATCAAAATGAAGTAAATATGCATCAAAACGAAGGAAATATTAATCGTAACGATAAAATGAGCATTAAAATGAATGAAATATTCATCGAAACGAAGGAAATGTTGATCGTAATGAGAAAAAGAGCATCAAAATGAAGAAAATATGCATCGAAACAAAGGAAATGTTGATCATAACGAGAAAAGGAGCATCAAAATAAAGGAAATATGCATCGAAACGAAGAAATGCTAATCGTAATGCGAAAACGAGCATCAAAAATAAGAAATCTGCATCGAAACGAATGGAATGTTGATCGTAACATGAGAAGGAGTATCAAAATGAAGTAAATATGCATCGAAATGAAGAAAATGCTAATCGTAACGATAAAATGAGCATCAAAATGAAGGAAATATGCATCGAAACGAAGGAAATATTGATCGTAACGAGAAAATGAGCATTAAAATGAAGGAAATATTCATCGAAGCGAAAGAAATGTTGATCGTAATGAGAAAATGAGCATAAAAATGAAGGAAATATGCATCGAAACGAAGGAAATATTGATCGTAACGAAAAAATAAGCGTCAAAAAGAAGGAAATCTGCATCGAAACGAATGAAATATTGATCGTAACGAGAAAAGGAGCATCAAAATAAAGTAAATATGCATCGAAACGAAGGAAATGTTGATAGTAACGAGAAAAGTAGCATCAAAATGAAGGAAATCTGCATCGAAACGAATGAAATGTTGATCATAATAAAAAAAGGAGCATCAAAATGAAGGAAATATACATCGAAACGAAGGAAATGTTGATCGTAACGAGAAAATGAGCATTCAAATGAAGGAAATATTCATCAAAACGAAGAAATTGTTGATCGTAATGAGAAAAGAAGCATCAAAATGAAGGAAATATGCATCGAAACAAAGGAAACATTGATCATAATGAGAAAATGAGCATCAAAAAAAAGGAAATCTCCATCGAAACGAATGAAATGTTGATCGTAACAAGAAAAGGAGAATCAAAATGAAGGAAATATGCATCGAAACGAAGGAAATGTTGATCGTAACGAGAAATTGAGCATTAAAATGATGGAAATATTAATCGAAACGAAGGAAATGTTGATCGTAATGATAAAAGGAGCATCAAAATGAAGGAAATATGCATCGAAACAAAGGAAATATTGATCATAACAAGAAAACGAGCATCAAAAAGAAGGAAATCTGCATCGAAATGAATGAAATGTTGATCGTAACAAGAAAAGGAGCATCAAAATGAAGTAAATATGCATCGAAACGAAGGAAATGCTGATCGTAAACAAGAAAAAGTGCATCAAAATGAAGTAAATATGCATCGAAACGAAGGAAATACAGATCGTAACAAGAAAAGTGCATCAAAATGAAGGAAATATACTTCGAAACGAAGGAAATGTTGATCTTAATTAGAAAAGGAGCATCAAAATGAAGGAAATATGCATCGAAACGAAGGAAATATTGATAATAACGAGAAAACGAGCATCAAAAAGAAGGAAATCTGCATCGAAAACGAATGAAATGTTGATCGTAACAAGAAAAGGAGCATCAAAATGAAGGAAATATGCATCGAAACGAAGGAAATGTTGATCGTAACGAGAAAAAGTGCATCAAAATGAAGGAAATATGCATGGAAACGAAGGAAATATTGATCGTTACGAGAAAATGAGCATCAAAATAAAGGAAATATGAATCGAAACGTAAGGAAATGCTGATCATAACGAGAAATGCAGCATCAAAATGAAGGAAATATGCATCGAAACGAAGGTAAATATTGATCGTAACGAGAAAATGAGCATCAAAACGAAGTAAATATGCAATGAAACAAAGGTAATGTTGATCGTAAAGAGAAAATGATAATCAAAACGAAGGAAATGTGCATCTAAACGAAAGAAATATTGATCGTAACGAGAAAACAAGTATCAAAAAGAAGGAAATCTGCATCGAAACGAATGAAATGTTGATCGTAACGAGAAAAGGAGCATCAAAATGAAGTAAATCTGCATCGAAACGAAGGAAATGTTGATCGTAACCAGAAAATGAGCATCAAAATGAAGTAAATATGCATCGAAATGAAGGAAATATTGATCGTAACGAGAAAATGAGCATCAAAATGAAGGAAATATGCATCGAAACAAGGAAATATTGATCATAACGAGAAAAATAAGCATAAAAAGAAGGAAATATGCATAGAAACGAATGAAATATTGATCGTAACAAGAAAAGGAGCATCAAAATGAAGGAAATATGCATCAAAACGAAGGAAATGTTGATCGTAACGAGAAAATGAGCATTCAAATGTAGGAAATATTCATCAAAACTAAGAAATTGTTGATCGTAATGAGAAAAGTAGCATCAAAATGAAGGAAATATGCATCGAAACAAAGGAAACATTGATCATAATGAGAAAACGAGCATCAAAAAGAAGGAAATCTGCATCGAAATGAATGAAATGTTGATCGTAACAAGAAAATGAGCATCAAAATGAAGGAAATATGCATAGAAACGAAGGAAATGTTGATCGTAACGAGAAAATGAGCATTAAAATTAAGGAAATATTCATCGAAACGAAGGAAATGTTGATCGTAATGAGAAAAGAAGCATCAAAATGAAGGAAATATGCATCAAAACAAAGGAAATTTTGATCATAACGAGAAAACGAGCATCAAAAAGAAGGAAATATGAATCGAAACGAAGGAAATGCCGATCGTAACGAGAAATGGAGCATCAAAATGAATGAAATATGCATCGAAACGAAGGTAATATTGAACATAATGAGAAAATGAAATCAAAACGAAGGAAATATGCATCGAAACGAAGGTAATGTTGATCGTAAAGAGAAAATGAGAATCAAAACGAAGGAAATATGCATCTAAACGAAGGAAATATTGATCGTAACGAGAAAACGAGCATCAAAAAGAAGGAAATCTGCATCAAAATGAATGAAATGTTGATCGTAACGAGAAAAAGAGCATCAAAATAAGGTAAATATGCATCGAAACGAAGGAAATATTGATCGTAACAAAGAAAATAAACGTTAAAATGAAGGAAATATTCATCGAAACGAAGGAAATGTTGATCGTAATAAAAAAAGGATCATCAAAATGAAGGAAAAATGCATCGAAACAAAGGAAATGTTGATCATAATGAGAAAACGAGCATCAAAAAGAAGGAAATCTGCATCGAAACGAATGAAATGTTGATCGTAACAAGAAAAGGAGAATCAAAATGAAGGAAATATACATAGAATCGAAGGAAATGTTGATCGTAACGAGAAAATTAGCATTAAAATGTTGGAAATATTCATCGAAACGAAGGAAATGTTGATCGTAATGAGAAAAGGAGCATCAAAATGAAGGAAATATGCATCGAAACAAAGGAAATATTGATCATAACGAGAAAACGAGCATCAAAAAGAAGGAAATTTGCATCGAAACGAATGAAATGTTGATCGTAACAAGAAAAAGAGCATCAAAATGAAGTAAATATGCATCGAAACGAAGGAAATGCTGATCGTAACAAGAAAAGGTGCATCAAAATGAAGGAAATATACATCGAAACGAAGAAAATGTTGATCGTAACGAGAAAATAAGCATAAAAATGATGGAAATATTCATCGAAATGAAGGAAATGTTGACCGTAATGAGAAAAGGAGCATCAAAATGATGGAAATCTGCATCGAAACGAATGAAATTTTGATTGTAACGAGAAAAGGAGCATCAAAATGAAGGAAATATGCATCGAAACGAGATAATATTGATCGTAACGAGAAAATGAGAATCAAAATGAAGGAAATATGCATCGAAACGAAGGAAATATTGATCGTAATGAGAAAACGAGCATAAAAAGAAGGAAATCTGCATCGAAACGAATGAAATGTTGATCGTAACAAGAAAAGGAGCATCAAAATAAAGTAAATATGCATCGAAACGAATGAAATGCTGATCGTAACGAGAAAATGAGCATCAAAATGAAGGAAATATGCATCGAAACAAAGGAATATTGAATGTAACGAGAAAATGAGCATCAAAATGAAAAAAATATGCATCGAAACGAAGGAAATGTTGATCGTAACGAGAAAATGAGCATTAAAATAAAGGAAATATTCATCAAAACGAAGGAAATGTTGATCGTAATGAGAAAAGGAGCATCAAAATGAAGGAAATATGCATTGAAACAAATGAAATGTTCATAACGAGAAAAGGAGCATCAAAATGAGGAAATATGCATCGAAACGAAGGAAATATTGATCGTAATGAGAAAACGAGCATCAAAAAGAAGGATATCTGCATCGAAACGAATGAAATATTGATCGTAACGAGAAAAGAAGCATCAAAATGAAGTAAATATGCATCGAAACAAAGGAAATATTGATCGTAACGAGAAAACGAGCATCAAAAAGAAGGAAATCTGCATCGAAACGAATGAAATGTTGATCGTAACGAGAAAAGAAGCATCAAAATGAAGTAAATATGCATCGAAACGAAGGAAATATTAATCGTAACGAGAAAAAGAGCATCAAAATGAAGTAAATATGCATCAAAACGAAGGAAATATTGATCGTAACGAGAAAAAGAGCATCAAAATGAAGGAAATATGCAACGAAACGAAGGTAATGTTGAAAGTAAAGAGAAAATGAGCATCAAAACAAAGGAAATGTCATCAAAACGAAGGAAATATTGATCGTAACGATAAAACGAGCATAAAAAAGAAGGAAATCTGCATCGAAACGAATGAAATGTTGATCGTAACAAGAAAAGGAGCATCAAAATGAAGTAAATATGCATCGAAACGAAGGAAATATTGATCGTAACGAGAAAATGAGCATTAAAATGAATGAAATATTCATCGAAACGAAGAAAATGTTGATCGTAATGAGAAAATGAGCATCAAAATGAAGGAAATATGCATCGAAACAAAGGAAATGTTGATCATAACGAGAAAAGGAGCATCAAAATGAAGGAAATATGCATCGAAATAAAGGAAATGCTAATCGTAACGCAAAAACGAGCATCAAAAATAAGGAAATCTGCATCGAAACGAATGGAATGTTGATCGTAACGAGAAAATGAGCATTAAAATGAAGGAAATTCATCGAAACGAAGGAAATGTTGATCGTAATAAAAAATGAGCATCAAAATGAAGGAAATATGCATCGAAACGAAGGAAATATTGATCGTAACGAAAAATGAGATTCAAAAGAAGGAAATCTGCATCGAAACGAATAAAATATTGATCGTAACGAGAAAAGGAGCATCAAAATGAAGTAAATATGCATCGAAACGAAGGAAATGTTGATAGTAACGAGAAAAGGAGCATCAAAATGAAGGAAATCTGCATCGAAACGAATGAAATGTTGATCATAACAAGAAAAGGAGCATCAAAATGAAGGAAATATACATCGAAACGAAGGAAATATTGATCGTAACGAGAAAATGAGCATTCAAATGAAGGAAATATTCATCAAAACGATGAAATTATTAATCGTAATGACAAAAGGAGCATCAAAATGAAGGAAATATGCATCGAAACAAAGGAAACATTGATCATAATGAGAAAACGAGCATCAAAAAGAAGGAAATCTGCATCGAAACGAATGAAATGTTGATCGTAACAAGAAAAGGAGCATCAAAATGAAGTAAATATGCATCGAAACGAAGGAAATGCTGATCGTAACAAGAAAAGGAGCATCAAAATGAAGGAAATATACATCGAAAGAAGAAAATGTTGATCGTAACGAGAAAATGAGCATTAAAATGAAGGAAATATTCATCGAAACGAAGGAAATATTGATCGTACTAAGAAAAGGAACATCAAAATGATGAAAATCTGCATCGAAATGAATGAAATGTTGATCGTAACAAGAAAAGGAGCATCAAAATGAAGGAAATATGCATCGAAACGAAGGAAATGATTGATCGTAACGAGAAAAAGTGCATCAAAATGAAGGAAATATGCATCGAAACGAAGGAAATATTGATCGTAACGAGAAAATGAGCATCAAAATGAAGGAAATATGAATCGAAACGAAGGAAATGTTGATCGTAACGAGAAATGGAGCATCAAAATGAAGGAAATATGCATCGAAACCAAGGTAACATTGATCATAACGAGAAAATGAGAATCAAAATGAAGGAAATATGTATCGAAACAAAGGTAATGTTGATCGTAAAGAGAAAATAAGAATCAAAATGAAGGAAATATTCATCTAAACGAAAGAAATATTGATCGTAACGAAAAATGAGCATTAAAATGAAGGAAATATTCATCGAAACGAAGGAAATATTGATCGTAATGAGAAAAGGAGCATCAAAATGAAGGAAATATGCATCGAAACAAAGAAAATATTGATCATAACGAGAAAATGAGCATAAAAAAGAAGGAAATTTGCATCGAAACGAATGAAATGTTGATCGTAACAAGAAAAGGAGCATCAAAATGAATGAAATATACATCGAAACGAAGGAAATGTTGATCGTAACGAGAAATTGAGCATTCAAATGAAGGAAATTTTCATCAAAACGAAGAAATTGTTGATCGTAATGAGAAAAGGAGCATCAAAATGAAGGAAATATGCATCGAAACAAAGGAAACATTGATCATAATGAGAAAACGAGTATCAAAAAGAAGGAAATCTGCATCGAAACGAATGAAATGTTGATCGTAACAAGAAAAGGAGAATCAAAATGAAGGAAATATGCATCGAAACGAAGAAAATATTGATCGTAACGAGAAAATGAGCATTAAAATGATGGAAATATTCATCGAAACGAAGGAAATATTGATCATAATGACAAAAGGAGCATCAAAATGAAGGAAATATGCATCGAAAGAAAGGAAATGCTGATCATAACGAGAAAAGAAGCATCAAAATGAAGGAAATATGCATCGAAACGAAGGAAACGCTGATCGTAACGCGAAAACGAGCATCAAAAATAAGGAAATCTGCATCGAAACGAATGGAATGTTGATCGTAACAAGAAAAGGAGCATCAAAATGAAGTAAATATGCATCGAAATGAAGGAAATGCTAATAGTAACGAGAAAATGAGCATCAAAATGAAGGAAATATGCATCGAAACAAAGGAAATGTTGATCGTAACGAGAATGAGCATTAAAATGAAGAAAATATTCATCGAAACGAAGGAAATGTTGATCGTAATGAGAAAATGAGCATCAAAATGAAAGAAATATGCATCGAAACGAAGGAAATATTGATCGTAACGAAAAAATGAGCATCAAAAAGAAGGAAATCTGCATCGAAACGAATGAAATATTGATCGTAACGAGAAAAGAAGCATCAAAATAAAGTAAATATGCATCGAAACGAAGGAAATGCTGATCATAACAAGAAAAGGTGCATCAAAATAAAGGAAATATACATCGAAACGAAGAAAATGTTGATAGTAACGAGAAAATGAGCATTAAAATGAAGGAAATATTCATCGAAATGAAGGAAATGTTGATCATACTGAGAAAAGGAGCATCAAAATGATGGAAATCTGCATCGAAACGAATGAAATGTTGATTGTAACGAGAAAAGGAGCATCAAAATGAAGGAAATATGCATCGAAACGAAGGAAATGTTGGTAGTAACGATAAAAGGAGCATCAAAATAAAGTAAATATGCATCGAAACAAAGGAAATGCTGATCATAACGAGAAAATGACATCAAAATGAAGGAAATATGCATCGAAATAAAGAAATATTGAATGTAACGAGAAAATGAGCATCAAAATGAAGGAAATATGCATCGAAACGAAGGAAATGTTGATCGTAACGAGAAAATGAGCATCAAAATGAAGGAAATATGCATCGAAATAAAGAAATATTGAATGTAACGAGAAAATGAGCATCAAAATGATGGAAATATGCATCAAAACAAAGGAAATGTTGATCGTAACGAGAAAATGAGCATTAAAATAAAGGATATATTCATCAAAACGAAAGAAATGCTGATCGTAATGAGAAAAGGAGCATCAAAATGATGGAAATATGCATTGAAACAAATGAAATGTTCATAACGAGAAAAGGAGCATCAAAATGAAGGAAATATGCATCGAAACGATGGAAATATTGATCGTAATGAGAAAACGAGCATCAAAAAGAAGGAAATTTGCATCGAAACGAATGAAATGTTGATCGTAACGAGAAAAGAAGCATCAAAATGAAGTAAATATGCATCGAAACGAAGGAAATATAGATCGTAACGAGAAAACGAGCATCAAAAAGAAGGAAATCTGCTTCGAAACGAATGAAATATTGATCGTAACGAGAAAAGAAGCATCAAAATGAAGTAAATATGCATCGAAACGAAGGAAATATTGATCGTAACGAGAAAAAGAACATCAAAATGAATGAAATATGCAACAAAACGATGGTAATGTTGATCGTAAAGAGAAAATGAGAATCAAAACGAAGGAAATATGCATCGAAATGAAGAAATATTGATCGTAACGAGAAAACGAGCATAAAAAAGAAAGAAATCTGCATAGAAACGAATGAAATGTTGATCGTAACAAGAAAATGAGCATCAAAATGAAGTAAATATGCATCAAAACGAAGGAAATATTAATCGTAACGATAAAATGAGCATTAAAATGAATGAAATATTCATCGAAACAAAGGAAATGTTGATCGTAATGAGAAAAAGAGCATCAAAATAAAGAAAATACGCATCGAAATAAAGGAAATGTTGATCATAACGAGAAAAGGAGCATCAAAATGAAGGAAATATGCATCGAAATAAAGGAAATGCTAATCGTAATGCGAAAACGAGCATCAAAAATAAGGAAATCTGCATCGAACGAATGGAATGTTGATCGTAACAAGAGAAGGAGTATCAAAATGAAGTAAATATGCATCGAAATGAAGGAAATGCTAATCGTAACGAGAAAATGAGCATCAAAATGAAGGAAATATGCATCGAAACGAAGGAAATATTGATCGTAACGAGAATATGAGCATTAAAATGAAGGAAATATTCATCGAAACGAAGGAAATGTTGATCGTAATGAGAAAATGAGCATCAAAAAGAAGGAAATCCGCATCGAAACGAATGAAATGTTGATCGTAACGAGAAAAGGAGCATTAAAATGAAGGAAATGTTCATCGAAATGAAGGAAATGTTGATCGTAATGAAAAAGGAGCATCAAAATGAAGGAAATATGCATCGAAACGAAGGAAATATTGATCATAACGAGAAAACGATCATCAAAAAGAAGGAAATCCGCATCGAAACGAATGAAATGTTGATCGTAACGAGAAAAGGAGCATTAAAATGAAGGAAATGTTCATCGAAATGAAGGAAATGTTGATCGTAATGAAAAAAGGAGCATCAAAATGAAGGAAATATGCATCGAAACAAAGAAAATATTGATCATAATGAGAAAATGAGCATAAAAAAGAAGGAAATCTGCGTCGAAATGAATGAAATGTTGATCGTAACAAGGAAAGAAGCATCAAAATGAAGGAAATATACATCGAAACGAAGGAAATGTTGATCGTAAGGAGAAAATGAGCATTCAAATGAAGGAAATATTCATCAAAACGAAGAAATTGTTGATCGTAATGAGAAAAGTAGCATCAAAATGAAGGAAATATGCATCGAAACAAAGGAAACATTGATCATAATGAGAAAACGAGCATCAAAAAGAAGGAAATTTACATCGAAACGAATGAAATGTTGATCGTAACAAGAAAAGGAGCATCAAAATGAAGGAAATATGCATAGAAATGAAGGAAATGTTGATAGTAACAAGAAAATGAGCATTAAAATGATGGAAATATTCATGGAAACGGAGGAAATGTTGATCGTTATGAGAAAAGGAGCATCAAAAGGAAGAAAATATTCATCGAAACAAAGGAAATATTGATCATAACGAGAAAACGAGCATCAAAAAGAAGGAAATCTGCATCGAAACGAATGAAATGTTGATCGTAACAAGAAAAGGAACATCCAAATGAAGTAAATATGCATCGAAACGAAGGAAATACTGAACGTAACAAGAAAAAGTGCATCAAAATGAAGGAAATATAATCAAAACGAAGGAAATGTTGATCGTAACGAGAAAACGAACATAAAAAAGAAGGATATCTGCATCGAAACGAATGAAATATTGATCGTAACGAGAAAACAAGCATCAAAATGAAGTAAATATGCATCGAAACAAAGGAAATATTAATCGTAACGAGAAAACGAGCATCAAAAAGAAGGAAATCTGCATCGAAACGAATGAAATGTTGATCGTAACGAGAAAAAAAGCATCAAAATGAAGTAAATATGCATCGAAACGAAGGAAATATTAATCGTAACGAGAAAAAGAGCATCAAAATGAAGTAAATATGCATCAAAACGAAGGAAATATTGATCGTAACGAGAAAAAGAGCATCAAAATGAAGGAAATATGCAACGAAACGAAGGTAATGTTGAAAGTAAAGAGAAAATGAGAATCAAAACAAAGAAAATGTCCATCAAAACGAAGGAAATATTGCTCGTAACGAGAAAACGAGCATAAAAAAGAAGGAAATCTGCATCGAAACGAATGAAATGTTGATCGTAACAAGAAAAGGAGCATCAAAATGAAGTAAATATGCATCAAAACGAAGGAAATATTGATCGTAACGATAAAATGAGCATTAAAATGAATGAAATATTCATCGAAACGAAGAAAATGTTGATCGTAATGAGAAAATGAGCATCAAAATGAAGGAAATATGCATCGAAACAAAGGAAATGTTGATCATAACGAGAAAAGGAGCATCAAAATGAAGGAAATATGCATCGAAATAAAGGAAATGCTAATCGTAACGCAAAAACGAGCATCAAAAATAAGGAAATCTGCATCGAAACGAATGGAATGTTGATCGTAACGAGAAAATGAGCATTAAAATGAAGGAAATATTCATCGAAACGAAGGAAATGTTGATCGTAATAAAAAATGAGCATCAAAATGAAGGAAATATGCATCGAAACGAAGGAAATATTGATCGTAACTGTCACGCCCCAACCCGCAGGCGGAACGCGACAACCGCCACGTTAACCATAAATTTCGTGAAATGGGTGCACTCCACTCCACAAAGTTTATAGAAAACGTAAGGCTTGCTATCAAGTACCTGTAGAATTGAACAACTGATAACTACGGGTACAACCCAAGGACATCATTACATAAAGTATCAACAAGGATTTACAAAGGTACAAAATACCACGATGTAACTTAGTTTGAAGAAAATATACATGAGCGATATAACATCGCGAAAGTACAAAAAGAACATCAAGGGGGATCACAAAATATAAAATATACAATCTCGCCAATGGATCCGTCAATTTACATAAAAGAGAAAGTACCCAAAACCCCGATCGAATGATGAGCAAACGATAGGCAAACCTCCAACCAAAACGATATCAACAGCCTGAAAAGGAAGGAAATGATGGGGGTGAGCAAAACCACTAGCTCAGTGAGGTGATAAGCCGGTCACCCCAACCCTTATACGAAGCATGTACTCCCACTCGCGGTTCATAACATAAAATCCAATATTTCGTTCCACATCAATTATTATGTTTACTTAATATACAACTTAACAAAAATACAACCTATGAATGCATTTACAAATACACAATTAGTTCAAACAAGATGTTATCACATGAAAGACGCGTGGGTAGCCAATATCCTCCTCAAACTGATCTCTCCGTCGAGAGTCAGTCCGAGCCCGTCACCGTTACTCTAGATAAAATGCACATTAATGTTCTTTCTCAACATGCCAAATGCTAAAGTTCACAATTCAATATCGATGTGAATACTTGAAATGAAAATATATAAACATATATGACATGCATGTCCACACCGGTGACGTTGGCTGAGCCTACAATAGACTGATTCATCTAACGATCACCTTCCAAAGTATGAGTATTTGGCAAATGGACAGGTGCCCCGTTAGATCTAACTCACCCGGGTTTGCCAAGCCATGGGCAACTTGTTTGTCACTCTAACTCACCCGAACCGCGACAATTCGGGCTACTTAATCAATGTCGCTCCAACTCACCCGAACCGTGACCAATTCGGGCTACTTAACCTTGGTACCAGGTATACATATGCATATGCATCATAAGATGAATAACGACTCAAGTTAGAGTCTAAATGGCACACATGAATAACCAGAAATCAATCTGCAAATAATTCGCAATAAAGACTATCAAATATCGAGCCGGCAAGGCTCTTCAACATAAGTTAAAAATCAACAATACCCATATGAAATAATATAAGATAATCAATAGACCATCTTAGGCCAATCAGGCTCTAACTAGAACAATCGAGCCAATCATACTCTTTACCACATAACACACTACCAAAATAATTTTGTTATCAATTAACTAAAAATAAAATGAATGCAAATTTAACGAGGGTCCACACTTCCCACAAGAGAAGGCGTTCCCGAATTATCAACTCACAAGGAAGTTATTAACTCTCTCCGGAGTCTGAAGTAGGTCCTTTGCCCTTCGTCGATGGTTCTTTACCTAGAAAGGAGATGAGCAATTAAAGACAACTCAAATATAACTAACTATTAGCAGTAACATCGTCTTTCATTGTCAAAATAAATCTTAATCGAGCTTGAGCGAGTCGATATTAAATAAGAACAGCCCGTATCTCCTCAACATCATCTCCCAATCTCACATAGCCCGTTTCAGATCATTTCTTAAACAAAACGATAGGAAATAAATTTGAATTCGACATAAATATTCTGAAATTTTCCAGCTAGCGGCAGTTTACAAGAAAAATCATAACTAATTGTAGAAAGATCGAATTAAGGAGTTTCAAGTGGCTACAGAAAGCTAACAAGTTCAGCTACATACAGAAATTGAGTTTGTAAACTTCTGAGGTCAGTAGCTATGTCAAAATCAGTTCGAACAGCAGCTGCGAATTACCTAGCAGCAGTTTACGAGAAAAATCATAACTAATTGTAGAAAAATCGGATGGAGGCGTTTCAGGTGGCTACGGAAAGCTAACGAGTTCAGCTACGTATAGAAATTGAGTTTACAAATTTCAGAGATCAATAGCTATGTCGAAAGTAGTTCGAACAGTAGCTACGAATTTCCTCATATAAGGAAGAAAACCCAACAAAATCACAAAATCTTGGAGAAAGGAAGCTTAATTAACCTATTACTTACCTCAAAACAACTTAGAAACCACCTAGGATGAGGGTTGTAAGGGAGAATTTGATCAACAAGGGTTTCTCCTCTTCACTCTCTTCTTTCCCCTCTTTTGTTCTTCTCACTTTTCTTCTCCCGTACTCTTCTTTCTTTCTTTTCTTTTTTTTTATATGTGTTGAGGCTATTAGAATGGGCTGGGCTTATTTCCATGTTATGCCATTTAAGTGGGCTGGACTTGGGCCAAATAAATAAATAAATAGGTTTTGGGCTCTAAAAACAAATCTAGGTCAACTTGGGCCAAAAATAAATAAATAGGTTTTGGGCTTTAAAAACAAATCTAGGTCAACTTGGGCCAAAAATAAATAAATAGGTTTTGGGCTTTCTAAAAAAAATAATCTAGTTAGGCTAAGATATTATAAAGTATCCCCTCCTCTAAAAAGTTTCGTCCTCGAAACGTAAACGTACCTAGAGATGAAAAGAGATGTGGATGTTGTTGACGCATGACTAACTCTGGTTCCCACGTTTCTTCTTCAATTCGATCACTTCTCCATAGAACTCTCACCATAGGAATGGATTTATTACGAAGCATTTTCTCTCGGCGATCTACAATTTGAACAGGTTGTACTTCGTACGATAGATTCTCCTTTAATACAACTGGGGGATATTCGAGCACGTGCGAAGGATCGGGTTCATATTTTCTAAGCATAGAGACATGGAAAACATCGTGAATCTTTGACAATTTGGATGGTAGCTCAAGTCGATACGCGACACGACCAATCCTTTGCACGATCGTAAACGGGCCAATATACCTTGGACTTAACTTTCCTCGACGGCGAAATCGTAACACGCCCTTCCACGGAGAAACTTTTAGAAAAACTTTATCTCCTTCATTAAACTCCAAATCGCGCCTCCTATTATCTGCGTAGCTTTTTTGTCGATCTTGCGCTGCCTTAAGTCTGTCTCGAATAAGTTGTATTTTTTCCTTCGCATCTTCGATAAGCTCTACTTGTTCGATTTGTCTCTCGCCAACCTCATCCCAAAAGAGCGGTGTTCGACACTTTCGGCCATATAGAGCTTCGTAGGGGGCATTCCAATGCTTGAATGATAACTGTTGTTATAAGCGAACTCCACCAAAGTCACGTACTTATCCCAGCTACCTCCTAAATTCAACACCACTGCACGTAACATGTCTTCTAGTGTCTGTATAGTTCTCTCTGACTGCCCATCAGTCTGTGGATGAAACGAGGTACTGAATAGTAATTTTGTACCTAGCGCTTTCTGCAGACTAGGCCAAAAACGGGAAGTGAATCTTGGATCACGATCAGATATGATTGACACTGGTACTCCGTGCAATCTCACGATCTCATCGACATATAACTTGGCAAGTTTCTCTAAAGATTCGTTGGTATGCACTGGAAGGAAATGTGCCGATTTTGTCAGACGATCGACAATGACCCAGATTGAGTCATGACCCTTTTGGGTTCGAGGTAACCCGGAAACAAAATCCATCGTGATGTTCTCCCATTTCCACTCAGGAATAGGTAGTGGTTGAAGCATGCCGGCTGGTTTTTGGTGTTCCGCTTTAATCTGTTGGCATGATAAGCACTTTGATACAAATTCAGCAATGTCCCGTTTCATACCTGGCCACCAATAATGCTCCCGAAGTGTTCTGTACATTTTGGTACTACCAGGATGCATAGCATAGGCTGAAGAATGGGCTTCCTCAAGAATAGCTCTACGAACATCAAGTTCTGATGGAACACAAACACGATTTTTAAAAGTAAGGAGTCCGTCATCCCGAATTTGAAATTCTGTTTCTTTTCCTTGATTTAGCTTCGCCATCTTCTGTTGTAAATGAACATCGTGTGATTGTCTTTCTCGAATTTGCTCGAACAAGGTAGGTCTAACCTCAAATTTGGCAATTAAGGCGTAATCATTAGACTTTTCACAATCGAGCGAAATGTGTAAAGATTTAAATTGCTCCAACATAGGAAGATAAAAAGATTGAATCGAAGCAAGTGAGGTAGAAGACTTTCTACTCAGAGCATCTGCAACAACGTTCGCCTTGCCAGGATGATAATCGATGACTAAGTCATAGTCACTAATCAACTCCATCCATCGCCTTTGCCTGAGGTTGAGCTCCTTTTGTGTGGTGATATACTTTAAGCTCTTGTGATCAGTGAAAACCCGACAAGTGGCACCATACAGATAATGTCTCCAGATCTTCAATGCAAAGACGATTGCAGCCAACTCTAAATCGTGTGTAGGATAATTTTCTTCGTTCTTCTTCAATTGCCTTGAAGCGTAGGCAATAACCTTTCCTTCTTGCATGAGAACACATCCTAATCCTTGTCTCGAGGCGTCGCTATAAATGGTAAATTCTCCAATCGCTGGGTCTGGCAAAGCAAGAATAGGAGCTGAAACAAGTCGTCTTTTCAATTCTTGAAATGCTTCCTCGCATTCTTCACTCCATTCAAATTTTACCCCTTTTCGAGTCAATTTAGTCAAAGATGAAGCCAACAACGAAAAGTCTTTGACAAACCGTCGATAATATCCAGCTAATCCCAGAAAACTACGAATCTCTGTCACGTTCTTTGGACGCTCCCAATCTAGTATAGCTTGAATCTTCACTGGATCGACGTAGATTCCTTCTTTAGAAATGTGATGACCCAAAAAGCTTACCTCACGAAGCCAAAATTCACACTTCGAAAATTTAGCATAAAGCTGATTTTCTCTAAGAATGTTTAGAGCAATTCTTAGATGATGAGAATGCTCGTCGTCTGATTTAGAATAAATAAGAATGTCATCAATGAAAATGATGACAAACTTATCTAAGTACGGCCGAAAGACCCGATTCATAAGATCCATAAAAGCTGCAGGAGCATTTGTGAGTCCAAAAGGCATAACACAGAATTCAAAATGACCGTATCTGGTTCGAAAAGCAGACTTAGGGATATCAGATTCCCTAATCTTGAGTTGGTGATAACCAGACCGCAAATCAATTTTTGAGAACACAGTTGCTCCTTGCAATTGATCAAATAGATCATCGATTCTCGGAAGAGGATATTTGTTCTTGATTGTCACCTTGTTCAATTGACGGTAATCGACACATAGGCGAAATGATCCATCTTTCTTCTTGACAAAAAGAACTGGAGCACCCCAAGGAGATGTGCTAGGTCGTATGAATCCCTTCTCCAATAATTCTCCAAGTTGTTTCTGGAGTTCCTTGAGCTCAGCTGGCGACATTCGATATGGAGTAATCGATATAGGTGTGATTCCAGGAAGTACGTCAATGGAAAAATCAATCTCTCGATTCGGAGGCTGTCCTGGTAAGTCTTCGGGAAAGACATCAGGAAATTCATTAGCGATCGGGATGTCATCTAGTTTAGTCTCAGAAAGAGAATTATCGACGACAAATGCCAAGAATGCCTCACAACCCTTACGTATTAATTTATGCGCAGTCAACATTGAAATAAAAGAAAGGGATCTCGTTTGAAGTTCACCTTCAAAAACAAGTTCTGAGAATCCTGGTCTATGAAAAATAACAAGCTTCTCGTGGCAGTCGAGAATTGCATGATGAGAAGAAAGCCAATCCATGCCAAGAATAACATCGAGATCAATCAAAGGCAATGGTATCAATTCAGCCTCTAGAATGACATCTTTGATCTTCAATGGAAAACCAAGAAACACCGAATCACGAATTAGACGCTCTCCAAGAGGGGTATGAACTATGATTTCAGGTGACAAATGAGAGATAGGATAATCTAAGATCGCAGCAAGATCATCCCGAATATAAGATCTATCAGAACCTGGGTCAAATAAAGTGTAGACCTGATGGTCTCCCACAAACACATGGCCTAAAGAAGCAATATTAGGTGAGATTGTGATTTAAAAATTCGGAAAGATAAAATTTCTTACGAATGTTTTATTTGTAATCAAGTGGCATAACAAGGCGGAGTTAGATCTAGCATGTGAAAATATTCGGATTATAAATTACCTGTCACAACCTTCGGATCTGAGCGAGCCTCTTCCTGGGAAATATGAAATACTCTAGTTTGATTCCTTCCTTGCATAAGTGATCGAGTACTAGGGCCGCTTGAAGCATCAGGCACTCTGGTAGCTGCAAATCGAGTATCTCTGGGTGTAGAATATGTTAGTCTACCACGAGGCTGACTAGAACTCTGACTGCTCGCTCCCATAAGTTGAGGACAAGAACTTCGCATATGCCCCGGCTGTCGACACTGAAAACATACTTGAGGAGCCTTACAGGGGCCGTCATGATACTTTAAGCAATTCTGGCACTTGCGATTTTCACCAACCGATCTCGAGACATTGCTCCCGCCTCTACTAAACTGCTCCCGAGGTTTAGGAAAACTAATAGACACTGAACTTGGTGCGCCACGCGAAGATCCCACACCCCTATACACCTTCGATGCATTTCCTGGAAATGCGCTCCCTTGCCTTTTCTTTTGAGATCGTTCTGCAAGCTTATGTCTCGCCTGAACTAAACTTTCTACCCTCAGGGCTTCTTCTACGAGCTCGTCAAGACTCTCATACTTGTCTCCGGACTTGATGTGATCTCGAATATTTAGATTAAGACCATCTTCAAATCTCTTGCATAAGTCTCTCATCGTATATGACTCAGGAGCGAATTCTCGCAATTCTAGAAATTTGCTTTCATACTCCACAACCGACATAGTGCCTTGAAAGAGGTTGAAGAACTCCTTTCTCTTCTGATCCTTGATGTACTGAGAGAAGTATCGATCTTTGAATCGTTCCACAAAGATAGCCCACGTAATAGTAACCGAATATGTCTCTTTTAGATTCTGCCACCATCGTCGTGCGTCTGGGCCTAACAGCTTGGTCGCAATGACCACACGATAACATTCTTCAATCATCAAGGTGTCAAAGGTCTCTGTAATCTCCTTTAACCACGCCCCCGCTTTAGAAGCATCTCTTGTACCGTCAAATTTTGAAGTCCCCATGTTTTCAACTGCTTTCACTAAATCAGGTATGAAAAGTGCACCTCGAGAAGTAGGACCTACTAAAGCCATTTCTGGAGTAGAAACTGGTACATGAGATGTGGGTCGAATTGGTTCATTAGCACGAAGAATATCCTCAGTGACAGTTGTAGTGGTAGGAGTCGTCGTAGGTGGTGGAACACCATGTACTCGAATGTGATCATAATACAACTGGTACTGCTCTGGGGTCATCATGTGCTCAACACGCAACTGGGCCCGTGGTTGCTCTACCTGGGTAACCGGCACCCTATGATCAGAATTGATAGGGTCTGTAAATGTCGGATGAACAACATGATCAGAAGAAACATGTCCTCGAGGTCCACGAGGAACAGAAGAGAGTAGAGGACTCGGAGGATCACGAGGAACGTGTCCTCGACCTCGACCTCGACGACGAACTGGAGGTGCCATAATGACTGAAAGAAAGAAGGGA
Organism: Pogostemon cablin; assembly: GCA_023678885.1. Taxonomy (NCBI): domain Eukaryota; kingdom Viridiplantae; phylum Streptophyta; class Magnoliopsida; order Lamiales; family Lamiaceae; genus Pogostemon; species Pogostemon cablin. The sequence goes on along the minus strand of JAHCLQ010000923.1, from coordinate 14,887 downwards.
AAAAAAATGCAAGGTCAACATTAAGGTAATACGATACCTTAGGATGACATAGAAATAAAATTGGATCCATTAGCTCGACTCAAAAAGAATGAGAATCATATAACCAGGCTCTGATACCAAGAAAGTTGTCACGCCCCAACCCGCAGGCGGAACGCGACAACCGCCACGTTAACCATAAATTTCGTGAAATGGGTGCACTCCACTCCACAAAGTTTATAGAAAACGTAAGGCTTGCTATCAAGTACCTGTAGAATTGAACAACTGATAACTACGGGTACAACCCAAGGACATCATTACATAAAGTATCAACAAGGATTTACAAAGGTACAAAATACCACGATGTAACTTAGTTTGAAGAAAATATACATGAGCAATATAACATCGCGAAAGTACAAAAAGAACATCAAGGGGGATCACAAAATATAAAATATACAATCTCGCCAATGGATCCGTCAATTTACATAAAAGAGAAAGTACCCAAAACCCCGATCGAATGATTAGCAAACGATAGGCAAACCTCCAACCAAAACGATATCAACAGCCTGAAAAGGAAGGAAATGATGGGGGTGAGCAAAACCACTAGCTCAGTGAGGTGATAAGCCGGTCACCCCAACCCTTATACGAAGCATGTACTCCCACTCGCGGTTCATAACATAAAATCCAATATTTCGTTCCACATCAATTATTATGTTTACTTAATATACAACTTAACAAAAATACAACCTATGAATGCATTTACAAATACACAATTAGTTCAAACAAGATGTTATCACATGAAAGACGCGTGGGTAGCCAATATCCTCCTCAAACTGATCTCTCCGTCGAGAGTCAGTCCGAGCCCGTCACCGTTACTCTAGATAAAATGCACATTAATGTTCTTTCTCAACATGCCAAATGCTAAAGTTCACAATTCAATATCGATGTGAATACTTGAAATGAAAATATATAAACATATATGACATGCATGTCCACACCGGTGACGTTGGCTGAGCCTACAATAGACTGATTCATCTAACGATCACCTTCCAAAGTATGAGTATTTGGCAAATGGACAGGTGCCCCGTTAGATCTAACTCACCCGGGTTTGCCAAGCCATGGGCAACTTGTTTGTCACTCTAACTCACCCGAACCGCGACAATTCGGGCTATTTAATCAATGTCGCTCAAACTCACCCGAACCGTGACCAATTCGGGCTACTTAACCTTGGTACCAGGTATACATATGCATATGCATCATAAGATGAATAACGACTCAAGTTAGAGTCTAAATGGCACACATGAATAACCAGAAATCAATCTGCAAATAATTCGCAATAAAGACTATCAAATATCGAGCCGGCAAGGCTCTTCAACATAAGTTAAAAATCAACAATACCCATATGAAATAATATAAGATAATCAATGGACCATCTTAGGCCAATCAGGCTCTAACTAGAACAATCGAGCCAATCATACTCTTTACCACATAACACACTACCAAAATAATTTTGTTATCAATTAACTAAAAATAAAATGAATGCAAATTTAACGAGGGTCCACACTTCCCACAAGAGAAGGCGTTCCCGAATTATCAACTCACAAGGAAGTGATTAACTCTCTCCGGAGTCTGAAGTAGGTCCTTTGCCCTTCGTCGATGGTTCTTTACCTAGAAAGGAGATGAGCAATTAAAGACAAATCAAATATAACTAACTATTAGCAGTAACATCGTCTTTCATTGTCAAAATAAATCTTAATCGAGCTTGAGCGAGTCGATATTAAATAAGAACAGCCCGTATCTCCTCAACATCATCTCCCAATCTCACATAACCCGTTTCAGATCATTTCTTAAACAAAACGATAGGAAATAAATTTGAATTCGACATAAATATTCTGAAATTTTCCAGCTAGCGGCAGTTTACAAGAAAAATCATAACTAATTGTAGAAAGATCGAATTAAGGAGTTTCAAGTGGCTACAGAAAGCTAACAAGTTCAGCTACATACAGAAATTGAGTTTGTAAACTTCTGAGGTCAGTAGCTATGTCAAAATCAGTTCGAACAGCAGCTGCGAATTACCTAGCAGCAGTTTACGAGAAAAATCATAACTAATTGTAGAAAAATCGGATGGAGGCGTTTCAGGTGGCTACGGAAAGCTAACGAGTTCAGCTACGTATAGAAATTGAGTTTACAAATTTCAGAGATCAATAGCTATGTCGAAAGTAGTTCGAACAGTAGCTACGAATTTCCTCATATAAGGAAGAAAACCCAACAAAATCACAAAATCTTGGAGAAAGGAAGCTTAATTAACCTATTACTTACCTCAAAACAACTTAGAAACCACCTAGGATGAGGGTTGTAAGGGAGAATTTGATCAACAAGGGTTTCTCCTCTTCACTCTCTTCTTTCCCCTCTTTTGTTCTTCTCACTTTTCTTCTCCCGTACTCTTCTTTCTTTCTTTTCTTTTTTTTTATATGTGTTGAGGCTATTAGAATGGGCTGGGCTTATTTCCATGTTATGCCATTTAAGTGGGCTGGACTTGGGCCAAATAAATAAATAAATAGGTTTTGGGCTCTAAAAACAAATCTAGGTCAACTTGGGCCAAAAATAAATAAATAGGTTTTGGGCTTTAAAAACAAATCTAGGTCAACTTGGGCCAAAAATAAATAAATAGGTTTTGGGCTTTCTAAAAAAAATAATCTAGTTAGGCTAAGATATTATAGTAACGAAAAATGAGATTCAGAAAGAAGGAAATCTGCATCGAAACGAATAAAATATTGATCGTAACGAGAAAAGGAGCATCAAAATGAAGTAAATATGCATCGAAACGAAGGAAATGTTGATAGTAACGAGAAAAGGAGCATCAAAATGAAGGAAATCTGCATCGAAACGAATGAAATGTTGATCATAACAAGAAAAGGAGCATCAAAATGAAGGAAATATACATCGAAACGAAGGAAATATTGATCGTAACGAGAAAATGAGCATTCAAATGAAAGAAATATTCATCAAAACGTTGAAATTATTAATCGTAATGACAAAAGGAGCATCAAAATGAAGGAAATATGAATCGAAACAAAGGAAACATTGATCATAATGAGAAAACGAGCATCAAAAAGAAGGAAATCTGCATCGAAACGAATGAAATGTTTATCGTAGCAAGAAAAGGAGCATCAAAATGAAGTAAATATGCATCGAAACGAAGGAAATGCTGATCGTAACAAGAAAAGGTGCATCAAAATGAAGGAAATATACATCGAAAAGAAGAAAATGTTGATCGTAACGAGAAAATGAGCATTAAAATGAAGGAAATATTCATCGAAACGAAGGAAATATTGATCGTACTAAGAAAAGGAACATCAAAATGATGAAAATCTGCATCGAAATGAATGAAATGTTGATCGTAACAAGAAAAGGAGCATCAAAATGAAGGAAATATGCATCGAAACGAAGGAAATGATGATCGTAACGAGAAAAAGTGCATCAAAATGAAGGAAATATGCATCGAAACGAAGGAAATATTGATCGTAACGAGAAAATGAGCATCAAAACGAAGGAAATATGAATCGAAACGAAGGAAATGTTGATCGTAACGAGAAATGGAGCATCAAAATGAAGGAAATATGCATCGAAACCAAGGTAACATTGATCATAACGAGAAAATGAGAATCAAAACGAAGGAAATATGTATCGAAACAAAGGTAATGTTGATCGTAAAGAGAAAATAAGAATCAAAACGAAGGAAATATTCATCTAAACGAAGGAAATATTGATCGTAACGAAAAAATGAGCATTAAAATGAAGGAAATATTCATCGAAACGAAGGAAATATTGATCGTAATGAGAAAAGGAGCATCAAAATGAAGGAAATATGCATCGAAACAAAGAAAATATTGATCATAACGAGAAAATGAGCATAAAAAAGAAGGAAATTTGCATCGAAACGAATGAAATGTTGATCGTAACAAGAAAAGGAGCATCAAAATGAATGAAATATACATCGAAACGAAGGAAATGTTGATCGTAACGAGAAATTGAGCATTCAAATGAAGGAAATTTTCATCAAAACGAAGAAATTGTTGATCGTAATGAGAAAAGGAGCATCAAAATGAAGGAAATATGCATCGAAACAAAGGAAATTGATCATAATGAGAAAACGAGTATCAAAAAGAAGGAAATCTGCATCGAAACGAATGAAATGTTGATCGTAACAAGAAAAGGAGAATCAAAATGAAGGAAATATGCATAGAAACGAAGAAAATATTGATCGTAACGAGAAAATGAGCATTAAAATGATGGAAATATTCATCGAAACGAAGGAAATATTGATCATAATGACAAAAGAGCATCAAAATGAAGGAAATATGCATCGAAAGAAAGGAAATGCTGATCATAACGAGAAAAGAAGCATCAAAATGAAGGAAATATGCATCGAAACGAAGGAAACGCGAAAACGAGCATCAAAAATAAGGAAATCTGCATCGAAACGAATGGAATGTTGATCGTAACAAGAGAAGGAGCATCAAAATGAAGTAAATATGCATCGAAATGAAGGAAATGCTAATAGTAACGAGAAAATGAGCATCAAAATGAAGGAAATATGCATCGAAACAAAGGAAATGTTGATCGTAACGAGAATATGAGCATTAAAAGAAGAAAATATTCATCGAAACGAAGGAAATGTTGATCGTAATGAGAAAATGAGCATCAAAATGAAAGAAATATGCATCGAAACGAAGGACATATTGATCGTAACGAAAAAATGAGCGTCAAAAAGAAGGAAATCTGCATCGAAACGAATGAGATATTGATCGTAACGAGAAAAGAAGCATCAAAATAAAGTAAATATGCATCGAAACGAAGGAAATGCTGATCATAACAAGAAAAGGTGCATCAAAATAAAGGAAATATACATCGAAACGAAGAAAATATTGATAGTAACGAGAAAATGAGCATTAAAATGAAGGAAATATTCATCGAAATGAAGGAAATGTTGATCATACTGAGAAAAGGAGCATCAAAATGATGGAAATCTGCATGCATCGAAACGAATGAAATGTTGATTGTAACGAGAAAAGGAGCATCAAAATGAAGGAAATATGCATCGAAACGAAGGAAATGTTGGTAGTAACGATAAAAGGAGCATCAAAATAAAGTAAATATGCATCGAAACAAAGGAAATGCTGATCATAACGAGAAAATGACATCAAAATGAAGGAAATATGCATCGAAATAAAGAAATATTGAATGTAACGAGAAAATGAGCATCAAAATGAAGGAAATATGCATCGAAACGAAGGAAATGTTGATCGTAACGAGAAAATGAGCATCAAAATGAAGGAAATATGCATCGAAATAAAGAAATATTGAATGTAACGAGAAAATGAGCATCAAAATGAAGGAAATATGCATCAAAACGAAGGAAATGTTGATCGTAACGAGAAAATGAGCATTAAAATAAAGGATATATTCATCAAAACGAAAGAAATGCTGATCGTAATGAGAAAAGGAGCATCAAAATAATGGAAATATGCATTGAAACAAATGAAATGTTCATAACGAGAAAAGGAGCATCAAAATGAAGGAAATATGCATCGAAACGATGGAAATATTGATCGTAATGAGAAAACGAGCATCAAAAAGAAGGAAATTTGCATCGAAACGAATGAAATGTTGATCGTAACGAGAAAAGAAGCATCAAAATGAAGTAAATATGCATCGAAACGAAGGAAATATAGATCGTAACGAGAAAACGAGCATCAAAAAGAAGGAAATCTGCATCGAAACGAATGAAATATTGATCGTAACGAGAAAAGAAGCATCAAAATGAAGTAAATATGCATCGAAACGAAGGAAATATTGATCGTAACGAGAAAAAGAGCATCAAAATGAAGGAAATATGCAACAAAACGATGGTAATGTTGAACGTAAAGAGAAAATGAGAATCAAAACGAAGGAAATATGCATCGAAATGAAGGAAATATTGATCGTAACGAGAAAACGAGCATAAAAAAGAAAGAAATCTGCATCGAAACGAATGAAATGTTGATCGTAACAAGAAAATGAGCATCAAAATGAAGTAAATATGCATCAAAACGAAGGAAATATTAATCGTAACGATAAAATGAGCATTAAAATGAATGAAATATTCATCGAAACGAAGGAAATGTTGATCGTAATGAGAAAAAGAGCATCAAAATAAAGAAAATACGCATCGAAATAAAGGAAATGTTGATCATAACGAGAAAAGGAGCATCAAAATGAAGAAAATATGCATCGAAATAAAGGAAATGCTAATCGTAATGCGAAAACGAGCATAAAAAATAAGGAAATCTGCATCGGAACGAATGGAATGTTGATCGTAACAAGAGAAGGAGTATCAAAATGAAGTAAATATGCATCGAAATGAAGGAAATGCTAATCGTAACGAGAAAATGAGCATCAAAATGAAGGAAATATGCATCGAAACGAAGGAAATATTGATCGTAACGAGAATATGAGCATTAAAATGAAGGAAATATTCATCGAAACGAAGGAAATGTTGATCGTAATGAGAAAATGAGCATCAAAAAGAAGGAAATCCGCATCGAAACGAATGAAATGTTGATCGTAACGAGAAAAGGAGCATTAAAATGAAGGAAATGTTCATCGAAATGAAGGAAATGTTGATCGTAATGAAAAAAGGAGCATCAAAATGAAGGAAATATGCATCGAAACGAAGGAAATATTGATCATAACGAGAAAACGAGCATCAAAAAGAAGGAAATCCGCATCGAAACGAATGAAATGTTGATCGTAACGAGAAAAGGAGCATTAAAATGAAGGAAATGTTCATCGAAATGAAGGAAATGTTGATCGTAATGAAAAAAGGAGCATCAAAATGAAGGAAATATGCATCGAAACAAAGAAAATATTGATCATAATGAGAAAATGAGCATAAAAAAGAAGGAAATCTGCGTCGAAATGAATGAAATGTTGATCGTAACAAGGAAAGAAGCATCAAAATGAAGGAAATATACATCGAAACGAAGGAAATGTTGATCGTAAGGAGAAAATGAGCATTCAAATGAAGGAAATATTCATCAAAACGAAGAAATTGTTGATCGTAATGAGAAAAGTAGCATCAAAATGAAGGAAATATGCATCGAAACAAAGGAAACATTGATCATAATGAGAAAACGAGCATCAAAAAGAAGGAAATTTACATCGAAACGAATGAAATGTTGATCGTAACAAGAAAAGGAGCATCAAAATGAAGGAAATATGCATAGAAACGAAGGAAATGTTGATAGTAACAAGAAAATGAGCATTAAAATGATGGAAATATTCATGAAACGGAGGAAATGTTGATCGTTATGAGAAAAGGAGCATCAAAATGAAGAAAATATTCATCGAAACAAAGGAAATATTGATCATAACGAGAAAACGAGCATCAAAAAGAAGGAAATCTGCATCGAAACGAATGAAATGTTGATCGTAACAAGAAAAGGAACATCCAAATGAAGTAAATATGCATCGAAACGAAGGAAATACTGAACGTAACAAGAAAAAGTGCATCAAAATGAAGGAAATATAATCGAAACGAAGGAAATGTTGATCGTAATGAGAAAAGGAGCATCAAAATGAAGGAAATATGCATCGAAACGAAGGAAATATGGATCATAACGAGAAAACGAGCATCAAAAAGAAGGAAATCTGCATCAAAATGAATGAAATGTTTATCGTAACAAGAAAAGGAGCATCAAAATGAACGAAATATGCATCGAAACGAAGGAAATGCTGATCGTAACGAGAAAAAGTGCATCAAAATGAAGGAAATATGCATGAAAACGAAGGAAATATTGATCGTAACGAGAAAATGAGCATCAAAATGAAGGAAATATGAAATGAAACGAAGGAAATGCTGATCGTAACGAGAAATGCAGCATCAAAATGAAGGAAATATGCATCGAAGCGAAGGTAATATTGATGGTAACGAGAAAATGAGAATCAAAGGAAATATGCATCGAAACAAAGGTAATGTTGATCGTAAAGAGAAAATGAGAATCAAAACGAAGGAAATATGCATCTAAACAAAGGAAATATTGATCATAACGAGAAAATGAGCATAAAAAAGAAGAAATATGCATCGAAACGAATGAAATGTTGATCGTAACAAGAAAAGGAGCATCAAAATGAAGGAAATATACATCGAAACGAAGGAAATTTTGATCGTAACGAGAAAATGAGCATTCAAATGAAGGAAATATTCATCAAAACGCAGAAATTGTTGATCGTAATGAGAAAAGTAGCATCAAAATGAAGGAAATATGAATCGAAACAAAGGAAACATTGATCATAATGAGAAAACGAGCATCAAAAAGATGGAAATCTGCATCGAAACGAATGAAATGTTGATCGTAACAAGAAAAGGAGCATCAAAATGAAGGAAATATGCATAGAAACGAAGGAAATGTTGATCGTAACGAGAAAATGAGCATTAAAATGATGGAAATATTCATCGAAACGAAGGAAATGTTGATCGTAATGAGAAAAGGAGCATCAAAATGAAGGAAATATGCATCGAAACCAAGGTAACATTGATCATAACGAGAAAATGAGAATCAAAACGAAGGAAATATGTATCGAAACAAAGGTAATGTTGATCGTAAAGAGAAAATAAGAATCAAAACGAAGGAAATATTCATCTAAACGAAGGAAATATTGATCGTAACGAAAAAATGAGCATTAAAATGAAGGAAATATTCATCGAAACGAAGGAAATATTGATCGTAATGAGAAAAGGAGCATCAAAATGAAGGAAATATGCATCGAAACAAAGAAAATATTGATCATAACGAGAAAATGAGCATAAAAAGAAGGAAATTTGCATCGAAACGAATGAAATGTTGATCGTAACAAGAAAAGGAGCATCAAAATGAATGAAATATACATCGAAACGAAGGAAATGTTGATCGTAACGAGAAATTGAGCATTCAAATGAAGGAAATTTTCATCAAAACGAAGAAATTGTTGATCGTAATGAGAAAAGGAGCATCAAAATGAAGGAAATATGCATCGAAACAAAGGAAACATTGGTCATAATGAGAAAACGAGTATCAAAAAGAAGGAAATCTGCATCGAAACGAATGAAATGTTGATCGTAACAAGAAAAGGAGAATCAAAATGAAGGAAATATGCATAGAAACGAAGAAAATATTGATCGTAACGAGAAAATGAGCATTAAAATGATGGAAATATTCATCGAAACGAAGGAAATATTGATCATAATGACAAAAGGAGCATCAAAATGAAGGAAATATGCATCGAAAGAAAGGAAATGCTGATCATAACGAGAAAAGAAGCATCAAAATGAAGGAAATATGCATCGAAACGAAGGAAACGCTAATCGTAACGCGAAAACGAGCATCAAAAAAAAGGAAATCTGCATCGAAACGAATGGAATGTTGATCGTAACAAGAGAAGGAGCATCAAAATGAAGTAAATATGCATCGAAATGAAGGAAATGCTAATAGTAACGAGAAAATGAGCATCAAAATGAAGGAAATATGCATCGAAACAAAGGAAATGTTGATCGTAACGAGAATATGAGCATTAAAATGAAGAAAATATTCATCGAAACGAAGGAAATGTTGATCGTAATGAGAAAATGAGCATCAAAATGAAAGAAATCTGCATCGAAACGAATGAGATATTGATCGTAACGAGAAAAGAAGCATCAAAATAAAGTAAATATGCATCGAAACGAAGGAAATGCTGATCATAACAAGAAAAGGTGCATCAAAATAAAGGAAATATACATCGAAACGAAGAAAATGTTGATAGTAACGAGAAAATGAGCATTAAAATGAAGGAAATATTCATCGAAATGAAGGAAATGTTGATCATACTGAGAAAAAGGAGCATCAAAATGATGGAAATCTGCATCGAAACGAATGAAATGTTGATTGTAACCAGAAAAGGAGCATCAAAATGAAGGAAATATGCATCGAAACGAAGGAAATGTTGGTAGTAACGATAAAAGGAGCATCAAAATAAAGTAAATATGCATCGAAACAAAGGAAATGCTGATCATAACGAGAAAATGACATCAAAATGAAGGAAATATGCATCGAAATAAAGAAATATTGAATGTAACGAGAAAATGAGCATCAAAATGAAGGAAATATGCATCGAAACGAAGGAAATGTTGATCGTAACGAGAAAATGAGCATCAAAATGAAGGAAATATGCATCGAAATAAAGAAATATTGAATGTAACGAGAAAATGAGCATCAAAATGAAGGAAATATGCATCAAAACGAAGGAAATGTTGATCGTAACGAGAAAATGAGCATTAAAATAAAGGATATATTCATCAAAACGAAAGAAATGCTGATCGTAATGAGAAAAGGAGCATCAAAATGATGGAAATATGCATTGAAACAAATGAAATGTTCATAATGAGAAAAGGAGCATCAAAATGAAGGAAATATGCATCGAAACGATGGAAATATTGATCGTAATGAGAAAACGAGCATCAAAAAGAAGGAAATTTGCATCGAAACGAATGAAATGTTGATCGTAACGAGAAAAGAAGCATCAAAATGAAGTAAATATGCATCGAAACGAAGGAAATATAGATCGTAACGAGAAAACGAGCATCAAAAAGAAGGAAATCTGCATCGAAACGAATGAAATATTGATCGTAACGAGAAAAGAAGCATCAAAATGAAGTAAATATGCATCGAAACGAAGGAAATATTGATCGTAACGAGAAAAAGAGCATCAAAATGAAGGAAATATGCAACAAAACGATGGTAATGTTGAACGTAAAGAGAAAATGAGAATCAAAACGAAGGAAATATGCATCGAAATGAAGGAAATATTGATCGTAACGAGAAAACGAGCATAAAAAAGAAAGAAATCTGCATCGAAACGAATGAAATGTTGATCGTAACAAGAAAATGAGCATCAAAATGAAGTAAATATGCATCAAAACGAAGGAAATATTAATCGTAACGATAAAATGAGCATTAAAATGAATGAAATATTCATCGAAACGAAGGAAATGTTGATCGTAATGAGAAAAAGAGCATCAAAATAAAGAAAATACGCATCGAAATAAAGGAAATGTTGATCATAACGAGAAAAGGAGCATCAAAATGAAGGAAATATGCATCGAAATAAAGGAAATGCTAATCGTAATGCGAAAATGAGCATCAAAAATAAGGAAATCTGCATCGGAACGAATGGAATGTTGATCGTAACAAGAGAAGGAGTATCAAAATGAAGTAAATATGCATCGAAATGAAGGAAATGCTAATCGTAACGAGAAAATGAGCATCAAAATGAAGAAAATATGCATCGAAACGAAGGAAATATTGATCGTAACGAGAATATGAGCATTAAAATGAAGGAAATATTCATCGAAACGAAGGAAATGTTGATCGTAATGAGAAAATGAGCATCAAAAAGAAGGAAATCCGCATCGAAACGAATGAAATGTTGATCGTAACGAGAAAAGGAGCATTAAAATAAAGGAAATGTTCATCGAAATGAAGGAAATGTTGATCGTAATGAAAAAAGGAGCATCAAAATGAAGGAAATATGCATCGAAACGAAGGAAATATTGATCATAACGAGAAAACGAGCATCAAAAAGAAGGAAATCCGCATCGAAACGAATGAAATGTTGATCGTAACGAGAAAAGGAGCATTAAAATGAAGGAAATGTTCATCGAAATGAAGGAAATGTTGATCGTAATGAAAAAAGGAGCATCAAAATGAAGGAAATATGCATCGAAACAAAGAAAATATTGATCATAATGAGAAAATGAGCATAAAAAAGAAGGAAATCTGCGTCGAAATGAATGAAATGTTGATCGTAACAAGGAAAGAAGCATCAAAATGAAGGAAATATACATCGAAACGAAGGAAATGTTGATCGTAAGGAGAAAATGAGCATTCAAATGAAGGAAATATTCATCAAAACGAAGAAATTGTTGATCGTAATGAGAAAAGTAGCATCAAAATGAAGGAAATATGCATCGAAACAAAGGAAACATTGATCATAATGAGAAAACGAGCATCAAAAAGAAGAAATTTACATCGAAACGAATGAAATGTTGATCGTAACAAGAAAAGGAGCATCAAAATGAAGGAAATATGCATAGAAACGAGGAAATGTTGATAGTAACAAGAAAATGAGCATTAAAATGATGGAAATATTCATGGAAACGAGGAAATGTTGATCGTTATGAGAAAAGGAGCATCAAAATGAAGAAAATATTCACGAAACAAAGGAAATATTGATCATAACGAGAAAACGAGCATCAAAAAGAAGGAAAATCTGCATCGAAACGAATGAAATGTTGATCGTAACAAGAAATGGAACATCCAAATGAAGTAAATATGCATCGAAACGAAGGAAATACTGACGTAACAAGAAAAAGAGCATCAAAATGAAGGAAATATAATCGAAACGAAGGAAATGTTGATCGTAATGAGAAAAGGAGCATCAAAATGAAGGAAATATGCATCGAAACGAAGGAAATATGATCATAACGAGAAAACGAGCATCAAAAAGAAGGAAATCTGCATCAAAATGAATGAAATGTTTATCGTAACAAGAAAAGGGAGCATCAAAATGAACGAAATATCATCGAAACGAAGGAAATGGCTGATCGTAACGAGAAAAAGTGCATCAAAAGAAGGAAATATGCATGAAAACGAAGAAAATATTGATCGTAACGAGAAAATGAGCATCAAATGAAGGAAATATGAAATGAAACGAAGGAAATGCTGATCGTAACGAGAAATTGCAGCATCAAAATGAAGGAAATATGCATCGAAACGAAGGTAATATTGATGGTAACGAGAAAATGAAATCAAAGGAAAAATGCATCGAAACAAAGGTAATGTTGATCGTAAAGAGAAAAATGAGAATCAAAACGAAGGAAATATGCATCTAAACAAAGGAAAAATTGATCATAACGAGAAAAAGAGCATAAAAAAGAAAGAAATATGCATCGAAACGAATGAAATGTTGATCGTAACAAGAAAAGGAGCATCAAAATGAAGGAAATATACATCGAAACGAAGGAAATTTTGATCGTAACGAGAAAATTAGCATTCAAATGAAGGAAATATTCATCAAAACGCAGAAATTGTTGATCCGTAAATGAGAAAAGTAGCATCAAAATGAAGGAAATATGAATCGAAACAAAGGAAACATTGATCATAATGAGAAAACAGCATCAAAAAGATGGAAATCTGCATCGAAACTAATGAAATGTTGATCGTAAACAAAAAAGAGCATCAAAATGAAGGAAATATGCATAGAAACGAAGGAAATGTTGATCGTAACGAGAAAATGAGCATTAAAAAAGATGGAAATATTCATCGAAACGAAGAAATGTTGATCGTAATGAGAAAAGAAGCATCAAAATGAAGGAAATATGCATCAAAACAAAGGAAATTTTGATCATAACGAGAAAACGAGCATCAAAAAGAAGGAAATATAAATAGAAACGAAGGAAATTCTGATCGTAACGAGAAATGGGCATCAAAATGAATGAAATATGCATCGAAACGAAGTAATATTGAACGTAATGAGAAAATGAGAATCAAATTGAAGGAAATATAAGCATCGAAAACGAAGATAATGTTGATCATAAAGAGAAAATGAGAATCAAACACGAAGGAAATATGCATCTAAAAGAAGGAAATATTGGATCGTAAACGAGAAAACGACCATAAAAAAGAAGGAAATCTGCATCAAAACGAATGAAATGTTGATCGTAAACGAGAAAAGGAGCATCAAAATGAAGTAAATATGTATCGAAACGAAGGAAATATTGATCGTAAAACGAGAAAATGAGCATCAAAATGAAGTAAATATGTATCGAAACGAAGGAAATGTTGATCGAACGAGAAAATGAGCATTAAAATGAAGGAATATGTATCGAAAAAAAGGAAACATTAATCATAATGAGAAAACGAGCATCAAAAAGAAAGGAAATCTGCATCGAATGAATGAAATTTTGATCGTAAAAAGAAAAAGAGAATCAAAATGAAGGAAATATGCATAGAAACGAAGGAAATATTGATTGTAACGAGAAAATGAGCATTAAAATGATGGAAAAATTCATCGAAACGAAGGAAATGTTGATCGTAATGAGAAAAGAAGAATTAAAATAAAGGAAATATGCATCGAAACAAAGGAAATATTAATCATAAACGAGAAAACGAGCATCAAAAAGAAGGAAATCTGCATCGAAACGAATAAAATATTTGATCATAACAAAGAAAAGAGCATCAAAATGAAGTAAATATGCATCGAAACGAAGGAAATGCTGATCGTAACAAAAAAGGTGCATCAAAATGAAGGAAATAACATCGAAACGAAGAAAATGTTGATAGTAACGAGAAAATGAGCATTAAAAAGAAGGAAAATATGAATCGAAACGAAGGAAATGTTTATCATACTGAGAAAAGGAGCATCAAAATGATGGAAATCTGCATCGACACGAATGAAATGTTGATTGTAACGAGAAAGAAAAGCATCAAAATGAAAGAAATATGCATCGAAACGAAGGTAATATTGATCGTAAACGAGAAATGAGAATCAAAACGAAGGAAATAATGCATCGAACCGAAGGAAATATTGATCGTAATGAGAAATCGAGCATAAAAAGATGGAAATCTGCATCGAAACGAATGAAATGTTGATCGTCAACAAAGAAAAGGAGCATCCATAAATAAAGTAAATATGCATCGAAACGAAGGAAATGCTGATCGTAAACGAGAAAATGAGCTTCAAAATGATGGAAAAATACATCAAAACAAAGGAATATTGAATGTAACGAGAAATGAGCATCAAAATGAAGGAAATATGCATCGAAACGAAGGAAATGTTGATCGTAACGAGAAAA
>JAHCLQ010000922.1:0-153847 GCA_023678885.1 Pogostemon cablin | reverse complement strand
GTTTCGATGCATATTTCCTTCGTTTTGATTCTCATTTTCTCATTACGTTCAATATTACCTTCGTTTCGATGCATATTTCATTCATTTTGATGCTCTATTTCTCGTTACGATCAGCATTTCCTTTGTTTCGATTCATATTTCCTTCTTTTTGATGCTCGTTTTCTCGTTATGATCAAAATTTCCTTTATTTTGATGCATATTTCCTTCATTTTGATGCTCCTTTTCTCATTACGATCAACATTTCCTTCGTTTCGATGAATATTTCCATAATTTTAATACTCATTTTCTTGTTACGATCAACATTTCCTTCGTTTCTATGCATATCTCCTTCATTTTGATGCTCCTTTTCTTGTTACGATCAACATTTCATTCGTTTCGATGCAGATTTCCTTCTTTTTGATGCTCGTTTTCTCATTATGAACAATGTTTCCTTTGTTTCGATGCATATTTCCTTCATTTTGATGCTACTTTTCTCATTACGATCAACAATTTCTTCGTTTTGATGAATATTTCCTACATTTGAATGCTCATTTTCTCGTTATGATCAACATTTCCTTCGTTTCGATGTATATTTCCTTCATTTTGATGCTCCTTTTCTTGTTACGATCAACATTTCATTCGTTTTGATGCATATTTCCTTCTTTTTTATGCTCATTTTCTCGTTATGATCAATATTTCCTTTGTTTCGATGCATATTTCCTTCATTTTGATGCTCATTTTCTCGTTACGATCAATATTTCCTTCATTTCGATGCATATTTACTTCATTTTGATGCTCCTTTTCTCGTTACGATCAACATTTCCTTCGTTTCGATGCAGATTTACTTCATTTTGATGCTCCTTTTCTCGTTACGATCAATATTTCATTCGTTTCGATGCAGATTTCCTTCTTTTTGATACTCGTTTTCTCGTTACGATCAATATTTCTTTCGTTTAGATGCACATTTCCTTCGTTTTGATTCTCATTTTTTCTTTACGATCAACATTACCTTTGTTTCATTGCATATTTTCTTTGTTTTGATTCTCATTTTCTCGTTACGATCAATATTACCTTCGTTTCGATACATATTTCCTTCATTTTGATGCTGGATTTTTCGTTACGATCAGCATTTTCTTCATTTCGATTCATATTTCCTTTATTTTGATGCTCATTTTCTAGTTACGATCAATATTTCCATCGTTCCCATGCATATTTCCTTCATTTTGATGCACTTTTTCTCGTTACGATCAGCATTTCCTTCGTTTCGATGCATATTTCATTCATTTTGATGCTTCTTTTCTTGTTACGATCAACATTTCATTCGTTTCGATGCAGATTTCCTTCTTTTTGATGCATTTTTCTTGTTACGATCAGTATTTCCTTCGTTTTGATGCATATTTACTTCATTTTGATGCTCCTTTTCTTTTTCGATCAATATTTCCTTCGTTTCGATATATATTTCCTTCATTTTGATGCACTTTTTCTTGTTACGATCAGCATTTCCTTCGTTTCGATGCATATTTACTTCATTTTGATGCTCCTTTTCTTGTTACGATCAACATTTCATTCGTTTCGATGCAGATTTCCTTGTTTTTGATGCTCGTTTTCTTGTTATGATCAATATTTCCTTTGTTTCGATGCATATTTCCTTCATTTTGATGCTCCTTTTATCATTACGATCAACATTTCCTTCGTTTAGATGAATATTTCCATCATTTTAATGCTCAATTTCTCATTACGATCAACATTTCCTTCGTTTCTATGCATATTTCCTTCATTTTGATTCTCCTTTTCTTGTTACGATCAACATTTCATTCGTTTCGATGGAGATTTCCTTCTTTTTGATGCTCATTTTGTCATTATGATCAATGTTTCCTTTGTTTCGATGCATATTTCCTTCATTTTGATGCTCCTTTTCTCATTACGATCAACAATTTCTTCGTTTTGATGAATATTTCCTTCATTTGAATGCTCATTTTCTCGTTACGATCAACATTTCCTTCGTTTCGATGTATATTTCCTTCATTTTGATGCTCCTTTTCTTATTATGATCAACATTTCATTCGTTTCGATGCAGATTTTCTTCATTTTGATGCTCCTTTTCTCGTTACTACAAACATTTTCTTCGTTTCGATGCATATTTACTTTATTTTGATGCTCCTTTTCTCGTTACGATCAATATTTCATTCGTTTCGATGCAGATTTCCCTCTTTTTGACGCTCATTTTTTCGTTACGATCAATATTTCCTTCGTTTCGATGCATATTTCCCTCATTTTGATGCTCATTTTCTCATTACGATCAACATTTCCTTCGTTTCGATGAATATTTCCTTCATTTTAATGCTCATATTCTCGTTACGATCAATATTTCCTTCGTTTCGATGCATATTTCCTTCATTTTGATGCTCATTTTCTCGTTACGATTAGCATTTCCTTCATTTTGATGCATATTTACTTAATTTTGATACTCCTTGTCTTGTTACGATCAACATTCCATTCGTTCCGATGCAGATTTCCTTATTTTTGATGCTCATTTTCTCTTTACGATCAACATTACCTTCGTTTCGATGCATATTTCCTTCATTTTGATGCTCCTTTTCTCGTTATGATCAACATTTCCTTTGTTTCGATGCATATTTCCTTTATTTTGATGCTCTTTTTCTCATTACGATCAACATTTCCTTCGTTTCGATGAATATTTCATTCATTTTAATGCTCATTTTATCGTTACGATTAATATTTCCTTCGTTTTGATGCATATTTACTTCATTTTGATGCTCCTTTTCTTGTTACGATCAACATTCATTCGTTTCGATGCAGATTTCCTTCTTTTTTATGCTCGTTTTCTCGTTACGATCAATATTTCCTTCGTTTCGATGCATATTTCCTTCGTTTTGATTCTCATTTTCTCTTTACGTTCAATATTACCATCGTTTTGTTGCATATTTCCTTCATTTTGATGCTCTTTTTCTCGTTACGATCAATATTTCCTTCGTTTCGATGCATATTTACTTCATTTTGATGCTTCTTTTCTCGTTACGATCAACATTTCATTCATTTCGATGCAGATTTCCTTCTTTTTGATGCTCGTTTACTCGTTACGATCAATATTTCCTTCGTTTCGATGCATATTTACTTCATTTTGATGCTTCTTTTCTCGTTACGATCAACATTTCATTCGTTTCGATGCAAATTTCCTTCTTTTTGATGCTCGTTTTCTCATTACGATTAATATTTCCATCGTTTCGATGCATATTTCCTTCATTTTGATGCTCCTTTTCTCGTTATGAACATTTCATTTGTTTCAATGCATATTTCCTTCATTTTGATGCTCCTTTTCTCATTACGATCAACATTTCTTTCGTTTTGATGAATATTTCCTTTATTTTAATGCTCATTTTCTCGTTACGATCAACATTTCCTTCGTTTCGATGCATATTCCTTCATTTTGATGCTCATTTTCTCGTTACATTCAATATTTCTTTATTTCGATGCATATTTCTTTCATTTTGATGCTCATTTTCTCGTTACGATCAGCATTTTCTTTGTTTCTATACATATTTACTTTATTTTAATGCTCCTTTTCTTGTTACGATCAACATTTCATTCGTTTCGATGCAGATTTCCTTTTTTTTATGCTCGTTTACTCATTACGATCAATATTTCCTTCGTTTCGATGCATATTTCCTTCATTTTGATTCTTATTTTCTCGTTACGATCAATATTACCTTCGTTTCGATGCATATTTCCTTCATTTTGATGCTCCTTTTCTCGTTACAATCAACATTTCATTCGTTTCGATGCAGATTTCCATCATTTTGATGCTCCTTTTCTCAGTACGATCAACATTTCCTTCATTTCGATGAATATTTCCTTCATTTTAATGCTCATTTTCTCGTTACTATCAACATTTTCTTCGTTTCGATGCAGATTTCCTTCATTTTGATGCTCCTTTTCTCGTTACGACCAACATTTCCTTCGTTTCGATGCATATTTACTTTATTTTGATGCTCCTTTTCTCGTTACGATCAATATTTCATTCGTTTCGATGCAGATTTAATTCTTTTTGACGCTCATTTTTTCGTTACGATCAATATTTCCTTCGTTTCGATGCATATTTCCTTCATTTTGATGCTCATTTTCTCATTACGATCAACATTTCCTTCGTTTCGATGAATATTTTCTTCATTTTAATGCTCATATTCTCGTTACGATCAACATTTCCTTTGTTTCGATGCATATTTCCTTCATTTTGATGCTCATTTTCTCGTTACGATTAGCATTTCCTTCATTTTGACGCATATTTACTTCATTTTGATGCTCCTTCTCTTGTTACGATCAACATTCCATTCGTTTCGATGCAGATTTCCTTATTTTTGATGTTCGTTTTCGCGTTACGATTAGCATTTCCTTCGTTTCGATGCGTATTTCCTTCATTTTGATGCTCCTTTTCTCGTTATGATCAGCATTTCCTTTGTTTCGATGCATATTTCCTTCATTTTGATGCTCCTTTTATCATTACGATCAATATTTCCTTCGTTTCGATGAATATTTCCATCATTTTAATGCTCATTTTCTCATTACGATCAATATTTTCTTCGTTTCTATGCATATTTCCTTCATTTTGATTCTCCTTTTCTTGTTACGATCAACATTTCATTCGTTTCGATGCAGATTTCCTTCTTTTTGAGCTCGTTTTCTCATTATGATCAATGTTTCCTTTGTTTCGATGCATATTTCCTTCATTTTGATGCTCCTTTTCTCATTACGATCAACAATTTCTTCGTTTTGATGAAAATTTCCTTCATTTGAATGCTCATTTTCTCGTTACGATCAACATTTCCTTCGTTTCGATGTATATTTCATTCATTTTGATGCTCCTTTTCTTGTTACGATCAACATTTCATTCGTTTCGATGCAGATTTCCTTCTTTTTTATGCTCATTTTCTCGTTATGATCAATATTTCCTTTGTTTAGATGCATATTTCCTTCATTTTGATGCTCCTTTTCTCATTACGATCAACATTTCCTTCGTTTCGATGAATATTTCCTTCATTTTAATGCTCATTTTTCGTTACGATCAATATTTCCTTCGTTTAGATGCATATTTCCTTCGTTTTGATTCTTATTTTCTCTTTACGATCAACATTACCTTTGTTTCGATGCATAGTTCCTTCGTTTTGATTCTCATTTTCTCGTTACGATCAATGTTACCTTCGTTTCGATGCATATTTCCTTGATTTTGATGCTCCATTTCTCGTTACGATCAGTATTTCCTTCGTTTCGATTCATATTTTTTTCATTTTGATGCTCATTTTCTCGTTACGATCAATATTTCCATCGTTCCCATGCATATTTCCTTCATTTTGATGCACTTTTTCTCGTTACGATCAGCATTTCCTTCGTTTCGATGCATATTTCCTTCATTTTGATGCTTCTTTTCTTGTTACGATCAACATTTCATTCGTTTCGATGCAGATTTCCTTCTTTTTGATGCACTTTTTCTTGTTACGATCAGTATTTCCTTCGTTTTGATGCATATTTACTTCATTTTGATGCTCCTTTTCTCTTTCGATCAATATTTCCTTCGTTTCGATATATATTTCCTTCATTTTGATGCACTTTTTCTTGTTACGATCAGCATTTCCTTCGTTTCGATGCATATTTACTTCATTTTGATGCTCCTTTTCTTGTTACGATCAATATTTCATTCGTTTCGATGCAGATTTCCTTGTTTTTGATGCTCGTTTAATTGTTATGATCAATATTTCCTTTGTTTCGATGCATATTTCCTTCATTTTGATGCTCCTTTTATCATTACGATCAACATTTCCTTCGTTTCGATGAATATTTCCATCATTTTAATGCTCAATTTCTCATTACGATCAATATTTCCTTCGTTTCTATGCATATTTCCTTCATTTTGATTCTCCTTTTCTTGTTACGATCAACATTTCATTCGTTTCGATGGAGATTTCCTTCTTTTTGATGCTCATTTTGTCATTATGATCAATGTTTCCTTTGTTTTGATGCATATTTCCTTCATTTTGATGCTCCTTTTCTCATTACGATCAACAATTTCTTCGTTTTGATGAATATTTCCTTCATTTGAATGCTCATTTTCTTGTTACGATCAACATTTCCTTCGTTTCGATGTATATTTCTTTCATTTTGATGCTCCTTTTCTTATTATGATCATCATTTCATTCGTTTCGATGCAGATTTCCTTCATTTTGATGCTCCTTTTCTCGTTACTACCAACATTTCCTTCGTTTCGATGCATATTTACTTTATTTTGATGCTCATTTTCTCGTTACGATCAATATTTCATTCGTTTCGATGTAGATTTCCCTCTTTTTGACGCTCATTTTTTCGTTACGATCAATATTTCCTTCGTTTCGATGCATATTTCCCTCATTTTGATGCTCATTTTCTCATTACGATCAACATTTCCTTCGTTTCGATGAATATTTCCTTCATTTTAATGCTTATATTCTCGTTACGATCAATATTTCCTTCGTTTCGATGCATATTTCCTTCATTTTGATGCTCATTTTCTCGTTACGATTAACATTTCCTTCATTTTGATGCATATTTACTTAATTTTGATACTCCTTCTCTTGTTACGATCAACATTCCATTCGTTCCGATGCAGATTTCCTTATTTTTGATGCTCGTTTTCGCATTACGATTTGCATTTCCTTCGTTTCGATGCATATTTCCTTCATTTTGATGCTCCTTTTCTCGTTATGATCAACATTTCCTTTGTTTCGATGCATATTTCCTTTATTTTGATGCTCTTTTTCTCATTACGATCAACATTTCCTTCGTTTCGATGAATATTTCATTCATTTTAATGCTCATTTTATCGTTACGATTAATATTTCCTTCGTTTTGATGCATATTTACTTCATTTTGATGCTCCTTTTCTTGTTACGATCAACATTCATTCGTTTCGATGCAGATTTCCTTCTTTTTTATGCTCGTTTTCTCGTTACGATCAATATTTCCTTCGTTTCGATGCATATTTCCTTTGTTTTGATTCTCATTTTCTCTTTACGTTCAATATTACCATCGTTTTGTTGCATATTTCCTTCATTTTAATGCTCTTTTTCTCGTTACGATCAATATTTCCTTCGTTTCGATGCATATTTACTTCATTTTGATGCTTCTTTTCTCGTTACGGTCAACATTTCATTCGTTTCGATGCAGATTTCCTTCTTTTTTATGCTCATTTTCTCGTTACGATCAATATTTCCTTCGTTTCGATGCATATTTACTTCATTTTGATGCTTCTTTTCTCGTTACGATCAACATTTCATTCGTTTCGATGCAAATTTCCTTCTTTTTGATGCTCGTTTTCTCATTACGATCAATATTTCCATCGTTTCGATGCATATTTCCTTCATTTTGATGCTCCTTTTCTCGTTATGAACATTTCATTTGTTTCAATGCATATTTCCTTCATTTTGATGCTCCTCTTATCATTACGATCAACATTTCTTTCGTTTTGATGAATATTTCCTTTATTTTAATGCTCATTTTCTCGTTACGATCAACATTTCCTTCGTTTCGATGCATATTTCCTTCATTTTGATGCTCATTTTCTCGTTACATTCAATATTTCTTTATTTCGATGCATATTTCTTTCATTTTGATGCTCATTTTCTCGTTACGATCAGCATTTCCTTTGTTTCTATACATATTTACTTTATTTTAATGCTCCTTTTCTTGTTACGATCAACATTTCATTCGTTTCGATGCAGATTTCCTTTTTTTTATGCTCGTTTACTCATTACGATCAATATTTCCTTCGTTTCGATGCATATTTCCTTCATTTTGATTCTTATTTTCTCGTTACGATCAATATTACCTTCGTTTCGATGCATATTTCCTTCATTTTGATGCTACTTTTCTCGTTACAATCAACATTTCATTCGTTTCGATGCAGATTTCCATCATTTTGATGCTCCTTTTCTCAGTACGATCAACATTTCCTTCATTTCGATGAATATTTCCGTCATTTTAATGCTCATTTTCTCGTTACTATCAACATTTTCTTCGTTTCGATGTATATTTCCTTTATTTTGATGCACCTTTTCTTGTTATGATCAGCATTTCCTTCGTTTCGATGCATATTTACTTCATTTTGATGCTCCATTTTTCGTTACGATCAATATTTCATTAGTTTCGATGCAGATTTCCTTCTTTTTGACGCTCATTTTTTCGTTACGATCAATATTTCCTTCGTTTCGATGCATATTTCCTTCATTTTGATGCTCATTTTCTCATTACGATCAACATTTCCTTCGTTTCGATGAATATTTTCTTCATTTTAATGCTCATATTCTCTTTACGATCAACATTTCCTTTGTTTCGATGCATATTTTCCTTCATTTTGATGCTCATTTTCTCGTTACGATTAGTATTTCCTTCATTTCGACGCATATTTACTTCATTTTGATGCTCCTTCTCTTGTTACGATCAACATTCCATTCGTTTCGATGCAGATTTCCTTATTTTTGTTGTTCGTTTTCGTGTTACGATTAGCATTTCCTTCGTTTCGATGCGTATTTCCTTCATTTTGATGCTCCTTTTCTCGTTATGATCAGCATTTCCTTTGTTTCGATGCATATTTCCTTCATTTTAATGCTCCTTTTATCATTACGATCAATATTTCCTTCGTTTCGATGAATATTTCCATCATTTTAATGCTCATTTTCTCATTACGATCAATATTTTCTTCGTTTCTATGCATATTTACTTCATTTTGATTCTCCTTTTCTTGTTACGATCAACATTTCATTCGTTTCGATGCAGATTTCCTTCTTTTTGAGCTCGTTTTCTCATTATGATCAATGTTTCCTTTGTTTCGATGCATATTTCCTTCATTTTGATGCTCCTTTTCTCATTACGAACAACAATTTCTTCGTTTTGATGAAAATTTCCTTCATTTGAATGCTCATTTTCTCGTTACGATCAACATTTCCTTCGTTTCGATG
This sequence comes from Pogostemon cablin, assembly GCA_023678885.1. NCBI lineage: Eukaryota > Viridiplantae > Streptophyta > Magnoliopsida > Lamiales > Lamiaceae > Pogostemon > Pogostemon cablin. Next base: position 144,866 of record JAHCLQ010000922.1, on the reverse strand, counting down.
TATATTTCATTCATTTTGATGCTCCTTTTCTTGTTACGATCAACATTTCATTCGTTTCGATGCAGATTTCCTTCTTTTTTATGCTCATTTTCTCGTTATGATCAATATTTCCTTTGTTTGGATGCATATTTCCTTCATTTTGATGCTCCTTTTCTCATTACGATCAACATTTCCTTCGTTTCGATGAATATTTCCTTCATTTTAATGCTCATTTTTCGTTACGATCAATATTTCCTTCGTTTAGATGCATATTTCCTTCGTTTTGATTCTTATTTTCTCTTTACGATCAACATTACCTTTGTTTCGATGCATATTTCCTTCGTTTTGATTCTCATTTTCTCGTTACGATCAATGTTACCTTCGTTTCGATGCATATTTCCTTCATTTTGATGCTCCATTTCTCGTTACGATCAGTATTTCCTTCGTTTAGATTCATATTTCCTTCATTTTGATGCACATTTTCTCGTTACGATCAATATTTCCTTCGTTTCGATGCATATTTACCTCATTTTGATGCTCCTTTTCTCGTTACGATCAATATTTCATTCATTTTGATGCAGATTTCCTTCTTTTTGATGCTCGTTTTCTCGTTACGATCAATATTTCCTTCGTTTAGATGCATATTTCCTTCGTTTTGATTCTCATTTTCTCTTTACGATCAACATTACCTTCGTTTCGATGCATATTTCCTTCGTTTTGATTCTCATTTTCTCATTACGTTCAATATTACCTTCGTTTCGATACATATTTCATTCATTTTGATTCTCCATTTCTCGTTACGATCAGCATTTCCTTTGTTTCGATTCATATTTCCTTCTTTTTGATGCTCGTTTTCTCGTTATGATCAAAATTTCATTTGTTTTGATGCATATTTCCTTCATTTTGATGCTCCTTTTCTCATTACGATCAACATTTTCTTCGATTCGATGAATATTTACATAATTTTAATGCTCATTTTCTCGTTACGATCAACATTTCCTTCGTTTCTATGCATATTTCCTTCATTTTGATTCTCATTTTCTTGTTACGATCAACATTTCATTCGTTTCGATGCAGATTTCCTTCTTTTTGATGCTCGTTTTCTCATTATGATCAATGTTTCCTTTGTTTCGATGCATATTTCCTTCATTTTGATGCTACTTTTCTCATTACGATCAACAATTTCTTCGTTTTGATGAATATTTCCTACATTTGAATGCTCATTTTCTCGTTACGATCAATATTTCCTTCGTTTCGATGTATATTTCCTTCATTTTGATGCTCCTTTTCTCGTTACGATCAACATTTCCTTTGTTTCGATGTATATTTCCTTCTTTTTTATGCTCATTTTCTCGTTATGATCAACATTTCCTTTGTTTCGATGCATATTTCCTTCATTTTGATGCTCATTTTCTCGTTACGATCAATATTTCCTTCATTTCGATGCATATTTACTTCATTTTGATGCTCCTTTTCTCGTTACGATCAACATTTCCTTCGTTTCGATGCAGATTTAATTCATTTTGATGCTCCTTTTCTCGTTACGATCAACATTTCATTCGTTTCGATGCAGATTTCCTTCTTTTTGATACTCGTTTTCTCGTTACGATCAATATTTCTTTCGTTTAGATGCACATTTCCTTCGTTTTGATTCTCATTTTCTCTTTACGATCAACATTACCTTTGTTTCATTGCATATTTCCTTTGTTTTGATTCTCATTTTCTCGTTACGATCAATATTACCTTCGTTTCGATACATATTTCCTTCATTTTGATGCTGCATTTCTCGTTACGATCAGCATTTCCTTCGTTTCGATTCATATTTCCTTCATTTTGATGCTCATTTTCTCGTTACGATCAATATTTCCATCGTTCCCATGCATATTTCCTTCATTTTGATGCACTTTTTCTCGTTACGATCAGCATTTCCTTCGTTTCGATGCATATTTCCTTCATTTTGATGCTTCTTTTCTTGTTACGATCAACATTTCATTCGTTTCGAAGCAGATTTCCTTCTTTTTGATGCATTTTTTCTTGTTACGATCAGTATTTCCTTCGTTTTGATGCATATTTACTTCATTTTGATGCTCCTTTTCTTTTTCGATCAATATTTCCTTCGTTTCGATATATATTTCCTTCATTTTGATGCACTTTTTCTTGTTACGATCGGCATTTCCTTCGTTTCGATGCATATTTACTTCATTTTGATGCTCCTTTTCTTTTTCGATCAATATTTCTTTCGTTTCGATATATATTTCCTTCATTTTGATGCACTTTTTCGTGTTACGATCAGCATTTCCTTCGTTTCGATGCATATTTACTTCATTTTGATGCTCATTTTCTTGTTACGATCAATATTTCATTTGTTTCGATGCAGATTTCCTTGTTTTTGATGCTCGTTTTCTTGTTATGATCAATATTTCCTTTGTTTCGATGCATATTTCCTTCATTTTGATGCTCCTTTTATCATTACGATCAACATTTCCTTCGTTTCGATGAATATTTCCATCATGTTAATGCTCAATTTCTCATTACGATCAACATTTCCTTCGTTTCTATGCATATTTCCTTCATTTTGATTCTCCTTTTCTTGTTACGATCAACATTTTATTCGTTTCGATGGAGATTTCCTTCTTTTTGATGCTCATTTTGTCATTATGATCAATGTTTCCTTTGTTTCGATGCATATTTCCTTCATTTTGATGCTCCTTTTCTCATTACGATCAACAATTTCTTCGTTTTGATGAATATTTCCTTCATTTGAATGCTCATTTTCTCGTTACGATCAACATTTCCTTCGTTTCGATGTATATTTCCTTCATTTTGATGCTCCTTTTCTTATTATGATCAACATTTCATTCGTTTCGATGCAGATTTCCTTCATTTTGATGCTCCTTTTCTCATTACTACCAACATTTCCTTTGTTTCGATGCATATTTACTTTATTTTGATGCTCATTTTTCTCGTTACGATCAATATTTCATTCGTTTCGATGCAGATTTCCCTCTTTTTGACGCTCATTTTTTCGTTACGATCAATATTTCCTTCGTTTCGATGCATATTTCCTTCATTTTGATGCTCATTTTCTCATTACGATCAACATTTCCTTCGTTTCGATGAATATTTCCTTCATTTTAATGCTCATATTCTCGTTACGATCAATATTTCCTTCGTTTCGATGCATATTTCCTTCATTTTGATGCTCATTTTCTCGTTACGATTAACGTTTCCTTCATTTTGATGCATATTTACTTCATTTTGATACTCCTTCTCTTGTTACGATCAACATTCCATTCGTTCCGATGCAGATTTCCTTATTTTTTATGCTCGTTTTCGCATTACGATTAGCATTTCCTTCGTTTCGATGCATATTTCCTTCATTTTGATGCTCCTTTTCTCGTTATGATCAACATTTCCTTTGTTTCGATGCATATTTCCTTTATTTTGATGCTCTTTTTCTCATTACGATCAACATTTCCTTCGTTTCGATTGAATATTTTATTCATTTTAATGCTCATTTTATCGTTACGATTAATATTTCCTTCGTTTTGATGCATATTTACTTCATTTTGATGCTCCTTTTCTTGTTACGATCAACATTCATTCGTTTCGATGCAGATTTCCTTCTTTTTTATGCTCGTTTTCTCGTTACGATCAATATTTCCTTCGTTTCGATGCATATTTCCTTCGTTTTGATTCTCATTTTCTCTTTACGTTCAATATTACCATCGTTTTGTTGCATATTTCCTTCATTTTGATGCTCTTTTTCTCGTTACGATCAATATTTCCTTCGTTTCGATGCATATTTACTTCATTTTGATGTTTCTTTTCTCGTTACGATCAACATTTCATTCGTTTCGATGCAGATTTTCTTCTTTTTGATGCTCGTTTTCTCGTTACGATCAATATTTCCTTCATTTCGATGCATATTTACTTCATTTTGATGCTTCTTTTCTCGTTACGATCAACATTTCATTCGTTTCGATGCAAATTTCCTTCTTTTTGATGCTCGTTTTCTCATTACGATCAATATTTCCATCGTTTCGATGCATATTTCCTTCATTTTGATGCTCCTTTTCTCGTTATGAACATTTCATTTGTTTCAATGCATATTTCCTTCATTTTGATGCTCCTTTTCTCATTACGATCAACATTTCTTTCGTTTTGATGAATATTTCCTTTATTTTAATGCTCATTTTCTCGTTACGATCAACATTTCCTTCGTTTCGATGCATATTTCCTTTATTTTGATGCTCATTTTCTCGTTACATTCAATATTTCTTTATTTCGATGCATATTTCCTTCATTTTGATGCTCATTTTCTCGTTACGATCAGCATTTCCTTTGTTTCTATACATATTTACTTTATTTTAATGCTCCTTCTCTTGTTACGATCAACATTTCATTCGTTTCGATGCAGATTTCCTTTTTTTTTATGCTCGTTTACTCATCACGATCAATATTTCCTTCGTTTCGATGCATATTTCCTTCATTTTGATTCTCATTTTCTCGTTACGATCAATATTACCTTCGTTTCGATGCATATTTCCTTCATTTTGATGCTCCTTTTCTCGTTACAATCAACATTTCATTCGTTTCGATGCAGATTTCCATCATTTTGATGCTCCTTTTCACAGTACGATCAACATTTCCTTCATTTCGATGAATATTTCCTTCATTTTAATGCTCATTTTCTCGTTACTATCAACATTTTCTTCGTTTCGATGTATATTTCCTTTATTTTGATGCACCTTTTCTTGTTATGATCAGCATTTCCTTCGTTTCGATGCATATTTACTTCATTTTGATGCTCCATTTCTCGTTACGATCAATATTTCATTAGTTTAGATGCAGATTTCCTTCTTTTTGACGCTCATTTTTTCGTTACGATCAATATTTCATTCGTTTCGATGCAAATTTCCTTCTTTTTGATGCCCATTTTCTCGTTATGATCAATATTTCCTTTGTTTCGATGAATATTTCCTTCATTTTGATGCTCCTTTTATCATTACGATCAATATTTCCTTCGTTTCGATGAATATTTCCATCATTTTAATGCTCATTTTCTCATTACGATCAATATTTTCTTCGTTTCTATGCATATTTCCTTCATTTTGATTCTCCTTTTCTTGTTACGATCAACATTTCATTCGTTTCGATGCAGATTTCCTTCTTTTTGATGCTCGTTTTCTCATTATGATCAATGTTTCCTTTGTTTCGATGCATATTTCCTTCATTTTGATGCTCCTTTTCTCATTACGATCAACAATTTCTTCGTTTTGATGAAAATTTCCTTTATTTGAATGCTCATTTTCTCGTTACGATCAACATTTTCTTCGTTTCGATATATATTTCATTCATTTTGATGCTCCTTTTCTTGTTACGATCAACATTTCATTCGTTTCGATGCATATTTCCTTCTTTTTTATGCTCATTTTCTCGTTATGATCAATATTTTCTTTATTTGGATGCATATTTCCTTCATTTTGATGCTCCTTTTCTCATTACGATCAACATTTCCTTCGTTTCGATGAATATTTCCTTCATTTTAATGCTCATTTTTCGTTACGATCAATATTTCCTTCGTTTAGATGCATATTTCCTTCGTTTTGATTCTTATTTTCTCTTTACGATCAACATTACCTTTGTTTCGATGCATATTTCCTTCGTTTTGATTCTCATTTTCTCGTTACGATCAATGTTACCTTCGTTTCGATGCATATTTCCTTCATTTTGATGCTCCATTTCTCGTTACGATCAGTATTTCCTTCGTTTCGATTCATATTTCCTTCATTTTGATGCTCATTTTCTCGTTACGATCAATATTTCCTTCGTTTCGATGCATATTTACCTCATTTTGATGCTCCTTTTCTCGTTACGATCAATATTTCATTCATTTTGATGCAGATTTCCTTCATTTTAATGCTCGTTTTCTCGTTACGATCAATATTTCCTTCGTTTAGATGCATATTTCCTTCGTTTTGATTCTCATTTTCTCTTTACGATCAACATTACCTTCGTTTCGATGCATATTTCCATCGTTTTGATACTCATTTTCTCATTACGTTCAATATTACCTTCGTTTCGATACATATTTCATTCATTTTGATGCTCCATTTCTCGTTACGATCAGCATTTCCTTTGTTTCGATTCATATTTCCTTCTTTTTGATGCTCGTTTTCTCGTTATGATCAAAATTTCCTTTGTTTTGATGCATATTTCCTTCATTTTGATGCTCCTTTTCACATTACGATCAACATTTTCTTCGTTTCGATGAATATTTACATAATTTTAATGCTCATTTTCTCGTTACGATCAACATTTCCTTCGTTTCTATGCATATTTCCTTCATTTTGATGCTCCTTTTCTTGTTACGATCAACATTTCATTCGTTTCGATGCAGATTTCCTTCTTTTTGATGCTCGTTTTCTCATTATGATCAATGTTTCCTTTGTTTCGATGCATATTTCCTTCATTTTGATGCTACTTTTCTCATTACGATCAACAATTTCTTCGTTTTGATGAATATTTCCTACATTTGAATGCTCATTTTCTTGTTATGATCAATATTTCCTTCGTTTCGATGTATATTTCTTTCATTTTGATGCTCCTTTTCTTGTTACGATCAACATTTCATTCGTTTCGATGCATATTTCCTTCTTTTTTATGCTCATTTTCTCGTTATGATCAACATTTCCTTTGTTTCGATGCATATTTCCTTCATTTTGATGCTAATTTTCTCGTTACGATCAATATTTCCTTCATTTCGATGCATATTTACTTCATTTTGATTCTCCTTTTCTCGTTACGATCAACATTTCCTTCGTTTCGATGCAGATTTACTTCATTTTGATGCTCCTTTTCTCGTTACGATCAACATTTCATTCGTTTCGATGCAGATTTCCTTCTTTTTGATACTCGTTTTCTCGTTACGATCAATATTTCTTTCGTTTAGATGCACATTTCCTTAGTTTTGATTCTCATTTTCTCTTTACGATCAACGTTACCTTTGTTTCATTGCATATTTCCTTTGTTTTGATTCTTATTTTCTCGTTACGATCAATATTACCTTCGTTTCGATACATATTTCCTTCCTTTTGATGCTGCATTTCTCGTTACGATCAGCATTTCCTTCGTTTCGATTCATATTTCCTTCATTTTGATGCTCATTTTCTCGTTACGATCAATATTTCCTTCGTTTCCATGCATATTTCCTTCATTTTGATGCACTTTTTCTCGTTACGATCAGCATTTCCTTCGTTTTGATGCATATTTCCTTCATTTTGATGCTTCTTTTCTTGTTACGATCAACATTTCATTCGTTTCGATGCAGATTTCCTTCTTTTTGATGCACTTTTTCTTGTTACGATCAATATTTCCTTCGTTTTGATGCATATTTACTTCATTTTGATGCTCCTTTTCTTTTACGATCAATATTTCCTTCGTTTCGATATATATTTCCTTCATTTTGATGCACTTTTTCTTGTTACGATCAGCATTTCCTTCGTTTCGATGCATATTTACTTCATTTTGATGCTCCTTTTCTTGTTACGATCAACATTTCATTCGTTTCGATGTAGATTTCCTTGTTTTTGATGCTCGTTTTCTTGTTATGATCAATATTTCCTTTGTTTCGATGCATATTTCCTTCATTTTGATGCTCCTTTTATCATTACGATCAACATTTCCTTCGTTTCGATGAATATTTCCATCATTTTAATGCTCAATTTCTCATTACGATCAACATTTCCTTCGTTTCTATGCATATTTTCTTCATTTTGATTCTCCTTTTCTTGTTACGATCAACATTTCATTCGTTTCGATGGAGATTTCCTTCTTTTTGATGCTCATTTTATCATTATGATCAATGTTTCCTTTGTTTCGATGCATATTTCCTTCATTTTGATGCTCCTTTTCTAATTACGATCAACATTTCATTCGTTTCGATGCAGATTTCCTTCATTTTGATGCTCCTTTTCTCGTTACTACCAACATTTCCTTCGTTTCGATGCATATTTACTTTATTTTGATGCTCCTTTTCTCGTTACGATCAATATTTCATTCGTTTCGATGCAGATTTAATTCTTTTTGACGCTCATTTTTTCGTTACGATCAATATTTCCTTCGTTTAGATGCATATTTCCTTCGTTTTGATTCTCATTTTCTCTTTACGATCAACATTACCTTCGTTTCGATGCATATTTCCATCGTTTTGATACTCATTTTCTCATTACGTTCAATATTACCTTCGTTTCGATACATATTTCATTCATTTTGATGCTCCATTTCTCGTTACGATCAGCATTTCCTTTGTTTCGATTCATATTTCCTTCTTTTTGATGCTCGTTTTCTCGTTATGATCAAAATTTCCTTTGTTTTGATGCATATTTCCTTCATTTTGATGCTCCTTTTCTCATTACGATCAACATTTTCTTCGTTTCGATGAATATTTACATAATTTTAATGCTCATTTTCTCGTTACGATCAACATTTCCTTCGTTTCTATGCATATTTCCTTCATTTTGATGCTCCTTTTCTTGTTACGATCAACATTTCATTCGTTTCGATGCAGATTTCCTTCTTTTTGATGCTCGTTTTCTCATTATGATCAATGTTTCCTTTGTTTCGATGCATATTTCCTTCATTTTGATGCTACTTTTCTCATTACGATCAACAATTTCTTCGTTTTGATGAATATTTCCTACATTTGAATGCTCATTTTCTTGTTATGATCAACATTTCCTTCGTTTCGATGTATATTTCTTTCATTTTGATGCTCCTTTTCTTGTTACGATCAACATTTCATTCGTTTCGATGCATATTTCCTTCTTTTTTATGCTCATTTTCTCGTTATGATCAACATTTCCTTTGTTTCGATGCATATTTCCTTCATTTTGATGCTAATTTTCTCGTTACGATCAATATTTCCTTCATTTCGATGCATATTTACTTCATTTTGATTCTCCTTTTCTCGTTACGATCAACATTTCATTCGTTTCGATGCAGATTTACTTCATTTTGATGCTCCTTTTCTCGTTACGATCAACATTTCATTCGTTTCGATGCAGATTTCCTTCTTTTTGATACTCGTTTTCTCGTTACGATCAATATTTCTTTCGTTTAGATGCACATTTCCTTCGTTTTGATTCTCATTTTCTCTTTACGATCAACGTTACCTTTGTTTCATTGCATATTTCCTTTGTTTTGATTCTTATTTTCTCGTTACGATCAATATTACCTTCGTTTCGATACATATTTCCTTCCTTTTGATGCTGCATTTCTCGTTACGATCAGCATTTCCTTCGTTTCGATTCATATTTCCTTCATTTTGATGCTCATTTTCTCGTTACGATCAATATTTCCTTCGTTTCCATGCATATTTCCTTCATTTTGATGCACTTTTTCTCGTTATGATCAGCATTTCCTTCGTTTTGATGCATATTTCCTTCATTTTGATGCTTCTTTTCTTGTTACGATCAACATTTCATTCGTTTCGATGCAGATTTCCTTCTTTTTGATGCACTTTTTCTTGTTACGATCAATATTTCCTTCGTTTTGATGCATATTTACTTCATTTTGATGCTTCTTTTCTTTTTCGATCAATATTTCCTTCGTTTCGATATATATTTCCTTCATTTTGATGCACTTTTTCTTGTTACGATCAGCATTTCCTTCGTTTCGATGCATATTTACTTCATTTTGATGCTCCTTTTCTTGTTACGATCAACATTTCATTCGTTTCGATGTAGATTTCCTTGTTTTTGATGCTCGTTTTCTTGTTATGATCAATATTTCCTTTGTTTCGATGCATATTTCCTTCATTTTGATGCTCCTTTTATCATTACGATCAACATTTCCTTCGTTTCGATGAATATTTCCATCATTTTAATGCTCAATTTCTCATTACGATCAACATTTCCTTCGTTTCTATGCATATTTTCTTCATTTTGATTCTCCTTTTCTTGTTACGATCAACATTTCATTCGTTTCGATGGAGATTTCCTTCTTTTTGATGCTCATTTTATCATTATGATCAATGTTTCCTTTGTTTCGATGCATATTTCCTTCATTTTGATGCTCCTTTTCTAATTACGATCAACATTTCATTCGTTTCGATGCAGATTTCCTTCATTTTGATGCTCCTTTTCTCGTTACTACCAACATTTCCTTCGTTTCGATGCATATTTACTTTATTTTGATGCTCCTTTTCTCGTTACGATCAATATTTCATTCGTTTCGATGCAGATTTAATTCTTTTTTACGCTCATTTTTTCGTTACGATCAATATTTCCTTCGTTTAGATGCATATTTCCTTCGTTTTGATTCTCATTTTCTCTTTACGATCAACATTACCTTCGTTTCGATGCATATTTCCATCGTTTTGATACTCATTTTCTCATTACGTTCAATATTACCTTCGTTTCGATACATATTTCATTCATTTTGATGCTCCATTTCTCGTTACGATCAGCATTTCCTTTGTTTCGATTCATATTTCCTTCTTTTTGATGCTCGTTTTCTCGTTATGATCAAAATTTCCTTTGTTTTGATGCATATTTCCTTCATTTTGATGCTCCTTTTCTCATTACGATCAACATTTTCTTCGTTTCGATGAATATTTACATAATTTTAATGCTCATTTTCTCGTTACGATCAACATTTCCTTCGATTCTATGCATATTTCCTTCATTTTGATGCTCCTTTTCTTGTTACGATCAACATTTCATTCGTTTCGATGTAGATTTCCTTGTTTTTGATGCTCGTTTTCTTGTTATGATCAATATTTCCTTTGTTTCGATGCATATTTCCTTCATTTTGATGCTCCTTTTATCATTACGATCAACATTTCCTTCGTTTCGATGAATATTTCCATCATTTTAATGCTCAATTTCTCATTACGATCAACATTTCCTTCGTTTCTATGCATATTTTCTTCATTTTGATTCTCCTTTTCTTGTTACGATCAACATTTCATTCGTTTCGATGGAGATTTCCTTCTTTTTGATGCTCATTTTATCATTATGATCAATGTTTCCTTTGTTTCGATGCATATTTCCTTCATTTTGATGCTCCTTTTCTAATTACGATCAACATTTCATTCGTTTCGATGCAGATTTCCTTCATTTTGATGCTCCTTTTCTCGTTACTACCAACATTTCCTTCGTTTCGATGCATATTTACTTTATTTTGATGCTCCTTTTCTCGTTACGATCAATATTTCATTCATTACGATGCAGATTTCCTTATTTTTGATGCTCGTTTTCGCATTACGATTAGCATTTCCTTCGTTTCGATGCATATTTCCTTCATTTTGATGCTTCTTTTCTCGTTATGATCAACATTTCCTTTGTTTCGATGCATATTTCCTTTATTTTGATGCTCTTTTTCTCATTACGATCGACATTTCCTTCGTTTCGATGAATATTTCATTCATTTTAATGCTCATTTTATCGTTACGATTAATATTTCCTTCATTTTGATGTATATTTACTTCATTTTGATGCTCCTTTTCTTGTTACGATCAACATTTCATTCATTTCGATGCAGATTTCCTTCTTTTTTATGCTCGTTTTCTCGTTACGATCAATATTTCCTTCGTTTCGATGCATATTTCCTTCGTTTTGATTCTCATTTTCTCTTTGCGTTCAACATTACCATCGTTTTGTTGCATATTTCCTTCATTTTGATGCTCTTTTCTCGTTACGATCAATATTTCCTTCGTTTCGATGCATATTTACTTCATTTTGATGCTTCTTTTCTCGTTGCGATCATCATTTCATTCGTTTTGATGCAGATTTCCTTCTTTTTGATACTCGTTTTCTCGTTACGATCAATATTCCTTCATTTCGATGCATATTTACTTCATTTTGATGCTTCTTTTCTCGTTACGATCAACATTTCATTCGTTTCGATGCAAATTTCCTTCTTTTTGATGCTCGTTTTCTCATTACGATCAATATTTCCATCGTTTCGATGCATATTTCCTTCATTTTGATGCTCCTTTTCTCGTTATGAACATTTCATTTGTTTCAATGCATATTTCCTTCATTTTGATGCTCCTTTTCTCATTACGATCAACATTTCTTTTGTTTTGATGAATATTTCCTTTATTTTAATGCTCATTTTCTCGTTACGATCAACATTTCCTTCGTTTCGATGCATATTTCCTTCATTTTGATGCCCATTTTCTCGTTACATTAAATATTTCTTTATTTCGATGCATATTTCTTTCATTTTGATGCTCATTTTCTCGTTACGATCAGCATTTCCTTTGTTTCTATACATATTTACTTTATTTTAATGCTCCTTTTCTTGTTACGATCAACATTTCATTCGTTTCGATGCAGATTTCCTTTTTTTATGCTCGTTTACTCATTACGATCAATATTTCCTTCGTTTCGATGCATATTTCCTTCATTTTGATTCTCATTTTCTCGTTACGATCAATATTACCTTCGTTTCGATGCATATTTCCTTCATTTTGATGCTCCTTTTCTCGTTACAATCAACATTTCATTCGTTTCGATACAGATTTCCATCATTTTGATGCTCCTTTTCTCAGTACGATCAATATTTCCTTCATTTCGATGAATATTTCCTTCATTTTAATGCTCATTTTCTCGTTACTATCAACATTTTCTTCGTTTCGATGTATATTTCCTTTATTTTGATGCACCTTTTCTTGTTATGATCAGCATTTCCTTCGTTTCGATGCATATTTACTTCATTTTGATGCTTCTTTTCTCGTTACGATCAATATTTCATTCGTTTCGATGCAGATTTCCTTCTTTTTGACGCTCATTTTTTCGTTACGATCAATATTTCCTTCGTTTCGATGCATATTTCCTTCATTTTGATGCTCATTTTCTCATTACGATCAACATTTCCTTCGTTTCGATGAATATTTCCTTCATTTTAATGCTCATATTCTCGTTACGATCAACATTTCCTTTGTTTCGATGCATATTTCCTTCATTTTGATGCTCATTTTCTCGTTACGATTAGCATTTCCTTCATTTCGACGCATATTTACTTCATTTTGATGCTCCTTCTCTTGTTACGATCAACATTCCATTCGTTTCGATGCAGATTTCCTTATTTTTTATGCTCGTTTTCGCGTTACGATTAGCATTTCCTTCGTTTCGATGCGTATTTCCTTCATTTTGATGCTCCTTTTCTCGTTATGATCAGCATTTCCTTTGTTTCGATGCATATTTCCTTCATTTTGATGCTCCTTTTATCATTATGATCAATATTTCCTTCGTTCCGATGAATATTTCCATCATTTTAATGCTCATTTTCTCGTTACGATCAACATTTTCTTCGTTTCTATGCATATTTCCTTCATTTTGATTCTCCTTTTCTTGTTACAATCAACATTTCATTCGTTTCGATGCAGATTTCCTTCTTTTTGATGCTCATTTTCTCATTATGATCAATGTTTCCTTTGTTTCGATGCATATTTCCTTCATTTTGATGCTCCTTTTCTCATTACGATCAACAATTTCTTCGTTTTGATGAAAATGTCCTTCATTTGAATGCTCATTTTCTCGTTACGATCAACATTTCCTTTGTTTCGATGTATATTTCATTCATTTTGATGCTCCTTTTCTTGTTACGATCAACATTTCATTCGTTTCGATGCAGATTTCCTTCTTTTTTATGCTCATTTTCTCGTTATGATCAATATTTCCTTTATTTCGATGCATATTTCCTTCATTTTGATGCTCCTTTTCCCATTACGATCAATATTTCCTTCGTTTCGATGAATATTTCCTTCATTTTAATGCTCATTTTTTCGTTACGATCAATATTTCCTTCGTTTAGATGCATATTTCCTTCGTTTTGATTCTTATTTTCTCTTTACGATCAACATTACCTTTGTTTCGATGCATATTTCCTTCGTTTTGATTCTCATTTTCTCGTTACGATCAATGTTACCTTCGTTTCGATGCATATTTCCTTCATTTTGATGCTCCATTTCTCGTTACGATCAGCATTTCCTTCGTTTCGATTCATATTTCCTTTATTTTGATGCTCATTTTCTCGTTACGATCAATATTTCCTTCGTTTTGATGCATATTTCCTTCATTTTGATGCACTTTTTCTCGTTACGATCATCATTTCCTTCGTTTCGATGCAGATTTCCTTATTTTTGATGCTCGTTTTCTTGTTATGATCAATATTTCCTTTGTTTCGATGCATATTTCCTTCATTTTGATGCTCCTTTTATCATTACGATCAACATTTCCTTCGTTTCGATGAATATTTCCATCATTTTAATGCTCAATTTCTCATTACGATCAATATTTCCTTCGTTTCTATGCATATTTCCTTCATTTTGATTCTCCTTTTCTTGTTACGATCAATATTTCATTCGTTTCGATGGAGATTTCCTTTTTTTGATGCTCATTTTGTCATTATGATCAATGTTTCCTTTGTTTCGATGCATATTTTCTTCATTTTGATGCTCCTTTTCTCATTACGATCAACAATTTCTTTGTTTTGATGAATATTTCCTTCATTTGAATGCTCATTTTCTCGTTACGATCAATATTTCCTTCGTTTCGATGTATATTTCATTCATTTTGATGCTCCTTTTCTTGTTACGATCAACATTTCATTCGTTTCGATGCAGATTTCCTTCTTTTTTATGCTCATTTTCTCGTTATGATCAATATTTCCTTTATTTCGATGCATATTTCCTTCATTTTGATGCTCCTTTTCTCATTACGATCAACATTTCCTTCGTTTCGATTAATATTTCCTTCATTTTAATGCTCATTTTTCGTTACGATCAATATTTCCTTCGTTTAGATGCATATTTCCTTCGTTTTGATTCTTATTTTCTCTTTACGATCAACATTACCTTTGTTTCGATGCATATTTCCTTCGTTTTGATTCTCATTTTCTCGTTACGATCAATGTTACCTTCGTTTCGATGCATATTTCCTTCATTTTGATGCTCCATTTCTCGTTACGATCAGCATTTCCTTTGTTTCGATTCATATTTCCTTTATTTTGATGCTCATTTTCTCGTTACGATCAATATTTCCTTCGTTTCGATGCATATTTCCTTCATTTTGATGCACTTTTTCTCGTTACGATCATCATTTCCTTCGTTTCGATGCAGATTTCCTTATTTTTGATGCTCATTTTCTTGTTATGATCAATATTTCCTTTGTTTCAATGCATATTTCCTTCATTTTGATGCTCCTTTTATCATTACGATCAACATTTCCTTCGTTTCGATGAATATTTCCATCATTTTAATGCTCAATTTCTCATTACGATCAACATTTCCTTCGTTTCTATGCATATTTCCTTCATTTTGATTCTCCTTTTCTTGTTACGATCAATATTTCATTCGATTCGATGGAGATTTCCTTCTTTTTGATGCTCATTTTGTCATTATGATCAATGTTTCCTTTGTTTCGATGCATATTTCCTTCATTTTGATGCTAATTTTCTCGTTACGATCAATATTTCCTTCATTTCGATGCATATTTACTTCATTTTGATGCTCCTTTTCTCGTTACGATCAACATTTTTTTCGTTTCGATGCAGATTTACTTTATTTTGATGCTCCTTTTCTCGTTACGATCAACATTTCATTCGTTTCGATGCAGATTTCCTTCTTTTTGACGCTCATTTTTTCGTTACGATCAATATTTCCTTCGTTTCGATGCATATTTCCTTCATTTTGATGCTCATTTTCTCATTACGATCAACATTTCCTTCGTTTCGATGAATATTTCCTTCATTTTAATGCTCATATTCTCGTTACGATCAATATTTCCTTCGTTTCGATGCATATTTCCTTCATTTTGATGCTCATTTTCTCGTTACGATCAATATTTCCTTCGTTTCGATGCATATTTACTTAATTTTGATGCTCTTTTTCTCGTTACGATCAACATTTCATTCGTTTCGATGCAGATTTCCTTCTTTTTGATGCTCGTTTTCTCGTTACGATCAATATTTCCTTCGTTTCGATGCATATTTACTTCATTTTGATGCTTCTTTTCTCGTTACGATCAACATTTCATTCGTTTCGATGCAAATTTCCTTCTTTTTGATGCTCGTTTTCTCATTACGATCAATATTTCCATCGTTTCGATGCATATTTCCTTCATTTTGATGCTCCTTTTCTCGTTATGAACATTTCATTTGTTTCAATGCATATTTCCTTCATTTTGATGCTCCTTTTCTCATTACGATCAACATTTCTTTCGTTTTGATGAATATTTCCTTTATTTTAATGCTCATTTTCTCGTTACGATCAACATTTCCTTCGTTTCGATGCATATTTCCTTCATTTTGATGCTCATTTTCTCGTTACATTCAATATTTCTTTATTTCGATGCATATTTCCTTCATTTTGATGCTCATTTTCTCGTTACGATCAGCATTTCCTTTGTTTCTATACATATTTACTTTATTTTAATGCTCCTTTTCTTGTTACGATCAACATTTCATTCGTTTCGATGCAAATTTCCTTTTTTTTATGCTCGTTTACTCATTACGATCAATATTTCCTTCGTTTCGATGCATATTTCCTTCATTTTGATTCTTATTTTCTCGTTACGATCAATATTACCTTCGTTTCGATGCATATTTCCTTCATTTTGATGCTCCTTTTCTTGTTACAATCAACATTTCATTCGTTTCGATACAGATTTCCTTCATTTTGATGCTCCTTTTCTCAGTACGATCAATATTTCCTTCATTTCGATGAATATTTCCTTTATTTTAATGCTCATTTTCTCGTTACTATCAACATTTTCTTCGTTTCGATGTATATTTCCTTTATTTTGATGCACCTTTTCTTGTTATGATCAGCATTTCCTTCGTTTCGATGCATATTTACTTCATTTTGATGCTTCTTTTCTCGTTACGATCAATATTTCATTCGTTTCGATGCAGATTTCCTTCTTATTGACGCTCATTTTTTCGTTACGATCAATATTTCCTTCGTTTCGATGCATATTTCCTTCATTTTGATGCTCATTTTCTCATTACGATCAACATTTCCTTCGTTTCGATGAATATTTCCTTCATTTTAATGCTCATATTTTCGTTACGATCAATATTTCCTTCGTTTCGATGCATATTTCCTTCATTTTGATGCTCATTTTCTCATTACGATCAACATTTCCTTCGTTTCGATGAATATTTCCTTCATTTTAATGCTCATATTCTCGTTACGATCAACATTTCCTTTGTTTCGATGCATATTTCCTTCATTTTGATGCTCATTTTCTCGTTACGATTAGCATTTCCTTCATTTCGACGCATATTTACTTCATTTTGATGCTCCTTCTCTTGTTACGATCAACATTCCATTCGTTTCGATGCAGATTTCCTTATTTTTTATGCTCGTTTTCGCGTTACGATTAGCATTTCCTTCGTTTCGATGCGTATTTCCTTCATTTTGATGCTCCTTTTCTCGTTATGATCAGCATTTCCTTTGTTTCGATGCATATTTCCTTCATTTTGATGCTCCTTTTATCATTATGATCAATATTTCCTTCGTTTCGATGAATATTTCCATCATTTTAATGCTCATTTTCTCGTTACGATCAACATTTTCTTCGTTTCTATGCATATTTCCTTCATTTTGATTCTCCTTTTCTTGTTACGATCAACATTTCATTCGTTTCGATGCAGATTTCCTTCTTTTTGATGCTCATTTTCTCATTATGATCAATGTTTCCTTTGTTTCGATGCATATTTCCTTCATTTTGATGCTCCTTTTCTCATTACGATCAACAATTTCTTCGTTTTGATGAAAATGTCCTTCATTTGAATGCTCATTTTCTCGTTACGATCAACATTTCCTTCGTTTCGATGTATATTTCATTCATTTTGATGCTCCTTTTCTTGTTACGATCAACATTTCATTCGTTTCGATGCAGATTTCCTTCTTTTTTATGCTCATTTTCTCGTTATGATCAATATTTCCTTTATTTCGATGCATATTTCCTTCATTTTGATGCTCCTTTTCCCATTACGATCAATATTTCCTTCGTTTCGATGAATATTTCCTTCATTTTAATGCTCATTTTTTCGTTACGATCAATATTTCCTTCGTTTAGATGCATATTTCCTTCGTTTTGATTCTTATTTTCTCTTTACGATCAACATTACCTTTGTTTCGATGCATATTTCCTTCGTTTTGATTCTCATTTTCTCGTTACGATCAATGTTACCTTCATTTCGATGCATATTTCCTTCATTTTGATGCTCCATTTCTCGTTACGATCAGCATTTCCTTCGTTTCGATTCATATTTCCTTTATTTTGATGCTTATTTTCTCGTTACGATCAATATTTCCTTCGTTTTGATGCATATTTCCTTCATTTTGATGCTCCTTTTCTCGTTACGATCATCATTTCCTTCGTTTCGATGCAGATTTCCTTATTTTTGATGCTCGTTTTCTTGTTATGATCAATATTTCCTTTGTTTCGATGCATATTTCCTTCATTTTGATGCTCCTTTTATCATTACGATCAACATTTCCTTCGTTTCGATGAATATTTCCATCATTTTAATGCTCAATTTCTCATTACGATCAATATTTCCTTCGTTTCTATGCATATTTCCTTCATTTTGATTCTCCTTTTCTTGTTACGATCAATATTTCATTCGTTTCGATGGAGATTTCCTTTTTTTGATGCTCATTTTGTCATTATGATCAATGTTTCCTTTGTTTCGATGCATATTTTCTTCATTTTGATGCTCCTTTTCTCATTACGATCAACAATTTCTTTGTTTTGATGAATATTTCCTTCATTTGAATGCTCATTTTCTCGTTACGATCAATATTTCCTTCGTTTCGATGTATATTTCATTCATTTTGATGCTCCTTTTCTTGTTACGATCAACATTTCATTCGTTTCGATGCAGATTTCCTTCTTTTTTATGCTCATTTTCTCGTTATGATCAATATTTCCTTTATTTCGATGCATATTTCCTTCATTTTGATGCTCCTTTTCTCATTACGATCAACATTTCCTTCGTTTCGATTAATATTTCCTTCATTTTAATGCTCATTTTTCGTTACGATCAATATTTCCTTCGTTTAGATGCATATTTCCTTCGTTTTGATTCTTATTTTCTCTTTACGATCAACATTACCTTTGTTTCGATGCATATTTCCTTCGTTTTGATTCTCATTTTCTCGTTACGATCAATGTTACCTTCGTTTCGATGCATATTTCCTTCATTTTGATGCTCCATTTCTCGTTACGATCAGCATTTCCTTTGTTTCGATTCATATTTCCTTTATTTTGATGCTCATTTTCTCGTTACGATCAATATTTCCTTCGTTTCGATGCATATTTCCTTCATTTTGATGCACTTTTTCTCGTTACGATCATCATTTCCTTCGTTTCGATGCAGATTTCCTTATTTTTGATGCTCATTTTCTTGTTATGATCAATATTTCCTTTGTTTCAATGCATATTTCCTTCATTTTGATGCTCCTTTTATCATTACGATCAACATTTCCTTCGTTTCGATGAATATTTCCATCATTTTAATGCTCAATTTCTCATTACGATCAACATTTCCTTCGTTTCTATGCATATTTCCTTCATTTTGATTCTCCTTTTCTTGTTACGATCAATATTTCATTCGATTCGATGGAGATTTCCTTCTTTTTGATGCTCATTTTGTCATTATGATCAATGTTTCCTTTGTTTCGATGCATATTTCCTTCATTTTGATGCTAATTTTCTCGTTACGATCAATATTTCCTTCATTTCGATGCATATTTACTTCATTTTGATGCTCCTTTTCTCGTTACGATCAACATTTTTTTCGTTTCGATGCAGATTTACTTTATTTTGATGCTCCTTTTCTCGTTACGATCAACATTTCATTCGTTTCGATGCAGATTTCCTTCTTTTTGACGCTCATTTTTTCGTTACGATCAATATTTCCTTCGTTTCGATGCATATTTCCTTCATTTTGATGCTCATTTTCTCATTACGATCAACATTTCCTTCGTTTCGATGAATATTTCCTTCATTTTAATGCTCATATTCTCGTTACGATCAATATTTCCTTCGTTTCGATGCATATTTCCTTCATTTTGATGCTCATTTTCTCGTTACGATCAATATTTCCTTCGTTTCGATGCATATTTACTTAATTTTGATGCTCTTTTTCTCGTTACGATCAACATTTCATTCGTTTCGATGCAGATTTCCTTCTTTTTGATGCTCGTTTTCTCGTTACGATCAATATTTCCTTCGTTTCGATGCATATTTACTTCATTTTGATGCTTCTTTTCTCGTTACGATCAACATTTCATTCGTTTCGATGCAAATTTCCTTCTTTTTGATGCTCGTTTTCTCATTACGATCAATATTTCCATCGTTTCGATGCATATTTCCTTCATTTTGATGCTCCTTTTCTCGTTATGAACATTTCATTTGTTTCAATGCATATTTCCTTCATTTTGATGCTCCTTTTCTCATTACGATCAACATTTCTTTCGTTTTGATGAATATTTCCTTTATTTTAATGCTCATTTTCTCGTTACGATCAACATTTCCTTCGTTTCGATGCATATTTCCTTCATTTTGATGCTCATTTTCTCGTTACATTCAATATTTCTTTATTTCGATGCATATTTCCTTCATTTTGATGCTCATTTTCTCGTTACGATCAGCATTTCCTTTGTTTCTATACATATTTACTTTATTTTAATGCTCCTTTTCTTGTTACGATCAACATTTCATTCGTTTCGATGCAAATTTCCTTTTTTTTATGCTCGTTTACTCATTACGATCAATATTTCCTTCGTTTCGATGCATATTTCCTTCATTTTGATTCTTATTTTCTCGTTACGATCAATATTACCTTCGTTTCGATGCATATTTCCTTCATTTTGATGCTCCTTTTCTTGTTACAATCAACATTTCATTCGTTTCGATACAGATTTCCTTCATTTTGATGCTCCTTTTCTCAGTACGATCAATATTTCCTTCATTTCGATGAATATTTCCTTTATTTTAATGCTCATTTTCTCGTTACTATCAACATTTTCTTCGTTTCGATGTATATTTCCTTTATTTTGATGCACCTTTTCTTGTTATGATCAGCATTTCCTTCGTTTCGATGCATATTTACTTCATTTTGATGCTTCTTTTCTCGTTACGATCAATATTTCATTCGTTTCGATGCAGATTTCCTTCTTATTGACGCTCATTTTTTCGTTACGATCAATATTTCCTTCGTTTCGATGCATATTTCCTTCATTTTGATGCTCATTTTCTCATTACGATCAACATTTCCTTCGTTTCGATGAATATTTCCTTCATTTTAATGCTCATATTCTCGTTACGATCAACATTTCCTTTGTTTCGATGCATATTTCCTTCATTTTGATGCTCATTTTCTCGTTACGATTAGCATTTCCTTCATTTCGACGCATATTTACTTCATTTTGATGCTCCTTCTCTTGTTACGATCAACATTCCATTCGTTTCGATGCAGATTTCCTTATTTTTTATGCTCGTTTTCGCGTTACGATTAGCATTTCCTTCGTTTCGATGCGTATTTCCTTCATTTTGATGCTCCTTTTCTCGTTATGATCAGCATTTCTTTTGTTTCGATGCATATTTCCTTCATTTTGATGCTCCTTTTATCATTATGATCAATATTTTCTTCGTTTCGATGAATATTTCCATCATTTTAATGCTCATTTTCTCGTTACGATCAACATTTTCTTCGTTTCTATGCATATTTCCTTCATTTTGATTCTCCTTTTCTTGTTACGATCAACATTTCATTCGTTTCGATGCAGATTTCATTCTTTTTGATGCTCGTTTTCTCATTATGATCAATGTTTCCTATGTTTCGATGCATATTTCCTTCATTTTGATGCTCATTTTCTCATTACGATCAACAATTTCTTCGTTTTGATGAAAATTTCCTTCATTTGAATGCTCATTTTCTCGTTACGATCAACATTTCCTTCGTTTCGATGTATATTTCATTCATTTTGATGCTCCTTTTCTTGTTACGATCAATATTTCATTCGTTTCGATGCAGATTTCCTTCTTTTTTATGCTCATTTTCTCGTTATGATCAATATTTCCTTTATTTCGATGCATATTTCCTTCATTTTGATGCTCCTTTTCTCATTACGATCAACATTTCCTTCGTTTCGATGAATATTTCCTTCATTTTAATGCTCATTTTTTCGTTACGATCAATATTTCCTTCGTTTAGATGCATATTTCCTTCGTTTTGATTCTTATTTTCTCTTTACGATCAACATTACCTTTGTTTTGATGCATATTTTCTTCGTTTTGATTCTCATTTTCTCGTTACGATCAATGTTACCTTTGTTTCGATGCATATTTCCTTCATTTTGATGCTCCATTTCTCGTTACGATCAGCATTTCCTTCGTTTCGATTCATATTTCCTTTATTTTGATGCTCATTTTCTCGTTATGATCAATATTTCCTTCGTTTCGATGCATATTTCCTTCATTTTGATGCACTTTTTCTCGTTACGATCATCATTTCCTTCGTTTCGATGCAGATTTCCTTATTTTTTATGCTCGTTTTCTTGTTATGATCAATATTTCCTTTGTTTCGATGCATATTTCCTTCATTTTGATGCTCCTTTTCTCATTACGATCAACAATTTCTTTGTTTTGATGAATATTTCCTTCATTTGAATGCTCATTTTCTCGTTACGATCAATATTTCCTTCGTTTCGATGTATATTTCCTTCATTTTGTTGCTCCTTTTCTTATTATGATCAACATTTCATTCGTTTCGATGCTGATTTTCTTCATTTTGATGCTCCTTTTCTCGTTACTATCAACATTTCCTTCGTTTCGATGCATATTTACTTTATTTTGATGCTCCTTTTCTCGTTACAATTAATATTTTATTCATTTCGATGCAGATTTCCTTCTTTTTGACGCTCATTTTTTCGTTACGATAAATATTTCCTTCGTTTCGATGCATATTTCCTTTATTTTGATGCTCATTTTCTCATTACGATCAACATTTCCTTCGTTTCGATGAATATTTCCTTCATTTTAATGCTCATATTCTCGTTACGATCAACATTTCCTTTGTTTCGAAGCATATTTCCTTCATTTTGATGCTCATTTTCTCGTTACGATTAGCAATTCCTTCATTTCGACGCATATTTACTTCATTTTGATGCTCCTTCTCTTGTTACGATCAACATTCCATTCGTTTCGATGCAGATTTCCTTATTTTTTATGCTCGTTTTCGCGTTACGATTAGCATTTCCTTCGTTTCGATGCGTATTTCCTTCATTTTGATGCTCCTTTTCTCGTTATGATCAGCATTTTCTTTGTTTCGATGCATATTTCCTTCATTTTAATGCTCCTTTTATCATTATGATCAATATTTCCTTCGTTTCGATGAATATTTCCATCATTTTAATGCCCATTTTCTCGTTTCAATCAATATTTTCTTCGTTTCTATGCATATTTCCTTCATTTTGATTCTCCTTTTCTTGTTACGATCAACATTTCATTCGTTTCGATGCAGATTTCCTTCTTTTTGATGCTCGTTTTCTCATTATGATCAATGTTTCCTTTGTTTCGATGCATATTTCCTTCATTTTGATGCTCCTTTTCTCATTACGATCAACAATTTCTTCGTTTTGATGAAAATTTCCTTCATTTGAATGCTCATTTTCTCGTTACGATCAACATTTCCTTCGTTTCGATGTATATTTCATTCATTTTGATGCTCCTTTTCTTGTTACGATCAACATTTCATTCGTTTCGATGCAGATTTCCTTCTTTTTATGCTCATTTTCTCGTTATGATCAATATTTCCTTTATTTCGATGCATATTTCCTTCATTTTGATGCTCCTTTTCTCATTACGATCAATATTTCCTTCTTTTCGATGAATATTTCCTTCATTTTAATGCTCATTTTTTCGTTACGATCAATATTTCCTTCGTTTAGATGCATATTTCCTTCGTTTTGATTCTTATTTTCTCTTTACGATCAACATTACCTTTGTTTCGATACATATTTCCTTCGTTTTGATTCTCATTTTCTCGTTACGATCAATGTTACCTTCGTTTCGATGCATATTTCCTTCATTTTGATGCTCCTTTTCTCGTTACGATCAGCATTTCCTTCGTTTCGATTCATATTTCCTTCATTTTGATGCTCATTTTCTCGTTACAATCAATATTTCCTTCGTTTTGACGCATATTTCCTTCATTTTGATGCACTTTTTCTCATTACGATCATCATTTCCTTCGTTTTGATGCATATTTACTTCATTTTGATGCTCCTTTTCTTGTTACGATCAATATTTCATTCGTTTCGATGCAGATTTCTTTGTTTTAGATGCTCGTTTTCTTGTTATGATCAATATTTCCTTTGTTTCGATGCATATTTCCTTCATTTTGATGCTCCTTTTATCATTACGATCAACATTTCCTTCGTTTCGATGAATATTTCCATCATTTTAATGCTCAATTTCTCATTACGATCAACATTTCCTTCATTTCTATGCATATTTCCTTCATTTTGATTCTCCTTTTCTTGTTACGTTCAGCATTTCATTCGTTTCGATGCAGATTTCCTTCTTTCTGACGCTCATTTTTCATTACGATCAATATTTCCTTCGTTTCGATGCATATTTCCTTCATTTTGATGCTCATTTTCTCATTACGATCAACATTTCCTTCGTTTCGATGAATATTTCCTTCATTTGAATGCTCATTTTCTCGTTACGATCAATATTTCCTTCGTTTCGATGTATATTTCCTTCATTTTGATGCTCCTTTTCTTATTATGATCAACATTTCATTCGTTTCGATGCAGATTTTTTTCATTTTGATGCTCCTTTTCTCGTTACTATCAACATTTCCTTTGTTTCGATGCATATTTACTTTATTTTGATGCTCCTTTTCTCGTTATGATCAATATTTCATTCGTTTCGATGCAGATTTCCTTCTTTTTGACGCTCATTTTTTCGTTACGATCAATATTTCCTTAGTTTCGATGCATATTTCCTTCTTTTTGATGCTCATTTTCTCATTACGATCAACATTTCCTTCGTTTCGATGAATATTTCCTTCATTTTAATGCTCATATTCTCGTTACGATTGATTAGAGCTATTTTCACCTAGATTTTAGTGTCTTTTTATATGTGTTTTCGTATTATTTTATCCGTATTTTATATGTTATTTGGTTGTGTTTTGTGTTTTTATTGAAATGTGTGTGAATGAGCTTAAACTTAAGATTTTTATGAGTGGATCGGTTGTGTTTGATAAGTTAGAACTTGCTCAAGGACTATAGGAACGAACCCAATTAGTGGAGATTGGTGAAATGATCTAAGGCCATCCTTGTTATTATAGTCATTGCCATATATGTTCTCTACCATGAACATCATCCTTAGTTAACCATTTTGAGCCTATAAGCCTATTTCTTGTGAATTTAGCACATTACAAGCCTTAATTACCCATTCAAGCTTATATATACATTTGTGTAGGTGATTGAGGAGATGGTAGCTAGAAATGATTGATTGATTAGCAAAAGAAGAAAAGGGAATGGTAAACAAGCAAGAAAAAGGATGAAAAGAGCAAAACAAGAATGCACATGCAACCTCAAAGCAAGAGAAGGAGCAAATCAACATCAAAATGCTCAAGTAAACAAAATTCAAAGATAGGAAGCATGCATCAAAAGAAGCTCAATCCAAGGAAAGTTAATGAATAGTGCTTGAGATTATAAAGGTAAGAAAGGAAGAAAGAAAAGTGGAGAAGTTGAGGAAATTGGTCATCTCTTTGATTACTTACACTTGTTGAGTCACTATTATCCATATACTTCCTACCCTACCAAAGAGCCTATCATTACATCCTAATTAAAGACCTTTTTGATCATTGATTGAAACTTTGGTGGTTTGTGAATGTAGTCCACAGCAAGCTTATAGCGAGTCGAGCCAATCGATTAATGAGTGTGATTTACCCTATTTCAAAAGAGTGTTGAGAGACATCAATATCCATTGTGAGGCTTGGACTTAAAAGGGACTATATTACACTTTATTCTCTTTTGATTGAACTTGTTAATTTCTCATGTCATGATTTTAATGTTGTAGGATGACTTAGCATAGTTTGTTGTTATTATTGCTAACGATGTGTTATTGCTTATATTCGTTTAGCTTTTCTAGGTGAAAATTTCTCCTTTTGATTTGTCATTTTCGTTGCTCGGGGACGAGCAACACCCTAAGTTTGGGGGGTTGATTAGAGCTATTTTCACCTAGATTTTAGTGTCTTTTTATATGTGTTTTCGTATTATTTTATCCGTATTTTATATGTTATTTGGTTGTGTTTTGTGTTTTTATTGAAATGTGTGTGAATGAGTTTAAACTTAAGATTTTCACTTTTTATTGGATGCTAAACATGATAAGGAAGATGTAGGAAAAAGCGAATCTCAATTCGGAGTTGAAACGAGAGAGAACGAACCAAAACAGTGAAGAAATACAGGAGCCAGCACTAACACGGGCCGTGTAGCCAACACGGCCCTATAAGAGAAGGCCGTGCGGTGACACCTAGTTATTCAACACGGGCAACTTAAGGCCGTGTCCAGTTACACGAGTCGAGTTGGCAGCACGAGCCGTGTCATCAACACGGCCCTGTAAGGAGTGGCCGTGTGCCGATATCAGAAGAGCCAACACGATCACCCTGTGCCCGTGTTACAACACACGACTCGTGTTGCAGCACACGAGCCGTGTTGCGTAACACGGCCCTGTAAGGCGAGGCCGTGCGGCAGCATCAGAAGACACAACACGGCCACCTCGTGGCCATATTGCAGAGCACGACTCGTGCCGTGTATATTCCTGCTGAAATTTCCAGATTCTTCTAGAAGCCTCCATAGGGGTATAAATACCCCTTTATTCAACAATTGGCAGAGATCCGAAATTCCCATCATCTACACACACATCACACACCATTTCTTTCATTTTCCACCATCATCTTCATCCACCTTCATCCATCTTGATCCATCTACATCATCTCCATTAATTCTCCATAAAAACTTCATCCCTTCCATTGGGTGTGAGAGATCTCAAGAAATCAAGAGCTAGAGGTGGAGATCAAGAAGAATAGAAGATTCTCTTCAAGAAATTGATAGGGAAGAATCCATTCATTTTGTATTTTTTTAGATCTAAGACTATGGGTATTTGTAATGAATCATTTATTTGTTTTATTACTTTTATCATGTTAGGCTAATCCCTCTAGTGGGATTAGGAATATGAAGAGCATATTAGATTTATATTATCATGTGGATTAAATTGGTTTTTGATTTAATTGATGTTGATTTCTATTCATGGAGTTTAATTGTCTTGATGTTGTGATGGCATGGTTTGTTATTCATGAATGTTTATTGGTTTAATGGATTGTTGATCAATGGATTATTTGTGGTAATTAAATGCTATCATGATGTTCATGTATGTATTGCTTGGAGTGAGACGGAAACGACCCTCTATAGTATTAGGAAGGCATGAATAGACATTGAGTTTGGGTTTGACCGAAAGGATATTTGAATTCAATGAGGGGAACCAATCCATTCGTTGGCCTTAGTACACAAAAAGGGAGAGTTTAATCTAACTAGTACCTAGATGGAAGGGGTTAATGTTGGGCTTTGATCTTAAGTGCTTTTGGGAGTCTAAAATGGATCAACAACCTTTGTAACCCGAAAGGGAGCTTAGGATACAATCGTGATCACCCTTAGTTTACATCAATTAAGTTGGATTCCTTTTGCATGATAATATGAATTGAGTATGCTTGGATGTTTCTAATCCCATATTTTTCACACTTGAACTTTAGCACCCATTATCTTTACTTGTCATTTTTCTTATTTGCTATCCTTATTTACTTGTTACTTGTTTTAGTTGTTAATCAATCTCAAAACCCCCCGATCATCTTTACAAAAACGACATGAACATGAGCTCACGTATTTTGCTAGTCCGAACATAACTCCTTTGTGGATTGATAATTTTTCTTGGGATATACTACTACAACGATCGAGTATTCTTGCTCGTGAGTGCTACAAAATTAGGCAAACAACGATCAATATTTCCTTCGTTTCGATGCATATTTTCTTCATTTTGATGCTCATTTTCTCGTTACGATTAGCATTTCCTTCATTTCGATGCATATTTACTTCATTTTGATACTCCTTCTCTTGTTACGATCAACATTCCATTCGTTCCGATGCAGATTTTCTTATTTTTGATGCTCGTTTTCGCATTACGATTAGCATTTCCTTCGTTTCGATGCATATTTCCTTCATTTTGATGCTCCTTTTCTCGTTATGATCAACATTTCCTTTGTTTCGATGCGTATTTTCTTTATTTTGATGCTCTTTTTCTCATTACGATCAACATTTCCTTCGTTTCGATGAATATTTCATTCATTTTAATGCTCATTTTATCGTTACGATTAATATTTCCTTCGTTTTGATGCATATTTACTTCATTTTGATGCTCCTTTTCTTGTTACGATCAACATTTCATTCGTTTCGATGCAGATTTCCTTCTTTTTTATGCTCATTTTCTCGTTACGATCAATATTTCCTTTGTTTCGATGCATATTTCCTTCATTTTGATTCTCATTTTCTCTTTACGTTCAACATTACCATCGTTTTGTTGCATATTTCCTTCATTTTGATGCTCTTTTTCTCGTTACGATCAATATTTCCTTCGTTTCGATGCATATTTACTTCATTTTGATGCTTCTTTTCTCGTTACGATTAACATTCATTCGTTTCGATGCAGATTTCCTTCTTTTTGATGCTCGTTTTCTCGTTACGATCAATATTTCCTTCGTTTTGATGCATATTTACTTCATTTTGATGCTTCTTTTCTCGTTATGATCAACATTTCATTCGTTTCGATGCAAATTTCCTTCTTTTTGATGCTCGTTTTCTCATTACGATCAATATTTCCATTGTTTCGATGCATATTTCCTTCATTTTGATGCTCCTTTTCTTTTTATGAACATTTCATTTGTTTCAATGCATATTTCCTTCATTTTGATGCTCCTTTTCTCATTACGATCAACATTTCTTTCGTTTTGATGAATATTTCCTTTATTTTAATGCTCATTTTCTCGTTACGATCAATATTTCCTTCGTTTCGATGCATATTTCCTTCATTTTGATGCTCATTTTCTCGTTACATTCAATATTTCTTTATTTCGATGCATATTTCCTTCATTTTGATGCTCATTTTCTCGTTACGATCAGCATTTCCTTTGTTTCGATGCATATTTACTTTATTTTGATGCTCCTTTTCTTGTTACGATCAATATTTCATTCGTTTCGATGCAGATTTCCTTTTTTTATGCTCGTTTACTCATTACGATCAATATTTCCTTCGTTTCGATGCATATTTCCTTCATTTTGATTCTCATTTTCTCGTTACGATCAATATTACCTTCATTTCGATGCATATTTCCTTCATTTTGATGCTCCTTTTCTCGTTACAATCAACATTTCATTCGTTTCGATGCAGATTTCCATCATTTTGATGCTCCTTTTCTCAGTACGATCAACATTTCCTTCATTTCGATGAATATTTCCTTTATTTTAATGCTCATTTTCTCGTTACTATCAACATTTTCTTCGTTTCGATGTATATTTCCTTTATTTTGATGCACCTTTTCTTGTTACGATCAGCATTTCCTTCGTTTCGATGCATATTTACTTCATTTTGGTGCTCCTTTTCTCGTTACGATCAATATTTCATTCGTTTCGATGCAGATTTCCTTCTTATTGACGCTCATTTTTTCGTTACGATCAATATTTCCTTCGTTTCGATGCATATTTCCTTCATTTTGATGCTCATTTTCTCATTACGATCAACATTTCCTTCGTTTCGATGAATATTTCCTTCATTTTAATGCTCATATTCTCGTTACGATCAACATTTCCTTTGTTTCGATGCATATTTCCTTCATTTTGATGCTCATTTTCTGGTTACGATTAGCATTTCCTTCATTTAGACGCATATTTACTTCATTTTGATGCTCCTTCTCTTGTTACGATCAACATTCCATTCGTTTCGATGCAGATTTCCTTATTTTTGATGCTCGTTTTCGCGTTACGATTAGCATTTCCTTCGTTTCGATGCGTATTTCCTTCATTTTGATGCTCCTTTTCTCGTTATGATCAGCATTTCCTTTGTTTCGATGCATATTTCCTTCATTTTGATGCTCCTTTTATCATTATGATCAATATTTCCTTCGTTTCGATGAATATTTCCATCATTTTAATGCTCATTTTCTCGTTACGATCAACATTTTCTTCGTTTCTATGCATATTTCCTTCATTTTGATTCTCCTTTTCTTGTTACGATCAACATTTCATTCGTTTCGATGCAGATTTCCTTCTTTTTGATGCTCGTTTTCTCATTATGATCAATGTATCCTTTGTTTCGATGCATATTTCCTTCATTTTGATGCTCCTTTTCTCATTACGATCAACAATTTCTTCGTTTTGATGAAAATTTCCTTCATTTGAATGCTCATTTTCTCGTTACGATCAACATTTCCTTCGTTTCGATGTATATTTCATTCATTTTGATGCTCCTTTTCTTGTTACGATCAACATTTCATTCGTTTCGATGTAGATTTCCTTCTTTTTTATGCTCATTTTCTCGTTATGATCAATATTTCCTTTATTTCGATGCATATTTCCTTCATTTTGATGCTCCTTTTCTCATTACGATCAACATTTCCTTCGTTTCGATGAATATTTCTTTCATTTTAATGCTCATTTTTTCGTTACGATCAATATTTCCTTCGTTTAGATGCATATTTCCTTCGTTTTGATTCTTATTTTCTCTTTACGATCAACATTACCTTTGTTTCGATGCATATTTCCTTCGTTTTGATTCTCATTTTCTCGTTACGATCAATGTTACCTTCGTTTCGATGCATATTTCCTTCATTTTGATGCTCCATTTCTCGTTATGATCAGCATTTCCTTCGTTTCGATTCATATTTACTTCATTTTGATGCTCATTTTCTCGTTACGATCAATATTTCCTTCGTTTCGATGCATATTTCCTTCATTTTGATGCACTTTTTCTCGTTACGATCATCATTTCCTTCGTTTCGAAGCATATTTCCTTCATTTTGATGCTCATTTTCTTGTTACGATCAACATTTCATTCGTTTCAATGCAGATTTCCATCATTTTGATGCTCCTTTTCTCAGTACGATCAATATTTTCTTCGTTTCGATGCATATTTCCTTCATTTTAATGCTCATTTTCTCGTTACGATCAACATTTTCTTCTTTTCGATGTATATTTCCTTTATTTTGATGCACCTTTTCTTGTTACGATCAGTATTTCCTTCGTTTCGATGCATATTTACTTCATTTTGATGCTCCTTTTCTTGCTACGATAAACATTTCATTCGTTTCGATGCAGATTTCCTTCTTTTTGATGCTCGTTTTCTCATTATGATCAATGTTTCCTTTTTTCGATTCATATTTCCTTCATTTTGATGCTCCTTTTCTCATTACGATCAATAATTTCATCGTTTTGATGAATATTTCCTTCATTTGAATGCTCATTTTCTCGTTACTATCAACATTTCCTTCGTTTCGATGCATATTTACTTCATTTTGATACTCCTTTTCTCGTTACGATCAATGTTTTATTCGTTTCGATGCAGATTTCCTTCTTTCTGACGCTCATTTTTCATTACGATCAATATTTCCTTCGTTTCGATGCATATTTCCTTCATTTTGATGCTCATTTTCTCATTACGATCAACATTTCCTTCGTTTCGATGAATATTTCCTTCATTTGAATGCTCATTTTCTCGTTACGATCAATATTTCCTTCGTTTCGATGTATATTTCCTTCATTTTGATGCTCCTTTTCTTATTATGATCAACATTTCATTCGTTTCGATGCAGATTTTTTTCATTTTGATGCTCCTTTTCTCGTTACTATCAACATTTCCTTCGTTTCGATGCATATTTACTTTATTTTGATGCTCCTTTTCTCGTTATGATCAATATTTCATTCGTTTCGATGCAGATTTCCTTCTTTTTGACGCTCATTTTTTCGTTACGATCAATATTTCCTTAGTTTCGATGCATATTTCCTTCTTTTTGATGCTCATTTTCTCATTACGATCAACATTTCCTTCGTTTCGATGAATATTTCCTTCATTTTAATGCTCATATTCTCGTTACGATTGATTAGAGCTATTTTCACCTAGATTTTAGTGTCTTTTTATATGTGTTTTCGTATTATTTTATCCGTATTTTATATGTTATTTGGTTGTGTTTTGTGTTTTTATTGAAATGTGTGTGAATGAGCTTAAACTTAAGATTTTTATGAGTGGATCGGTTGTGTTTGATAAGTTAGAACTTGCTCAAGGACTATAGGAACGAACCCAATTAGTGGAGATTGGTGAAATGATCTAAGGCCATCCTTGTTATTATAGTCATTGTCATATATGTTCTCTACCATGAACATCATCCTTAGTTAACCATTTTGAGCCTATAAGCCTATTTCTTGTGAATTTAGCACATTACAAGCCTTAATTACCCATTCAAGCTTATATATACATTTGTGTAGGTGATTGAGGAGATGGTAGCTAGAAATGATTGATTGATTAGCAAAAGAAGAAAAGGGAATGGTAAACAAGCAAGAAAAAGGATGAAAAGAGCAAAACAAGAATGCACATGCAACCTCAAAGCAAGAGAAGGAGCAAATCAACATCAAAATGCTCAAGTAAACAAAATTCAAAGATAGGAAGCATGCATCAAAAGAAGCTCAATCCAAGGAAAGTTAATGAATAGTGCTTGAGATTATAAAGGTAAGAAAGGAAGAAAGAAAAGTGGAGAAGTTGAGGAAATTGGTCATCTCTTTGATTACTTACACTTGTTGAGTCACTATTATCCATATACTTCATACCCTACCAAAGAGCCTATCATTACATCCTAATTAAAGACCTTTTTGATCATTGATTGAAACTTTGGTGGTTTGTGAATGTAGTCCACAGCAAGCTTATAGCGAGTCGAGCCAATCGATTAATGAGTGTGATTTACCCTATTTCAAAAGAGTGTTGAGAGACATCAATATCCATTGTGAGGCTTGGACTTAAAAGGGACTATATTACACTTTATTCTCTTTTGATTGAACTTGTTAATTTCTCATGTCATGATTTTAATGTTGTAGGATGACTTAGCATAGTTTGTTGTTATTATTGCTAACGATGTGTTATTGCTTATATTCGTTTAGCTTTTCTAGGTGAAAATTTCTCCTTTTGATTTGTCATTTTCGTTGCTCGGGGACGAGCAACACCCTAAGTTTGGGGGGTTGATTAGAGCTATTTTCACCTAGATTTTAGTGTCTTTTTATATGTGTTTTCGTATTATTTTATCCGTATTTTATATGTTATTTGGTTGTGTTTTGTGTTTTTATTGAAATGTGTGTGAATGAGTTTAAACTTAAGATTTTCACTTTTTATTGGATGCTAAACATGATAAGGAAGATGTAGGAAAAAGCGAATCTCAATTCGGAGTTGAAACGAGAGAGAACGAACCAAAACAGTGAAGAAATACAGGAGCCAGCACTAACACGGGCCGTGTAGCCAACACGGCCCTATAAGAGAAGGCCGTGCGGTGACACCTAGTTATTCAACACGGGCAACTTAAGGCCGTGTCCAGTTACACGAGTCGAGTTGGCAGCACGAGCCGTGTCATCAACACGGCCCTGTAAGGAGTGGCCGTGTGCCGATATCAGAAGAGCCAACACGATCACCCTGTGCCCGTGTTACAACACACGACTCGTGTTGCAGCACACGAGCCGTGTTGCGTAACACGGCCCTGTAAGGCGAGGCCGTGCGGCAGCATCAGAAGACACAACACGGCCACCTCGTGGCCATGTTGCAGAGCACGACTCGTGCCGTGTATATTCCTGCTGAAATTTCCAGATTCTTCTAGAAGCCTCCATAGGGGTATAAATACCCCTTTATTCAACAATTGGCAGAGATCCGAAATTCCCATCATCTACACACACATCACACACCATTTCTTTCATTTTCCACCATCATCTTCATCCACCTTCATCCATCTTGATCCATCTACATCATCTCCATTAATTCTCCATAAAAACTTCATCCCTTCCATTGGGTGTGAGAGATCTCAAGAAATCAAGAGCTAGAGGTGGAGATCAAGAAGAATAGAAGATTCTCTTCAAGAAATTGATAGGGAAGAATCCATTCATTTTGTATTTTTTTAGATCTAAGACTATGGGTATTTGTAATGAATCATTTATTTGTTTTATTACTTTTATCATGTTAGGCTAATCCCTCTAGTGGGATTAGGAATATGAAGAGCATATTAGATTTATATTATCATGTGGATTAAATTGGTTTTTGATTTAATTGATGTTGATTTCTATTCATGGAGTTTAATTGTCTTGATGTTGTGATGGCATGGTTTGTTATTCATGAATGTTTATTGGTTTAATGGATTGTTGATCAATGGATTATTTGTGGTAATTAAATGCTATCATGATGTTCATGTATGTATTGCTTGGAGTGAGACGGAAACGACCCTCTATAGTATTAGGAAGGCATGAATAGACATTGAGTTTGGGTTTGACCGAAAGGATATTTGAATTCAATGAGGGGAACCAATCCATTCGTTGGCCTTAGTACACAAAAAGGGAGAGTTTAATCTAACTAGTACCTAGATGGAAGGGGTTAATGTTGGGCTTTGATCTTAAGTGCTTTTGGGAGTCTAAAATGGATCAACAACCTTTGTAACCCGAAAGGGAGCTTAGGATACAATCGTGATCACCCTTAGTTTACATCAATTAAGTTGGATTCCTTTTGCATGATAATATGAATTGAGTATGCTTGGATGTTTCTAATCCCATATTTTTCACACTTGAACTTTAGCACCCATTATCTTTACTTGTCATTTTTCTTATTTGCTATCCTTATTTACTTGTTACTTGTTTTAGTTGTTAATCAATCTCAAAACCCCCCGATCATCTTTACAAAAACGACATGAACATGAGCTCACGTATTTTGCTAGTCCGAACATAACTCCTTTGTGGATTGATAATTTTTCTTGGGATATACTACTACAACGATCGAGTATTCTTGCTCGTGAGTGCTACAAAATTAGGCAAACAACGATCAATATTTCCTTCGTTTCGATGCATATTTTCTTCATTTTGATGCTCATTTTCTCGTTACGATTAGCATTTCCTTCATTTCGATGCATATTTACTTCATTTTGATACTCCTTCTCTTGTTACGATCAACATTCCATTCGTTCCGATGCAGATTTTCTTATTTTTGATGCTCGTTTTCGCATTACGATTAGCATTTCCTTCGTTTCGATGCATATTTCCTTCATTTTGATGCTCCTTTTCTCGTTATGATCAACATTTCCTTTGTTTCGATGCGTATTTTCTTTATTTTGATGCTCTTTTTCTCATTACGATCAACATTTCCTTCGTTTCGATGAATATTTCATTCATTTTAATGCTCATTTTATCGTTACGATTAATATTTCCTTCGTTTTGATGCATATTTACTTCATTTTGATGCTCCTTTTCTTGTTACGATCAACATTTCATTCGTTTCGATGCAGATTTCCTTCTTTTTTATGCTCATTTTCTCGTTACGATCAATATTTCCTTTGTTTCGATGCATATTTCCTTCGTTTTGATTCTCATTTTCTCTTTACGTTCAACATTACCATCGTTTTGTTGCATATTTCCTTCATTTTGATGCTCTTTTTCTCGTTACGATCAATATTTCCTTCGTTTCGATGCATATTTACTTCATTTTGATGCTTCTTTTCTCGTTACGATCAACATTCATTCGTTTCGATGCAGATTTCCTTCTTTTTGATGCTCGTTTTCTTGTTACGATCAATATTTCCTTCGTTTTGATGCATATTTACTTCATTTTGATGCTTCTTTTCTCGTTATGATCAACATTTCATTCGTTTCGATGCAAATTTCCTTCTTTTTGATGCTCGTTTTCTCATTACGATCAATATTTCCATTGTTTCGATGCATATTTCCTTCATTTTGATGCTCCTTTTCTTTTTATGAACATTTCATTTGTTTCAATGCATATTTCCTTCATTTTGATGCTCCTTTTCTCATTACGATCAACATTTCTTTCGTTTTGATGAATATTTCCTTTATTTTAATGCTCATTTTCTCGTTACGATCAATATTTCCTTCGTTTCGATGCATATTTCCTTCATTTTGATGCTCATTTTCTCGTTACATTCAATATTTCTTTATTTCGATGCATATTTCCTTCATTTTGATGCTCATTTTCTCGTTACGATCAGCATTTCCTTTGTTTCGATGCATATTTACTTTATTTTGATGCTCCTTTTCTTGTTACGATCAATATTTCATTCGTTTCGATGCAGATTTCCTTTTTTTATGCTCGTTTACTCA
This sequence comes from Pogostemon cablin, assembly GCA_023678885.1. NCBI lineage: Eukaryota > Viridiplantae > Streptophyta > Magnoliopsida > Lamiales > Lamiaceae > Pogostemon > Pogostemon cablin. Next base: position 108,394 of record JAHCLQ010000922.1, on the reverse strand, counting down.
TTACGATCAATATTTCCTTCGTTTCGATGCATATTTCCTTCATTTTGATTCTCATTTTCTCGTTACGATCAATATTACCTTCATTTCGATGCATATTTCCTTCATTTTGATGCTCCTTTTCTCGTTACAATCAACATTTCATTCGTTTCGATGCAGATTTCCATCATTTTGATGCTCCTTTTCTCAGTACGATCAACATTTCCTTCATTTCGATGAATATTTCCTTTATTTTAATGCTCATTTTCTCGTTACTATCAACATTTTCTTCGTTTCGATGTATATTTCCTTTATTTTGATGCACCTTTTCTTGTTACGATCAGCATTTCCTTCGTTTCGATGCATATTTACTTCATTTTGGTGCTCCTTTTCTCGTTACGATCAATATTTCATTCGTTTCGATGCAGATTTCCTTCTTTTTGATGCTCATTTTTTCTTTACGATCAATATTTCCTTCGTTTCGATGCATATTTCCTTCATTTTGATGCTCATTTTCTCATTACGATCAACATTTCCTTCGTTTCGATGAATATTTCCTTCATTTTAATGCTCATATTCTCGTTACGATCAACATTTCCTTTGTTTCGATGCATATTTCCTTCATTTTGATGCTCATTTTCTGGTTACGATTAGCATTTCCTTCATTTAGACGCATATTTACTTCATTTTGATGCTCCTTCTCTTGTTACGATCAACATTCCATTCGTTTCGATGCAGATTTCCTTATTTTTGATGCTCGTTTTCGCGTTACGATTAGCATTTCCTTCGTTTCGATGCGTATTTCCTTCATTTTGATGCTCCTTTTCTCGTTATGATCAGCATTTCCTTTGTTTCGATGCATATTTCCTTCATTTTGATGCTCCTTTTATCATTATGATCAATATTTCCTTCGTTTCGATGAATATTTCCATCATTTTAATGCTCATTTTCTCGTTACGATCAACATTTTCTTCGTTTCTATGCATATTTCCTTCATTTTGATTCTCCTTTTCTTGTTACGATCAACATTTCATTCGTTTCGATGCAGATTTCCTTCTTTTTGATGCTCGTTTTCTCATTATGATCAATGTATCCTTTGTTTCGATGCATATTTCCTTCATTTTGATGCTCCTTTTCTCATTACGATCAACAATTTCTTCGTTTTGATGAAAATTTCCTTCATTTGAATGCTCATTTTCTCGTTACGATCAACATTTCCTTCGTTTCGATGTATATTTCATTCATTTTGATGCTCCTTTTCTTGTTACGATCAAAATTTCATTCGTTTCGATGTAGATTTCCTTCTTTTTTATGCTCATTTTCTCGTTATGATCAATATTTCCTTTATTTCGATGCATATTTCCTTCATTTTGATGCTCCTTTTCTCATTACGATCAACATTTCCTTCGTTTCGATGAATATTTCTTTCATTTTAATGCTCATTTTTTCGTTACGATCAATATTTCCTTCGTTTAGATGCATATTTCCTTCGTTTTGATTCTTATTTTCTCTTTACGATCAACATTACCTTTGTTTCGATGCATATTTCCTTCGTTTTGATTCTCATTTTCTCGTTACGATCAATGTTACCTTCGTTTCGATGCATATTTCCTTCATTTTGATGCTCCATTTCTCGTTATGATCAGCATTTCCTTCGTTTCGATTCATATTTACTTCATTTTGATGCTCATTTTCTCGTTACGATCAATATTTCCTTCGTTTCGATGCATATTTCCTTCATTTTGATGCACTTTTTCTCGTTACGATCATCATTTCCTTCGTTTCGAAGCATATTTCCTTCATTTTGATGCTCCTTTTCTTGTTACGATCAACATTTCATTCGTTTCAATGCAGATTTCCATCATTTTGATGCTCCTTTTCTCAGTACGATCAATATTTTCTTCGTTTCGATGCATATTTCCTTCATTTTAATGCTCATTTTCTCGTTACGATCAACATTTTCTTCTTTTCGATGTATATTTCCTTTATTTTGATGCACCTTTTCTTGTTACGATCAGTATTTCCTTCGTTTCGATGCATATTTACTTCATTTTGATGCTCCTTTTCTTGCTACGATAAACATTTCATTCGTTTCGATGCAGATTTCCTTCTTTTTGATGCTCGTTTTCTCATTATGATCAATGTTTCCTTTTTTCGATTCATATTTCCTTCATTTTGATGCTCCTTTTCTCATTACGATCAATAATTTCATCGTTTTGATGAATATTTCCTTCATTTGAATGCTCATTTTCTCGTTACTATCAACATTTCCTTCGTTTCGATGCATATTTACTTCATTTTGATACTCCTTTTCTCGTTACGATCAATGTTTTATTCGTTTCGATGCAGATTTCCTTCTTTCTGACGCTCATTTTTCATTACGATCAATATTTCCTTCGTTTCGATGCATATTTCCTTCATTTTGATGCTCATTTTCTCATTACGATCAACATTTCCTTCGTTTCGATGAATATTTCCTTCATTTTAATGCTCATTTTCTCGTTACGATCAACATTCTATTAGTTTTGATGCAGAATTCCTTATTTTTGATGCTCGTTTTCGCGTTAAGATTAGCATTTCCTTCGTTTCGATGCATATTTCCTTCATTTTGATGCTCCTTTTCTCGTTATGATCAACATTTCCTTTGTTTCGATGCATATTTCCTTCATTTTGATGCTCATTTTCTCATTACGATCAACATTTTCTTCGTTTCGATGAATATTTCATTCATTTTAATGCTCATTTTATCGTTACGATCAATATTTCCTTCGTTTTGATGCATATTTACTTCATTTTGATGTTCCTTTTCTTGTTACGATCAACATTTCATTCGTTTCGATGCAGATTTCCTTCTTTTTTATGCTCGTTTTCTCGTTACGATCGATATTTCCTTCGTTTCGATGCATATTTCCTTTGTTTTGATTCTCATTTTCTCTTTACGTTCAACATTACCTTCATTTCGTTGCATATTTCCTTTATTTTGATGCTCTTTTTCTCGTTACGATCAATATTTCCTTCGTTTTGATGCATATTTACTTTATTTTGATGCTTTTTTTCTCGTTACGATCAATATTTCCTTCGTTTCGATGCATATTTACTTCATTTTGATGCTGCTTTTCTCGTTATGATCAACATTTCATTCGTTTCGATGCAGATTTCCTTCTTTTTGATGCTCGTTTTCTCGTTACGATCAATATTTCCTTTGTTTCGATGCATATTTACTTCATTTTGATGCTTCTTTTCTCGTTATGAACATTTCATTTGTTTCAATGCATATTTCCTTCATTTTGATGCTCCTTTTCTCATTACGATCAACATTTCCTTCGTTTTGATGAATATTTCCTTTATTTTAATGCTCATTTTCTCGTTACGATCAATATTTCCTTCGTTTCGATGCATAATTCCTTCATTTTGATGCTCATTTTCTCGTTACATTCAATATTCCTTTGTTTCGATGCATATTTCCTTCATTTTGATGCTCATTTTCTCGTTACGATCAGCATTTCATTCGTTTCGATGCATATTTACTTTATTTTGATGCTCCTTTTCTCATTACGATCAATATTTCCTTCGTTTTGATTCTCATTTTCTCGTTACGATCAATATTATCTCATTTCGATGCATATTTCCTTCATTTTGATGCTCCTTTTCTCATTACGATCAACATTTCCTTCGTTTCGATGCATATTTACTTCATTTTAATGCTAATTTTCTCGTTACGATCAACATTTCCTTCGATTCTATGTATATTTCCTTCATTTTGATTCTCCTTTTCTTGTTACGATCAACATTTCATTCGTTTCGATGCAGATTTCCTTCTTTTTGATGCTCGTTTTCTCATTATGATCAATCTTTCCTTTGTTTCGATGCATATTTCCTTCATTTTGATGATCCTTTTCTCATTACGATCAACATTTCCTTCGTTTCGATGAATATTTCCTTCATTTTAATGCTCATTTTCTCGTTACGATCAATATTTCCTTCGTTTCGATGCATATTTACTTCATTTTGATGCTCTTTTTCTCGTTACGATCAATATTTCATTCATTTTGATGCAGATTTCCTTCTTTTTTATGATCGTTTCTCGTTGCGATCAATATTTCCTTCGTTTAGATGCATATTTCCTTCGTTTTGATTCTCATTTTCTCTTTACGATCAACATTACCTTCGTTTCGATGCATATTTCCTTCGTTTTGATTCTCATTTTCTCATTACGTTCAATATTACCTTCGTTTCGATGCATATTTCATTCATTTTGATGCTCCATTTCTCGTTACGATCAGCATTTCCTTCGTTTCGATTCATATTTCCTTCTTTTTTTGATGCTCGTTTTCTCGTTATGATCAAAATTTCCTTTGTTTTGATGCATATTTCCTTCATTTTGATGCTCCTTTTCTCATTACGATCAACATTTCCTTCGTTTCGATGAATATTTCCATAATTTTAATGCTCATTTTCTCGTTACGATCAACATTTCCTTCGTTTCTATGCATATTTCCTTCATTTTGATGCTCCTTTTCTTGTTACGATCAACATTTCATTCGTTTCGATGCAGATTTCCTTCTTTTTGATGCTCGTTTTCTCATTATGATCAACGTTTCCTTTGTTTCGATGCATATTTTCTTCATTTTGATGCTACTTTTCTCATTACGATCAACAATTTCTTCATTTTGATGAATATTTCCTACATTTGAATGCTCATTTTCTCGTTACGATCAACATTTCCTTCGTTTCGATGTATATTTCCTTCATTTTGATGCTCCTTTTCTTGTTACGATCAACATTTCATTCGTTTCTATGCATATTTCCTTCTTTTTATGCTTATTTTCTCGTTATGATCAATATTTCCTTTGTTTCGATGCATATTTCCTTCATTTTGATGCTCATTTTCTCGTTACGATCAATATTTCCTTCATTTCGATGTATATTTACTTCATTTTGATGCTCTTTTTCTCGTTACGATCAACATTTCCTTCGTTTCGATGCAGATTTACTTCATTTTTATGCTCCTTTTCTCGTTACGATCTATATTTCATTCGTTTCGATGCAGATATCCTTCTTTTTGATACTTGTTTTCTCATTACGATCAATATTTCTTTCGTTTAGATGCACATTTCCTTCGTTTTGATTCTCATTTTCTCTTTACGATCAACATTACCTTTGTTTCATTGCATATTTCCTTCGTTTTGATTCTCATTTTCGCATTACGATCAATATTACCTTCGTTTCGATACATATTTCCTTCATTTTGATGCTGTATTTCTCGTTACGATCAGCATTTCCTATGTTTCGATTCATATTTCCTTCATTATGATGCTCATTTTCTCGTTACGATCAATATTTCATTCGTTTCCATGCATATTTCCTTCATTATGATGCACTTTTTCTCGTTACGATCAACATTTCCTTCGTTTCGATGCATATTTCCTTCATTTTGATGCTCCTTTTCTTGTTACGATCAACATTTCATTCGTTTCGATGCAGATTTCCTTCTTTTTGATGCTCGTTTTCTCGTTATGATCAATATTTCCTTCGTTTCGATGCATATTTCCTTCATTTTGATGATCCTTTTCTCATTACGATCAACATTTCCTTCGTTTCGATGAATATTTCCTTCATTTTAATGCTCATTTTCTCGTTTCGATTAATATTTCCTTCGTTTCGATGCATATTTACTTCATTTTGATGCTCTTTTTCTCGTTACGATCAATATTTCATTCATTTTGATGCAGATTTCCTTCTTTTTTATGATCGTTTCTCGTTGCGATCAATATTTCCTTCGTTTAGATGCATATTTCCTTCGTTTTGGTTCTCTTTTTCTCTTTACGATCAACATTACCTTCGTTTCGATGCATATTTACTTCGTTTTGATTCTCATTTTCTCATTACGTTCAATATTACCTTCGTTTCGATGCATATTTCATTCATTTTGATGCTCCATTTCTCGTTACGATCAGCATTTCCTTCATTTCGATTCATATTTCCTTCTTTTTTTGATGCTCGTTTTCTCGTTATGATCAAAATTTCCTTTGTTTTGATGCATATTTCCTTCATTTTGATGCCCCTTTTCTCATTACGATCAACATTTCCTTCGTTTCGATGAATATTTCCATAATTTTAATGCTCATTTTCTCGTTACGATCAACATTTCCTTCGTTTCTATGCATATTTCCTTCATTTTGATGCTCATTTTCTTGTTACGATCAACATTTCATTTGTTTCGATGCAGATTTCCTTCTTTTTGATGCTCGTTTTCTCATTATGATCAATGTTTCCTTTGTTTCGATGCATATTTTCTTCATTTTGATGCTACTTTTCTCATTACGATCAACAATTTCTTCATTTTGATGAATATTTCCTACATTTGAATGCTCATTTTCTCGTTACGATCAACATTTCCTTCGTTTCGATGTATATTTCCTTCATTTTGATGCTCCTTTTCTTGTTACGATCAACATTTCATTCGTTTCTATGCATATTTCCTTCTTTTTATGCTTATTTTCTCGTTATGATCAATATTTCCTTTGTTTCGATGCATATTTCCTTCATTTTGATGCTCATTTTCTCGTTACGATCAATATTTCCTTCATTTCGATGCATATTTACTTCATTTTGATGCTCTTTTTCTCGTTACGATCAACATTTCCTTCGTTTCGATGCAGATTTACTTCATTTTTATGCTCCTTTTCTCGTTACGATCTATATTTCATTCGTTTCGATGCAGATTTCCTTCTTTTTGATACTTGTTTTCTCATTACGATCAATATTTCTTTCGTTTAGATGCACATTTCCTTCGTTTTGATTCTCATTTTCTCTTTACGATCAACATTACCTTTGTTTCATTGCATATTTCCTTCGTTTTGATTCTCATTTTCGCATTACGATCAATATTACCTTCGTTTCGATACATATTTCCTTCATTTTGATGCTGTATTTCTCGTTACGATCAGCATTTCCTATGTTTCGATTCATATTTCCTTCATTATGATGCTCATTTTCTCGTTACGATCAATATTTCATTCGTTTCCATGCATATTTCCTTCATTATGATGCACTTTTCCTCGTTACGATCAACATTTCCTTCGTTTCGATGCATATTTCCTTCATTTTGATGCTCCTTTTCTTGTTACGATCAACATTTCATTCGTTTCGATGCAGATTTCCTTCTTTTTGATGCTCGTTTTCTCGTTATGATCAATATTTCCTTCGTTTCGATGCATATTTCCTTCATTTTGATGCTCCTTTTCTCATTACGATCAATATTTCCTTCGTTTCGATGTATATTTCCTTCATTTTGATGCACTTTTTCTTGTTACGATGTGTATTTCCTTCGTTTCGATGCATATTTACTTCATTTTGATGCTTCTTTTTTTTTTACGATCAATATTTCCTTCGTTTTGATATATATTTCCTTCATTTTGATGCACTTTTCTTGTTACGATCAGCATTTCCTTCGTTGCGATGCATATTTACTTCATTTTGATGCTCCTTTTCTTGTTACGATCAACATTTCATTCATTTCGATGCAGATTTCCTTCTTTTTGATGCTCGTTTTCTTGTTATGATCAATATTTCCTTTGTTTCGATGCATATTTCCTTCATTTTGATGCTCCTATAATCATTACGATCAACATTTCCTTCGTTTCGATGAATATTTCCATCATTTTAATGCTCAATTTCTCGTTACGATCAACATTTCCTTCGTTTCTATGCATATTTCCTTCATTTTGATTATCCTTTTCTTGTTACGATCAACATTTCATTCGTTTCGATGGAGATTTCCTTCTTTTTGATGCTCATTTTCTCATTATGATCAATGTTTCCTTTGTTTCGATGCATATTTCCTTCATTTTGATGCTCCTTTTCTCATTACGATCAACATTTCCTTCGTTTCGATGTATATTTCCTTCATTTTGATGCTCCTTTTCTTATTATGATCAACATTTCATTCATTTCGATGCAGATTTCTTTCATTTTGATGCTCCTTTTTGTTGGATTGTATACTAAAAGTCTAGCTTTTTGTATGAACAATGTTATAACAATTAATTTGAAATGAGAATCATATGATCAAATGATTGCATCTTATAATTTATTTATATGTTCGATGCAATAGTCCACTTACTTTATACTGTAGATAATATGTTGTGCGACAACACGCGGAAGATCATATTATCGGTTTCCTTATAAAGTATAAACAGATGCTCACAATCGAGATAGACGGGGACTCTCTATCGGGATGATTGTAGTGTGGTTTGGTATTAGCTTGTCTTGGCTATAGAATCACATTAGTGCACTTGTGTGTATTGAGCAGGACCGCTTGAGATCGTTCGATTTATACTGACTTATAGGAGAACTTGATCTCAGTTATTATGGATGTTCGTGCTCTTAATCCCTATACAATAACCTCGACACATAGGGCAGTATGTATTTCTTTGATTCATCAATGGGTGAGATTTACATGTAATTAAATCAATAAACTCGGTGAGTTGGGAAGTAGTGCTATTTCTATGGTGTGCTGTTGATTGTAGAAGGAATCTGTGTCCGTCATAGGTTGATGATGTCCCCTTGAGGAGCTCATAAGGATTATCATTTAAACCCTGCAGGTGGAATTTATTCCGGCATGATAATGAGGTTGAGTGGTACTACTCTTGGATAAGATATTAATTAATTGAGTTGTCAGTAACATAATTAATTAATGGATATTGTATATCTTAAACATGGGGACACTAACGGGCTCATAATAAGAAGGAGCCCAAAACATAATTTCGGGATTGGTATGGTAGTGCAGTAATAATATTTTAGTGGAATATATTATTATTATTGGACTTAAGTATAAGCTTTGGGCTAAGCTTGGATACTTAAGCCCAATGGAGGCCCAACCCAATTTCTCCTCCTGGTCCCTGTTGTAGCCCATATATATAAGTCACCTCAACTTATCTGGAACCCTAATCTAATCTAATTCATTATTCACGTGTGATGAGGGTTGAACAGCAGATTGAGTAGGTCTCGTAGATCGTCGCCCACACGACGTCGAGATCGGACTTGGGACATATAGCAGAAGACCGGAAGGTCGTTTGCTGCTGCAGTTCATCATGTTCCAAAATTCATATAAAATTGTACAGTTCTTCGATTTTGATGTATTATATACTGATGGAAAGCCGTCGAAGAGAGGATCGTCTGAGCACAAAGATCACTCAATTCCGACATCCGAAGAGGAACTTATGGCTATTCTCGTGGGACTGCGCAGACTGCCAGCGAGAATTCAACCTCTACATCAACCCTTGGTGAAAGGTAATGCGTTTCATGTTTACTTGCTTCCGCTGCTTGTTAGAAATACATGGAACCCTAACGGGTCACGTTAACCAAATGATCGAAAGCCAACAATTGGTATCAGAGCTTCGGTTTCGTGGTGAAGCGTGACACGTTAGGCTAGGGTTTATGTGATTAATTTTTCGGAATTAGGATCACATGTTTAGGGTTTTGGTTTTATTGCGCAAACCATGAATATCCCTATGTAATATATACCCTATATCATATCTATTCGTCCATGGTTGTGTGTGAGAGGATTCGACGAAAACTGTTCGTCAATTTCACATGCAAGGAAGAAAGAGAGGGCAAAAATAGAATCACGCTTTTGAGAGAAAATCCAGCGTAGTGATATTGCAGAGGCAATAACTAGAGTTTCAACGGTCGGATTGATCTGTAATTTGGTCAGCACATTCAGACCTTGTGGATGTACATTCTGAACGGTGGAGATCGAATTTGGAGCTTTTTCTTGCTGGGATTACGCTGAAAACAGAAGCAGATATTTGGCCGATTCTGTTTTGCGCAGTCGAGGGAAAAGAGCCGTTTCTCTCAAACTAACCGTTGGATCGATCTGTAATTTGGACAGCATGTTCAGGACTTACAGTTATAGATTCTGGACGGTGGAGATTGGATTCTGAGATTTTTGCAGTTTCGAACTACGAACGAGAGTTGGTGTAGTTTGGTGTTGCGCGTTGGGCTGAACTTGATTCCATGCAAGTAGGCCCTTGGACGAGCGACAGTCCGGGCGAGGGGCGCTCGTCAAGGCACTTGGAGCGCTCCCTGACACGATTGATGGTGGGATATGACGATGGACGTCTTGGGGCACAAGCAATCCTGCTTGTTGCGTAAGACATCGATTCCATAGTAGGAGTGTCGGACAAGACATTAAAATTTAGAGGCGTTTTTATTCCTAATATATATAACTGTCATAATTGATTTAATTGTCTATTATTGTTATATATATATGGATGCCTGATCTCTATGATTTATTGTCTTATATAGAAGCATGCTAGATTGCGTATTATATTTGGTATATTATATGCATGTATTGCTAGAGTGTTGGATAAGACATCCAATTTTAGGAAAACTAATTCCTAATATATAACTGCCATAATAGATTGTATATTATTGTTATATATGGATGTCGAATTAATTCCTAATATATGACTGCTATAATTGATTTAATAATCTATTATTGTCATATATGGATGTCGAATTAATTCCTAATATATAACTGCTATAATTAATTGTCTATTATTGTTATATATGGATGTTGAATTAATTCCTAATATATAACTGACATAATTGATTTAATTATCTATTATTGTTGTATATGGTTGCTCGTCGATATCGATGATTTCGATAATCTAGACGATATCGACGATCGATATCGATAGTTTTGGAATGTTGATAATCTTGATGTTTTTCGAATATTTGATAATCTAGTCGATATCGATGATTTTGATAATCTGGATGACATCGACGGTCGATATCGATGGTTTCGAAAATTGGACAATTTGGAAATTTTAAAATTTTGATAGTTTGGAAGTCTTTGCTGATATTCGTGCCTAATGGCGAACAATCGAATTCGCTGATATATAACTGTTAATGATTGATTTAATTATTGATTATTGTTATATATGTATGCATGACTCTTTGGGATTTACTGCCTTCTGTGCCGTGATAGGAGCATGCTAGGATTGCGTATATTATTCCGAATATTATATGCATGTAAAAACCCTCGGTTTTAAATAACTAAGTGGGAGAGGGAATTGGTAAAAATTCCCGCAGCCTCCATTATTGGTTTGTAAGTGATTTGAGTAAACTTGCGTGTTGGCAATAGGCCTTCCTCCCTAACGGATGAGTTTATTCACGGATCACTGGTACAGACTTCATTACATAATTATTGTTTGTAATGTGGTACATGAACTTGGGTGTTGGCAATAGGCCTTCCTCCCTAACGGATGAGTTTGTGTGCGGTTCACTAGTACAAACTAATAATAGATGATTGTAGGAAGCTATCCGAGCGCGTGTGTACTTCTCCAACTGTAAGGCACACAAGCTCGCGCAGTGGACTTGGGATCAAATAATGGTGTACACTTAGGTGTAAATAATTAGTATCCTCCCCAATGGAGTCACTGCTATTATTTGCATGGCTAAAGAGGAACCGACTATTAATTATTTTGTCATAAAGTTAGGTTGACAAATAAAATTAATGGGTATAACCTTCTCTTGTAAATGTTTGGGTTTGTAAACGTCCACACTAACGTGGCTTGCAGACTCACGGTGCTTGAGATGTCGGTGAATTTTATTTTTATATTGTTTTGAGGGAATCAATATAAAAGGATAAAATTTGAAGATTTGATCGGTATATTTATTTATGATTCTCTGTAATTTCAAATGGTTTTATCTCTCTTATTGTTAACTAAAAGAAATTATATTTACTGGTCCAAAATTAGATGATTAGAAAAGAATCTTGGTTTTGATTTTACTGCTTAAGAAAATAAAAATGTGTTCTCCCTTAAGGATGTTCATGATGCCTATTAAAGTCTCTAGTGGGGAGGTGAGAGGTTCATAGAAATATGATGGTCTCATGTAACTCTTCAGATACTTGAGTAAGTTAAAAGGTGGTAGGTTATGATTGAATTTGATGAATGAATTGGATACATGGAATAAAAGTTGAAGGGGAAACCTAAGTCAATTTTATTCTCCATAATTGCCTAGATGTTTTGAGTAAGTTTCTCCTAAATTACAAGAGGTTATATATGGTGGGGAATTTCTGACAAAACATGTGGCAAAGGAAATTCAATTTCATCAAGATGTGAACAAGACTTGTATCTCATTCACTAGTCGTTGAATCGTGATTAGTGATGGCATCTACTAACACGTTGTGTGTAGATACAAGAATCACTAAAAGCCTACGACTAAGTGATGATGAGATTTTTATGTACATGGGTAATACTACGAGAGTAGTGGTTGTTGCAGTGGGAGTTGTTTATTTATCTTGCGATATGAATAAACGTTTGATTTTATGAAATTGTCTTTACGTACGTTTTCATAGAAAGAATTTGATTTCTGTTTCTATGCATTAATAGATAGATACTCCATTTCATTTAAATGACATGGTCATTATAATGAAGGATAGAGTTGTAATCTGTTATGGTACGTTGGTGAACAATTTGTATACTCTGAAATCATGTTTATCCCCTGGATGTGACAAATAGTAATTAATAATGAGTCTTCTAATCTAGTAAGAGAAATGTACCTTCAGAAATGAATCTCCCACCTTAATGGTGTGACGAATAGAAGGAATAGCACTCTTATGGTAGTGATTAGATAGATGATGAATTATTTGGAATTAATAAATTCATTTTATGGATATGCCCTAGGACCAGTAATTCGTAAGAATGTTTTTCTGTTTGTGGGATATCCTAGAAAAATGAAGGATGATTTATTTAGTCCACAAGATCGAAGAGTGATTGTTAACACAAACACTAGATTTTTGGAAAAAGAACTATGTAATAAATCAAATACCCATGTATAAGTTGTTCTAAAGGAAGTGAGAGGAAAACACAAAGTATTAGTACCAAGTGTACAAGAGGATATACCACAAGGTAGACTGCAATGCTTGTCACGTCTGATACACAATTGCATGTAGTGCCCTGTCGTAGTGGGAGGGTTGTTCGACAACCCGTAAGATATATATTTTGGGAGAGTCGTGAGACTTGGTCCCTAGTAAATATGGAATGGACCCACGGATACGACGAAGCACTACAAGATAAAAATGCAGAATCTTAGCTAATTGCAATGAATGTTGAATTAGAATCGATGGATTCTGAATTAAATCTGGGTGCTAGTAGAGCCGCTAAATGGCGTAAAAGCCATTGGAAGCGGGCATACAAGAATAAAAGAGGATCATAGCATAAGGTAAAAACCTTGGAAGCAAGCTTGTTGCGAAAAGGTATACTCAGAAAGAAAGGGTTCGATTATGAGAAAACCTGTTCGCCGGTAGCTGTGCCTATATTGATCCGGATTCTTTTATATGTTGCTACTCATATGGAATATGAGGGATAGCAAATAGATGTCAAGACAACTTTCCTAATTGGAAGTCTTGAGGAAAACATCTATGTGAAGCAACCAGAGTGATTTATTGCAAAGGGCTAAGAGCATTGTGATAGGAAGCTTAAAAGTGTCCATCGATGGACTAAAGCAAGCTTCAAGATCATGAAACATCCGTTTTGATGAGGAAATCCAAAGATATGGATTTATTCAATGCGCGGATGTGTCTTGTGTATTGAAAAGAGTGATGGAAATGTGGTGGTATTACTTGTACTATACATAGATATTATCTTGCTCATTGGAGACAATGAAAGAGTATTATCGGGCGTATGGGGTATGGTTGATAAAGCGGTATAAGATGAAGGACTTAAGAGGAGCAAAAATATCCTTTTGATCACGGTAATACGGATCACAAGTAAGGATGTTATACTTATCTCAAGCTTCATGAAATGATACAATCCTTACTCGTTTTAGCATGTGACTTTATCTAAGAAAATATGTCTTGAGACACAAAAGGAAGATAAAGGTGATGAAAGCGGTTTCTTATGCTTCGGCGAATAAGGAAGCTTAATCTTAGGAATGCTATGCGCGAGAATGGATATCTATTTTGCTGAACGCATGAACAGTGGGTATCAACGTAACCCGGAACAAGAATGATGAACTGTGGTAAGACATATATGAAGTGTCTGAGAAGGACTGGAAATTATATGTAAGCTTACTGGGCAAATTCACTGCTTCTTGTGGATTACGTAGATTCGGATTTTTTAGTCAGATTGGACGGTAGTAAATCCACCTCAAGGTTATGTGTTTAATTTTAGGAAGTTGAGTCATAATGTGGAGGAGTGTTATATAGAAATATATTTCAGACTCCGGACTCCATCATGAAAAGATGATAAATTGGAGCCTATGAGGCAGCCAAAGTATCTGTATGACTCTAGAAACTTCAAGATGGACTTCGAAGTGTTTCTAAGTTTGCCCAAGGATATCACAATTTATATTGATGATATTGGTGCAGTTGCAAACTTGAAGGAATCACGAGCCCATAAGGCAATTAAACACATGGAGTGCAAGTACCACCTGTTACGAGAAATCGTATGATGAGGGGAAGGTTGTTGTCGCCTAGATTGCATCGGATGATGACCTAGTAAATCCATTTACAAGGATATTAAGGCGAGAGCTTTTAATGGTCGTGTAGTGGGAGTGGAATCAGATGTATGGCGGAAGACATGACAGCATAGTCTTTTAGTATAAGTGGGAGATTGTTGGATTGTATACTAAAAGTCTAGCTTTTTGTATGAACAATGTTATAACAATTAATTTGAAATGAGAATCATATGATCAAATGATTGCATCTTATAATTTATTTATATGTTCGATGCAATAGTCCACTTACTTTATACTGTAGATAATATGTTGTGCGACAACACGCGGAAGATCATATTATCGGTTTCCTTATAAAGTATAAACAGATGCTCACAATCGAGATAGACGGGGACTCTCTATCGGGATGATTGTAGTGTGGTTTGGTATTAGCTTGTCTTGGCTATAGAATCACATTAGTGCACTTGTGTGTATTGAGCAGGACCGCTTGAGATCGTTCGATTTATACTGACTTATAGGAGAACTTGATCTCAGTTATTATAGATGTTCGTGCTCTTAATCCCTATACAATAACCTCGACACATAGGGCAGTATGTATTTCTTTGATTCATCAATGGGTGAGATTTACATGTAATTAAATCAATAAACTCGGTGAGTTGGGAAGTAGTGATATTTCTATGGTGTGCTGTTGATTGTAGAAGGAATCTGTGTCCGTCATAGGTTGATGATGTCCCCTTGAGGAGCTCATAAGGATTATCATGTAAACCCTGCAGGTGGAATTTATTCCGGCATGATAATGAGGTTGAGTGGTACTACTCTTGGATTAGATATTAATTAATTGAGTTGTCAGTAACATAATTAATTAATGGACATTGTATATCTTAAACATGGGGACACTAACGGGCTCATAATAAGAAGGAGCCCAAAACGTAATTTTGGGATTGGTATGGTAGTGCAGTAATAATATTTTAGTGGAATATATTATTATTATTGGACTTAAGTATAAGCTTTGGGCTAAGCTTGGATACTTAAGCCCAATGGAGGCCCAACCCAATTTCTCCTCCTGGTCCATGTTGTAGCCCATATATATAAGTCACCTCAACTTATCTGGAACCCTAATCTAATCTAATTCATTATTCACGTGTGATGAGGGTTGAACAGCAGATTGAGTAGGTCTCGTAGATCGTCGCCCACACGATGTCGAGATCGGACTTGGGACATAAAGCAGAAGACCGGAAGGTCGTTTGCTGCTGCAGTTCATCATGTTCCAAAATTCATATAAAATCGTACAGTTCTTCGATTTTGATGTATTATATACTGATGGAAAGCCGTCGAAGAGAGGATCGTCTGAGCACAAAGATCACTCAATTCCGACATCCGAAGAGGAACTTATGGCTATTCTCGTGGGACTGCGCAGACTGCCAGCGAGAATTCAACCTCTACATCAACCCTTGGTGAAAGGTAATGCGTTTCATGTTTACTTGCTTCCGCTGCTTGTTAGAAATACATGGAACCCTAACGGGTCACGTTAACCAAACGATCGAAAGCCAACACTTTTCTCGTAACTATCAACATTTCCTTCGTTTCGATGCATATTTACTTTATTTTGATGCTCCTTTTCTCGTTACGATCAATATTTCATTCGTTTCGATGCAGATTTCCTTCTTTTTGACGCTCATTTTTTCGTTACGATCAATTTTTCCTTCGTTTCGATGCATATTTCCTTTATTTTGATGCTCATTTTCTCATTACGATCAATATTTCTTTCGTTTCGATGAATATTTCCTTTATTTTAATGCTCATATTCTCGTTACGATCAATATTTCCTTCGTTTCGATGCATATTTCCTTCATTTTGATGCTCATTTTATCGTTACGATTAGCATTTCCTTCTTTTCGATGCATATTTACTTCATTTTGATACTCCTTCTCTTGTTACGATCAACATTCCATTCGTTTCGATGCAGATTTCCTTATTTTTGATGCTCGTTTTCGCATTACGATTAACATTTCCTTCGTTTCGATGCATATTTCCTTCATTTTGATGCTCCTTTTCTCGTTATGATCAACATTTCCTTTGTTTCGATGCATATTTCCTTCATTTTGATGCTCTTTTTCTCATTACGATCAACATTTCCTTCGTTTCGATGAATATTTCATTCATTTTAATGCTCATTTTATCGTTACGATTAATATTTCCTTCGTTTTGATGTATATTTACTTCATTTTGATGCTCCTTTTCTTGTTACGTTCAACATTTCATTCATTTCGATGCAGATTTCCTTCTTTTTTATGCTCGTTTTCTCGTTACGATCAATATTTCCATCGTTTCGATGCATATTTCATTCATTTTGATTCTCATTTTCTCTTTACGTTCAACATTACCATCGTTTTGTTGCATATTTCCTTTATTTTGATGCTCTTTTTCTCGTTACGATCAATATTTCCTTCGTTTCGTTGCATATTTACTTCATTTTGATGCTTCTTTTCTCGTTACGATCAACATTTCATTCGTTTCGATGCAGATTTCCTTCTTTTTGATGCTTGTTTTCTCGTTAAGATCAATATTTCCTTCGTTTCGATGCATATTTACTTCATTTTGATGCTTCTTTTCTCGTTACGATCAACATTTCATTCGTTTCGATGCAAATTTCCTTCTTTTTGATGCTCGTTTTCTCATTACGATCAATATTTCCTTCGTTTCGATGCATATTTCCTTCATTTTGATGCTCATTTTCTCGTTATGAACATTTCATTTGTTTCAATGCATATTTCCTTCATTTTGATGCTCCTTTTCTCATTACGATCAACATTTCTTTCGTTTTGATGAATATTTTCTTTATTTTAATGCTCATTTTCTCGTTACGATCAACATTTCCTTCGTTTCGATGCATATTTCCTTCATTTTGATGCTCATTTTCTCGTTACATTCAATATTTCTTTATTTCGATGCATATTTCCTTCATTTTGATGCTCATTTTCTCGTTACGATCAGCATTTCCTTCGTTTCGATGCATATTTACTTTACTCCCTCCGTCCCAGGTTAAGAGGGCCATTTTACCATTTTGGTCGTCCCACCCAAAGAGTCCCATTTCCTTTTTTGGACATATGGGACCCACCCACATCCACTAATACAATTGATACATGGGGCCCTTACACCCACTAATACAACTACCCACTACACATTAAATAATAATACTCCTTAATCCACGTGCCCAAAAGCAAATGGGACTTTTAGCCCGGGACGGAGGGAGTATTTTGATGCTCCTTTTCTTGTTACGATTAACATTTCATTCGTTTCGATGCAGATTTCCTTCTTTTTATGCTCGTTTTCTCATTACGGTCAATATTTCCTTCGTTTCGATGCATATTTCCTTCATTTTGATTCTCATTATCTCGTTACGATCAATATTACCTTCGTTTCGATGCATATTTCCTTCATTTTGATGCTCCTTTTCTCGTTACAATCAACATTTCATTCGTTTCGATGCAGATTTCCATCATTTTGATGCTCCTTTTCTCAGTACGATCAACATTTCCTTCATTTCGATTAATATTTCCTTCATTTTAATGCTCATTTTCTCGTTACGATCAACATTTTCTTCGTTTCGATGTATATTTCCTTCATTTTGATGCATCTTTTCTTGTTACGAACAGCATTTCCTTCGTTTCGATGCATATTTACTTCATTTTGATGTTCCTTTTCTCGTTACGATTAATATTTCATTCGTTTCGATGCAGATTTCCTTCTTTTTGACCCTCATTTTTTCGTTACGATCAAATTTCCTTCGTTTCGATACATATTTCCTTTATTTTAATGCTCATTTTCTCATTACGATCAACATTTCCTTCGTTTCGATGAATATTTCCTTCATTTTAATGCTCATATTTTCGTTACGATCAACATTTCCTTTGTTTCGATGCATATTTCCTTCATTTTGATGCTTATTTTCTCGTTACGATTAGCATTTCCTTCATTTCGACGCATATTTACTTCATTTTGATGCTCCTTCTCTTGTTACGATCAACATTCCATTCGTTTCGATGCAGATTTCCTTATTTTTGATGCTTTTTTTCGCGTTACGATTAGCATTTCCTTCGTTTCGATGCGTATTTCCTTCAATTTAATGCTCCTTTTCTCGTTATGATCAGAATTTCCTTTGTTTCGATGCATATTTCCTTCATTTTGATGCTCCTTTTATCGTTACGATTAATATTTCCTTCGTTTCGATGAATATTTCCATCATTTTAATGCTCATTTTCTCGTTACGATCAACATTTCCTTCGTTTTGATGCATATTTCCTTCATTTTGATGCTCATTTTATCGTTACGATTAGCATTTCCTTCATTTCGATGCATATTTACTTCATTTTGATACTCCTTCTCTTGTTACGATCAATATTCCACTCGTTTCGATGCAGATTTCCTTATTTTTGATGCTCGTTTTCGCATTACGATTAGCATTTCCTTCGTTTCGATGCATATTTCCTTCATTTTGATGCTCCTTTTCTCGTTATGATCAACATTTCCTTTGTTTCGATGCATATTTCCTTTACTTTGATGCTCTTTTTCTCATTACGATCAACATTTCCTTCGTTTCGATGAATATTTCATTCATTTTAATGCTCATTTTATCGTTACGATTAATATTTCCTTCGTTTTGATGCATATTTACTTCATTTTGATGCTCCTTTTCTTGTTACGTTCAACATTTCATTCTTTTCGATGCAGATTTCCTTCTTTTTTATGCTCGTTTTCTCGTTACGATCAATATTTCCTTCGTTTCGATGCATATTTCCTTCGTTTTGATTCTCATTTTCTCTTTACGTTCAACATTACCATCGTTTTGTTGCATATTTCCTTCATTTTGATGCTCTTTTTCTCGTTACGATCAATATTTACTTCGTTTCGATGCATATTTACTTCATTTTGATGCTTCTTTTCTCGTTACGATCAACATTTCATTCGTTTCGATGCAGATTTCCTTCTTGCTGATGCTCGTTTTCTCGTTACGATCAATATTTCCTTCGTTTCGATGCATATTTACTTCATTTTGATGCTTCTTTTCTCGTTACGATCAACATTTCATTCGTTTCGATGCAAATTTCCTTCTTTTTGATGCTCGTTTTCTCATTACGATCAATATTTCCTTCGTTTCGATGCATATTTCCTTCATTTTGATGCTCCTTTTCTCGTTATGAACATTTCATTTGTTTCAATGCATATTTCCTTCATTTTGATGCTCCTTTTCTCATTACGATCAACATTTCTTTCGTTTTGATGAATATTTCCTTTATTTTAATGCTCATTTTCTCGTTACGATCAACATTTCCTTCGTTTCGATGCATATTTCCTTCATTTTGATGCTCATTTTCTCGTTACATTCAATATTTCTTTATTTCGATGCATATTTCCTTCATTTTGATGCTCATTTTCTCGTTACGATCAGCATTTCCTTCGTTTCGATGCATATTTACTTTATTTTGATGCTCCTTTTCTTGTTACGATCAACATTTCATTCGTTTCGATGCAGATTTCCTTCTTTTTATGCTCGTTTTCTCATTACGGTCAATATTTCCTTCGTTTCGATGCATATTTCCTTCATTTTGATTCTCATTATCTCGTTACGATCAATATTACCTTCGTTTCGATGCATATTTCCTTCATTTTAATGCTCCTTTTCTCATTACAATTAACATTTCATTCGTTTCGATGCATATTTCCTTTATTTTGATGCTCCTTTTCTTATTACGATCAACAATTTCTTCGTTTTGATGAATATTTCCTTCATTTGAATGCTCATTTTCTCGTTACGATCAACATTTTCTTCGTTTCGATGTATATTTCCTTCATTTTGATGCTCCTTTTCTTGTTATGATCAACATTTCATTCGTTTTGATGCAGATTTCCTTCATTTTGATGCTCCTTTATCGTTACTACCAACATTTCCTTCGTTTTGATGCATATTTACTTCATTTTGATGCTCTTTTTCTCGTTACGATCAATATTTCATTCGTTTCGATGCAGATTTCCTTCTTTTTGACGCTCATTTTTTCGTTATGATCAATATTTCCTTCGTTTCGATGCATATTTCCTTCATTTTGATGCTCATTTTCTCATTACGATCAACATTTCCTTCATTTCGATGAATATTTCCTTCATTTTAATGCTCATATTCTCGTTACGATCAACATTTCCTTTGTTTCGATGCATATTTCCTTCATTTTGATGCTCATTTTCTCGTTATGATTAGTATTTCCTTCATTTCGACGCATATTCACTTCATTTTGATGCTCCTTCTCTTGTTACGATCAACATTCCATTCGTTTCGATGCAGATTTCCTTATTTTTGATGCTCATTTTCGCGTTACGATTAGCATTTCCTTCGTTTCGATGAGTATTTCCTTCAATTTGATGCTCCTTTTCTCGTTATGATCAGCATTTCCTTTTTTTCGATGCAGATTTCCTTCTTTTTATGCTCGTTTTCTCTTTACGATCAGCATTTCCTTCGTTCCGATGCATATTTACTTCATTTTGATGCTCCTTTTCTTGTTACGATCAACATTTCATTGGTTTCGATGATCAACATTTCATTCGTTTTGATAATCAACATTTCATTCGTTTCGATGCAGATTTCCTTCTTTTTGATGCTCGTTTTCTCGTTACGATCAATATTTTCTTCGCTTCGATGCATATTTCCTTCGTTTTGATTCTCATTTTCTCTTTAAGATCAATATTTCCTTCGTTTCGATGAATATTTCTTTCATTTTAATGCTCATTTTCTCGTTACGATCAATATTTCTTTCGTTTCGTTGCATATTTACTTCATTTTAATGCTCCTTTTCTCTTACGATCAACATTCCATTCATTTCGATGCAGATTTCCTTCGTTTTGATGCTCGTTTTCTCGTTACGATCAAAATTTCCTACGTTTCGATGCATATTTACTTTATTTTGATGATCCTTTTCTCGTTACGATCAACATTTCATTCGTTTCAATGCAGATTTCCTTCTTTTTGATGCTCGTTTTCTCTTTACGATCAGCATTTCCTTCGTTCCGATGCATATTTACTTCATATTGATGCTTCTTTTCTTGTTACTATCAACATTTCATTCATTTCGATACAGATTTCCATCTTTTTTATGCTCGTTTTCTCGTTATGATCAATATTCCCTTCGCTTCGATGCATATTTCCTTTATTTTTATGCACGTTTTCTCGTTATGAACAACATTTCCATTATTTCGATGCATATTTCCTTCATTTTGATGCTCATTTTCTCATTACGATCAACATTTCCTTCGTTTCGATGAATATTTCCTTCATTTTAATGCTCATTTTCTCATTACGATCAATATTTCCTTCGTTTCGATGCATATTTCCTTCATTTTGATGCTTATTTTCTCATTACGATCAATATTTCCTTTGTTTCGATGCAGATTTCCTTCATTTTGATGCTCATTTTCTCGTTACGATAAGCATTTCCTTCGTTTCGATGCATATTTACTTCATTTTGATGCTCCTTTTCTTGTTACGATCAATATTTCATTCGTTTCGTTGATCAACATTTCATTCGTTTCGATGCAGATTTCCTACTTTTTGATGCTCGTTTTCTCGTTACGATCAACATTTCCTTCGTTTCGATGCATATTTACTTCATTTTGATGATCCTTTTCTCGTTACGATCAACATTTCATTCGTTTTAACGTAGATTTCCTTCTTTTTTATGCTCATTTTCTCATTACGATCAATATTTCCTTCGTTTTGGTCATATATTTCCTTCGTTTCGGTGCATATTTCCTTCATTTTGATGCTCCTTTTCACATTAAGAACAATATTTCCTTTGTTTCGATGCATATTTCTTTCATTTTGATGCTCCTTTTCTCATTACGATCAACATTTCCTTCGTTTCGATGAATATTTCCTTCATTTTAATGCTCATTTTCTCATTACGATCAATATTTCCTTCGTTTTGATGCATATTTCCTTTATTTTGATGCTCATTTTCTCATTACGATCAATATTTCCTTCGTTTCGTTGCATATTTCCTTTATTTTGATGCTCATTTTCTCGTTACGATCAGCATTTCCTTCTTTTCGATATTTACTTCATTTTGATGCTCCTTTTCTTGTTATGATCAACATTTCATTCGTTTCGATGATCAACATTTCATTCGTTTCGATGCAGACTTCCTTCTTTTTGATACTCATTTTCTCGTTACGATCAATATTTCCTTCGTTTTGATGCATATTTCCTTTATTTTGATTCTCATTTTCTCTTTACGATCAATATTTCCTTCGTTTCGATGAATATTTCCTTTATTTTAATGCTCATTTTCTCGTTAAGATCAACATTTTCTTCGTTTCGATGCATATTTACTTCATTTTGATACTCCTTTTCTCGTTACGATCAACATTTCATTCGTTTCGATGCAGATTTCCTTCTCATCATTTCCTTCGTTTTGATGCATATTTACTTCATTTTGATGCTCCTTTTCTTGTTACGATCAACATTTCATTCTTTTCGATGATCAACATTTCATTCGTTTCGATGCAGATTTTCTTCTTTTTTATGCTCATTTTCTCCTTATGATCAATATTTCCTTCGCTTCGATGCATATTTCCTTCGTTTTGATTCTCATTTTCTCTTTACGATCAACATTTCCTTCGTTTTGATGCATATTTACTTCATTTTGATGCTCCTTTTCTCGTTACGATCAACATTTCATTCATTTCGATGCAGATTTCCTTCTTTTTGATGCTCGGTTTCTCTTTACGATCAGCATTTCCTTCGTTTCGATGCATATTTACTTCATTTTGATGCTCCTTTTCTTGTTACTATCAACATTTCATTCGTTTCGATGATCAACATTTCATTCATTTCGATGCAGATTTCCTTCTTTTTGATGCTCGTTTTCTCGTTATGATCAATATTTCCTTCGCTTCGATGCATATTTCCTTTATTTAGATGCTCCTTTTGAACAACATTCCTTTGTTTCGATGCATATTTCCTTCATTTTGATGCTCTTTTTCTCATTACGATCAACATTTCCTTCTTTCGATGTATATTTCCTTCTTTTTAATGCTTATTTTCTCATTACGATCAACATTTCCTTCATTTCGATGCATATATCCTTCATTTTGATGCTCATTTTCTCGTTACGATCAATATTTCCTTGGTTTCGATGCAGATTTTCTTCATTTTGATGCTCATTTTCTCGTTACGATCATTATTTCCTTCGTTTCGATGCATATTTACTTCATTTTGATGCTCCTTTTCTTGTTACGATCAACATTTCATTCGTTTCGCTGATCAACATTTCATTCGTTTTGATTATCAACATTTCATTCATTTCGATGCAGATTTCCTTCTTTTTGATGCTCGTTTTCTCGTTACGATCAATATTTCCTTCGCTTCGATGCATATTTCCTTCGTTTTGATTCTCATTTTCTCTTTAAGATCAATATTTCCTTCGTTTCGATGAATATTTCCTTCATTTTAATGCTCATTTTCTCGTTACGATCAATATTTCTTTCGTTTCATTGCATATTTACTTCATTTTAATGCTCCTTTTCTCTTACGATTAACATTTCATTCGTTTCGATGCAGATTTTCTTCTTTTCGTTGCTCGTTTTCTCGTTACGATCAAAATTTCCTTCGTTTTGATGCATATTTACATTATTTTGATGATCCTTTTCTCGTTACGATCAAATTTCATTCGTTTCAATGCAGATTTCCTTCTTTTTGATGCTCGTTTTCTCTTTACGATCAGCATTTCCTTCGTTCCGATGCATATTTACTTCATTTTGATGCTTCTTTTCTTGTTACTATCAACATTTCATTCATTTCGATGCAGATTTCCATCTTTTTGACGCTCGTTTTCTCGTTATGATCAATATTCCCTTCGCTTCGATGCATATTTCCTTTATTTTTATGCACGTTTTCTCGTTATGAACAACATTTCCTTTATTTCGATGCATATTTCCTTCATTTTGATGCTCCTTTTCTCTTTACGATCAATATTTCCTTCGTTTCGATGAATATTTCCTTCATTTTAATGCTCATTTTCTCATTACGATCAATATTTCCTTTATTTCGATGCGTATTTCCTTCATTTTGATGCTCATTTTCTCATTACGATCAATATTTCCTTTGTTTCGATGCAGATTTCCTTCATTTTGATGCTCATTTTCTCGTTACGATCAGCATTTCCTTCATTTCGATGCATATTTACTTCATTTTGATGCTCCTTTTCTTGTTACGATCAACATTTCATTCGTTTCGTTGATCAACATTTCATTCGTTTCGATGCAGATTTCCTTCTTTTTGATGCTCATTTTCTCGTTACGATCAATATTTTCTTCGTTTCGATGCATATTTACTTCATTTGATGATCCTTTACTCGTTACGATCAACATTTCATTCGTTTCAACATAGATTTCCTTCTTTTTGATGCTCATTTTTTCATTACGATCAATATTTCTTTCGTTTCGGTGCATATTTCCTTCATTTTGATGCTCCTTTTCACATTAAGAACAACATTTCCTCTGTTTCGATGCATATTTCTTTCATTTTGATGCTCCTTTTCTCATTACGATCAACATTTCCTTCGTTTCGATGAATATTTCCTTCATTTTAATGCTCATTTTCTCATTACGATCAATATTTCCTTCGTTTTGATGCATATTTCCTTTATTTTGATGCTCATTTTCTCATTACGATCAATATTTCCTTCGTTTCGTTGCATATTTCCTTCATTTTGATGCTCATTTTCTCGTTACGATCAGCATTTCTTTCTTTTCGATGCATATTTACTTCATTTTGATGCTCCTTTTCTTGTTACGATCAACATTTCATTCGTTTCGATGATCAACATTTCATCTTTTTTGATGCAGACTTCCTTCTTTTTGATACTCATTTTCTCGTTACGATCAATATTTTCTTTGCTTCGATGCATATTTCCTTTGTTTTGATTCTCATTTTCTCTTTACGATCAATATTTCCTTCGTTTCGATGAATATTTCCTTCATTTTAATGCTCATTTTCTCGTTACGATCAACATTTTCTTCGTTTCGATGCATATTTACTTCACTTTGATGCTCCTTTTTTCGTTACGATCAACATTTCATTCGTTTCGATGCAGATTTCCTTCTTTTTGATGCTCATTTTCTCTTTACGATCATCATTTCCTTCGTTTCGATGCATATTTACTTCATTTTGATGCTTCTTTTCTTGTTACGATCAACATTTCATTCTTTTCGATGATCAGCATTTCATTCGTTTCGATGCAGATTTCCTTCTTTTTGATGCTCATTTTCTCGTTACGATCAATATTTCCTTCGCTTCGATGCATATTTCCTTCGTTTTGATTCTCATTTTCTCTTTACGATCAACATTTCCTTCGTTTTGATGCATATTTACTTCATTTTGAAGCTCCTTTTCTCATTACGATCAACATTTCATTTGTTTCGATGCAGATTTCTTTCTTTTTGATGCTCGTTTTCTCTTTACGATCAGCATTTCCTTCGTTTCGATGCATATTTACTTCATTTTGATGCTCCTTTTCTTGTTACTATCAACATTTCATTCGTTTCGATGATCAACATTTCATTCGTTTCGATGCAGATTTCCTTCTTTTTGATGCTCGTTTTCTCGTTATGATCAATATTTCCTTCGCTTCGATGTATATTTCCTTTATTTTGATGCTCCTTTTCTCGTTATGAACAACATTTCCTTTGTTTAGATGTATATTTCCTTCATTTTGATGCTCCTTTTCTCATTACGATCAACATTTCCTTCGTTTCGATGTATATTTCCTTCTTTTTAATGCTCATTTCATAATTACGATCAACATTTCCTTCATTTCGATGCACATTTCCTTTATTTTGATGCTCATTTTCTTGTTACGATCAATATTTCCTTGGTTTCGATGCAGATTTCCTTCATTTTGATGCTCATTTTCTCGTTACGATCATTATTTCCTTCGTTTCGATGCATATTTACTTCATTTTGATGCTCCTTTTCTTGTTACGATCAACATTTCATTCGTTTCGATGATCAACATTTCATTCGTTTCGATGATCAACATTTCATTCGTTTTGATGCAGATTTCCTTCTTTTTGATGCTCGTTTTCTCATTACGATCAATATTTCCTTCGCTTCGATGCATATTTCCTTCGTTTTGATTCTCATTTTCTCTTTAAGATCAATATTTCCTTCGTTTCGATGAATATTTCCTTCATTTTAATGTTCATTTTCTCGTTACGATCAATATTTCTTTCGTTTCGTTGCATATTTACTTCATTTTAATGCTCCTTTCCTCTTACGATCAACATTTCATTCGTTTTGATGCAGATTTCCTTCTTTTTGATGCTCGTTTTCTCGTTTAGATCAATATTTACTTCGTTTCGATGCATATTTCCTTTGTTTTGATGCTCATTTTCTCGTTATGAACAACATTTCATTTGTTTCGATGCATATTTCCTTTATTTTGATGATCCTTTTCTCATTACGATCAACATTTCCTTCGTTTCGATGAATATTTCCTTCATTTTAATGCTCATTTTCTCATTACGATCAACTTTTCCTTCGTTTCGATGCATATTTCCTTCATTTTGATGCTCATTTTCTAGTTACGATCAATATTTCCTTTGTGTCGATGCATATTTCCTTCATTTTGATGCTCATTTTCTCGTTACTATCAGCATTTCCTTCGTTTCGATGCATATTTACTTCATTTTGATGCTCCTTTTTTGTTACGATCAACATTTCATTCGTTTCGATGATCAACATTTCATTCGTTTTGATGTAGATATCCTTCTTTTTTATGCTCGTTTTCTCGTTACGATCAACATTTCCTTCGTTTCGATGCATATTTACTTTATTTTGATGATCCTTTTCTCGTTAAGATCAACATTTTATTCGTTTCAATGCAGATTTCCTTCTTTTTGATGCTCATTTTCTCATTACGATCAATATTTCCTTCGTTTTGATGCATATTTCCTTCATTTTGATGCTCATTTTCTCGTTAAGAACAACATTTCCTTTGTTTCGATGCATATTTCCTTCATTTTGATGCTCCTTTTCTCATTACGATCAACATTTCCTTCGTTTCGATGGATATTTCTTTTATTTTAATGCTCATTTTCTCATTACGATCAACATTTCCTTCGTTTTGATGCATATTTTCTTCATTTTGATGCTCATTTTCTCGTTACGATCAATATTTCCTTCGTTTCGATGCAAATTTCCATCATTTTGATGCTTTTTTTTTGTTACGATAAGCATTTCCTTCATTTCGATGCATATTTACTTTATTTTGATGTCCTTTTCTTGTTACGATCAACATTTCATTCGTTTCGATGATCAACATTTCATTCGTTTCAATGCAGATTTCCTTCTTTTTGATGCTCATTTTCTCATTACGATCAATATTTCCTTCGCTTCGATGCATATTTCCTTCGTTTGGATTCTCATTTTCTCTTTACGATCAACATTTCCTTTGTTTCGATGAATATTTCCTTCATTTTAATGCTCATTTTCTCGTTACGATCAACATTCCCTTCATTTCGATGCATATTTACTTTATTTTGATGCTCCTTTTCTCGTTACGATCAACATTTCATTCGTTTCGATACAGATTTCCTTCTTTTTGATGTTCGTTTTCTCTTTACGATCAGCATTTCCTTCGTTTCGATGCATATTTACTTCATTTTGATGCTCCTTTTCTTGTTACGATCAACATTTCATTCGTTTCGATGCATATTTTCTTTATTTTGATGCTCCTTTTCTCGTTACGATCAACATTTCCTTCGTTTCTATGCATATTTCCTTCATTTTGATTCTTCTTTTCTTGTTACGATCAACATTTCATTCGTTTCGATGGAGGTTTCCTTCATTTTGATGCTCATTTTCTCATTACGATCAATATTTCCTTTGTTTCGATGCAGATTTCCTTCATTTTGATGCTCATTTTCTCGTTACGATAAGCATTTCCTTTGTTTCGATGCATATTTACTTCATTTTGATGCTCCTTTTCTTGTTACGATCAATATTTCATTCATTTCGTTGATCAACATTTCATTCATTTCGATGCAGATTTCCTTCTTTTTGATGCTCGTTTTCTCGTTACGATCAATATTTCCTTCGTTTCGATGCATATTTACTTCATTTTGATGATCCTTTTCTCGTTACGATCAACATTTCATTAGTTTTAACGTAGATTTGCTTCTTTTTGATGCTCATTTTCTCATTACGATCAGTATTTCCTTCGTTTCGGTGCATATTTCCTTCATTTTGATGCTCCTTTTCACATTAAGAACAATATTTCCTTTGTTTCGATGCATATTTCTTTCATTTTGATGCTCCATTTCTCATTACGATCAACATTTCCTTCGTTTCGATGAATATTTCCTTCATTTTAATGCTCATTTTCTCATTACGATCAATATTTCCTTCGTTTTGATGCATATTTCCTTTATTTTGATGCTCATTTTCTCATTACGATTAATATTTCCTTCGTTTCGTTGCATATTTCCTTTATTTTGATGCTCATTTTCTCGTTACGATCAGCATTTCCTTCTTTTCGATATTTACTTCATTTTGATGCTCCTTTTCTTGTTATGATCAACATTTCATTCGTTTCGATGATCAACATTTCATTCATTTCGATGCAGACTTCCTTCTTTTTGATACTCATTTTCTCGTTTCGATCAATATTTCCTTCGCTTCGATGCATATTTCCTTCGTATTGATTCTCATTTTCTCTTTACGATCAATATTTCCTTCATTTCGATGAATATTTCCTTTATTTTAATGCTCATTTTCTCGTTACGATCAACATTTTCTTCGTTTCGATGCATATTTACTTCATTTTGATGCTCCTTTTCTCGTTACGATCAACATTTCATTCGTTTCGATGCAGATTTCCTTCTTTTTGATGCTCGTTTTCTCTTTACGATCATCATTTCCTTCGTTTCGATGCATATTTACTTCATTTTGATGCTCCTTTTCTTGTTACGATAAACATTTCATTCTTTTCGATGATCAACATTTCATTCGTTTCGATGTAGATTTCCTTCTTTTTGATGCTCATTTTCTCGTTACGATCAATATTTCCTTCGCTTCGATGCATTTTTCCTTCGTTTTGATTCTCATTTTCTCTTTACGATCAACATTTCCTTCGTTTTGATGCACATTTACTTCATTTTGATGCTCCTTTTTTCGTTAC
The DNA here is from genome assembly GCA_023678885.1 of Pogostemon cablin. Taxonomy (NCBI): domain Eukaryota; kingdom Viridiplantae; phylum Streptophyta; class Magnoliopsida; order Lamiales; family Lamiaceae; genus Pogostemon; species Pogostemon cablin. The sequence goes on along the minus strand of JAHCLQ010000922.1, from coordinate 78,725 downwards.
GATCAACATTTCATTCATTTCGATGCAGATTTCCTTCTTTTTGATGCTCGTTTTCTCTTTACGATCAGCATTTCCTTCGTTTCGATGCATATTTACTTCATTTTGATGCTCATTTTCTTGTTACTATCAACATTTCATTCATTTCGATGATCAACATTTCATTCATTTCGATGCAGATTTCCTTCTTTTTGATGCTCGTTTTCTCGTTATGATCAATATTTCCTTCGCTTCGATGCATATTTCCTTTATTTTGATGCTCCTTTTCTCGTTATGAACAACATTTCCTTTGTTTCGATGCATATTTCCTTCATTTTGATGCTCCTTTTCTCATTACGATCAACATTTCCTTCGTTTCGATGTATATTTCCTTCTTTTTAATGCTCATTTTCTCATTACGATCAACATTTCCTTCATTTCGATGCATATTTCCTTCATTTTGATGCTCATTTTCTCGTTACGATCAATATTTCCTTGGTTTCGATGCAGATTTTCTTCATTTTGATGCTCATTTTCTCGTTACGATCATTATTTCCTTCGTTTCGATGCATATTTACTTCATTTTGATGCTCCTTTTCTTGTTACGATCAACATTTCATTCGTTTCGCTGATCAACATTTCATTCGTATTGATGATCAACATTTCATTCGTTTCGATGCAGATTTCCTTCTTTTTTATGCTCGTTTTATCGTTACGATCAATATTTCCTTCGCTTCGATGCATATTTCCTTCGTTTTGATTCACATTTTCTCTTTAAGATCAATATTTCCTTCGTTTCGATGAATATTTCCTTCATTTTAATGCTCATTTTCCCGTTAAGATCAATATTTCTTTCATTTCATTGCATATTTACTTCATTTTAATGCACCTTTTCTCTTACGATCAACATTTCATTCGTTTCGATGCAGATTTTCTTCTTTTTGATGCTCGTTTTCTCGTTACGATCAAAATTTCCTTCGTTTCGATGCATATTTACATTATTTTGATGATCCTTTTCTCGTTACGATCAACATTTCATTCGTTTCAATGCAGATTTCTTTCTTTTTGATGCTCGTTTTCTCTTTACGATCAGCATTTCCTTCGTTCCGATGCATATTTACTTCATTTTGATGCTTCTTTTCTTGTTACTATCAATATTTCATTCATTTCGATGCAGATTTCCATCTTTTTGATGCTCGTTTTCTCGTTATGATCAATATTCCCTTCGCTTCGATGCATATTTCCTTTATTTTTATGCACGTTTTCTTGTTATGAACAACATTTCCTTTATTTCGATGCATATTTCCTTCATTTTGATGCTCTTTTTCTCATTACGATCAACATTTCCTTCGTTTCGATGAATATTTCCTTTATTTTAATGCTCATTTTATCATTACGATCAATATTTCCTTCATTTCGATGCATATTTACTTCATTTTGATGCTCATTTTCTCATTACGATCAATATTTCCTTTGTTTCGATGCAGATTTCCTTCATTTTGATGCTCATTTTCTCGTTACGATAAGCATTTCCATCATTTCGATGCATATTTACTTCATTTTGATGCTCCTTTTCTTGTTACGATCAACATTTCATTCGTTTCGATGCAGATTTCCTTCTTTTTGATGCTCATTTTCTCGTTACGATCAACATTTTCTTCGTTTCGATGCATATTTCCTTCTTTTTGATGCTCATTTTCTCATTACGATCAATATTTCCTTCGTTTCGGTGCATATTTCCTTCATTTTGATGCTCCTTTTCACATTAAGAACAACATTTCCTTTGTTTCGATGCATATTTCTTTCATTTTGATGCTCCTTTTCTCATTACGATCAACATTTCCTTCGTTTCGATGAATATTTCCTTCATTTTAATGCTCATTTTCTCATTACGATCAATATTTCCTTCGTTTTGATGCATATTTCCTTTATTTTGATGCTCATTTTCTCATTACGATCAATATTTCCTTCGTTTCGTTGCATATTTCCTTCATTTTGATGCTCATTTTCTCGTTACGATCAGCATTTTCTTCTTTTCGATGCATATTTACTTCATTTTGATGCTCCTTTTCTTGTTACGATCAACATTTCATTCGTTTCGATGATCAACATTTCATCTGTTTCGATGCAGACTTCCTTCTTTTTGATACTCATTTTCTCGTTACGATCAATATTTTCTTCGCTTCGATGCATATTTCCTTTGTTTTGATTCTCATTTTCTCTTTACGATCAATATTTCCTTCGTTTCGATGAATATTTCCTTCATTTTAATGCTCATTTTCTCGTTACGATCAACATTTTCTTCGTTTCGATGCATATTTACTTCATTTTGATGCTTCTTTTCTCGTTACGATCAACATTTCATTCGTTATGATGCAGATTTCCTTCATTTTGATGCTCGTTTTCTCTTTACGATCATCATTTCCTTAGTTTCGATGCATATTTACTTCATTTTGATGCTTCTTTTCTTGTTACGATCAACATTTCATTCATTTCGATGCAGATTTCTATCTTTTTTACGCTCGTTTTCTCGTTATGATCAATATTCCCTTCGCTTCGATGCATATTTCCTTTATTTTTATGCATGTTTTCTCGTTATGAACAATATTTCCTTTATTTCGATGCATTTTTCCTTCATTTTGATGCTCCTTTTCTCATTACGATCAATATTTCCTTCGTTTCGATGAATATTTCCTTCATTTTAATGCTCATTTTCTCATTACGATCAATATTTCCTTCGTTTCGATGCATATTTCTTTCATTTTGATGCTCATTTTCTCATTACGATCAATATTTCCTTTGTTTCGATGCAGATTTCCTTCATTTTGATGCTCATTTTCTCGTTACGATAAGCATTTCCTTCGTTTTGATGCATATTCACTTCATTTTGATGCTCCTTTTCTTGTTACGATCAACATTTCATTCGTTTCGTTGATCAACATTTCATTCTTTTCGATGCAGATTTCCTTCTTTTTGATGCTCGTTTTCTCATTACGATCAACATTTCCTTCGTTTTGATGCATATTTACTTCATTTTGATGATCCTTTTCTCGTTACGATCAACATTTCATTCGTTTCAACGTAGATTTCCTTCTTTTTGATGCTCATTTTCTCATTACGATCAATGTTTCCTTCGTTTCGGTGCATATTTCCTTCATTTTGATGCTCCTTTTCACGTTAAGAACAACATTTCCTTTGTTTCGATGCATATTTTTTTCATTTTGATGCTCCTTTTCTCATTACGATCAACATTTTCTTCGTTTCGATGAATATTTCCTTCATTTTAATGCTCATTTTCTCATTACGATCAATATTTCCTTCGTTTTGATGCATATTTCCTTTATTTTGATGCTCATTTTCTCATTACGATCAATATTTCCTTCATTTCGTTGCATATTTCCTTCATTTTGATGCTCATTTTCTCGTTACGATCAGCATTTCCTTCTTTTCGATGCATATTTACTTCATTTTGATGCTTCTTTTCTTGTTACGATCAACATTTCATTCTTTTCGATGATCAACATTTCATTCATTTCGATGCATATTTCCTTCTTTTTGATGCTCATTTTCTCGTTACGATCAATATTTACTTCGCTTCGATGCATATTTCCTTCGTTTTGATTCTCATTTTCTCTTTACGATCAACATTTCCTTCGTTTTGATGCATATTTACTTCATTTTGATGCTCTTTTTCTCGTTACGATAAACATTTCATTCGTTTCGATGCAGATTTCCTTCTTTTTGATGCTCGTTTTCTCTTTACGATCAGCATTTCCTTCGTTTCGATGCATATTTACTTAATTTTGATGCTCCTTTTCTTGTTACTATCAATATTTCATTCATTTCGATGATCAACATTTCATTCGTTTTGATGCAGATTTCCTTCTTTTTGATGCTCGTTTTCTCGTTATGATCAATATTTCCTTCGCTACGATGCATATTTCCTTTATTTTGATGCTCCTTTTCTCGTTATGAACAACATTTCCTTTGTTTCGATGCATATTTCCTTCATTTTGATGCTCCTTTTCTCATTACGATCAACATTTCCTTCATTTCGATGTATATTTCCTTCTTTTTAATGCTCATTTTCTCATTACGATCAACATTTCCTTCGTTTCGATGCATATTTCCTTCATTTTGATGCTCATTTTCTCGTTATGATCAATATTTCCTTGGTTTCGATGCAGATTTCCTTCATTTTGATGCTCATTTTCTCGTTACGATCATTATTTCCTTCGTTTCAATGCATATTTACTTTATTTTGATGCTCCTTTTCTTGTTACGATCAACATTTCATTCGTTTCGATGATCAACATTTCATTCGTTTTGATGATCAACATTTCATTCGTTTCGATGCAGATTTCCTTCTTTTTGATGCTTGTTTTCTCGTTACGATCAATATTTCCTTTGCTTCGATGCATATATCCTTCGTTTTGATTCTCATTTTCTCTTTAAGATCAATATTTTCATCGTTTCGATGAATATTTCCTTCATTTTAATGCTCATTTTCTCGTTACGATCAATATTTCTTTCGTTTCGTTGCATATTTACTTCATTTTAATGCTCCTTTTCTCTTACGATCAACATTTCATTCTTTTCGATGCAGATTTCCTTCTTTTTGATGCTCGTTTTCTCATTACAATCAAAATTTCCTTCGTTTCGATGCATATTTACTTTATTTTGATGATCCTTTTCTCGTTACGATCAACATTTCATTCGTTTCAATGCAGATTTCCTTCTTTTTGATGCTCGTTTTCTCTTTACGATCAGCATTTCCTTCGTTCCGATGCATATTTACTTCATTTTGATGCTCCTTTTCTTGTTACTATCAACATTTCATTCATTTCGATGCAGATTTCCATCTTTTTGACGCTCGTTTTCTCGTTATGATCAATATTCCCTTCGCTTCGATGCATATTTCCTTTATTTTTATGCATGTTTTCTCGTTATGAACAATATTTCCTTTATTTCGATGCATTTTTCCTTCATTTTGATGCTCCTTTTCTCATTACGATCAATATTTCCTTCGTTTCGATGAATATTTCCTTCATTTTAATGCTCATTTTCTCATTACGATCAATATTTCCTTCGTTTCGATGCATATTTCTTTCATTTTGATGCTCATTTTCTCATTACGATCAATATTTCCTTTGTTTCGATGCAGATTTCCTTCATTTTGATGCTCATTTTCTCGTTACGATAAGCATTTCCTTCGTTTTGATGCATATTCACTTCATTTTGATGCTCCTTTTCTTGTTACGATCAACATTTCATTCGTTTCGTTGATCAACATTTCATTCTTTTCGATGCAGATTTCCTTCTTTTTGATGCTCGTTTTCTCATTACGATCAACATTTCCTTCGTTTTGATGCATATTTACTTCATTTTGATGATCCTTTTCTCGTTACGATCAACATTTCATTCGTTTCAACGTAGATTTCCTTCTTTTTGATGCTCATTTTCTCATTACGATCAATATTTCCTTCGTTTCGGTGCATATTTCCTTCATTTTGATGCTCCTTTTCACGTTAAGAACAACATTTCCTTTGTTTCGATGCATATTTTTTCATTTTGATGCTCCTTTTCTCATCACGATCAACATTTTCTTCGTTTCGATGAATATTTCCTTCATTTTAATGCTCATTTTCTCATTACGATCAATATTTCCTTCGTTTTGAGGCATATTTCCTTTATTTTGATGCTCATTTTCTCATTACGATCAATATTTCCTTCGTTTCGTTGCATATTTCCTTCATTTTGATGCTCATTTTCTCGTTACGATCAGCATTTCCTTCTTTTCGATGCATATTTACTTCATTTTGATGCTTCTTTTCTTGTTACGATCAACATTTCATTCTTTTCGATGATCAACATTTCATTCATTTCGATGCAGATTTCCTTCTTTTTGATGCTCATTTTCTCGTTACGATCAATATTTACTTCGCTTCGATGCATATTTCCTTCGTTTTGATTCTCATTTTCTCTTTACGATCAACATTTCCTTCGTTTTGATGCATATTTACTTCATTTTGATGCTCTTTTTCTCGTTACGATAAACATTTCATTCGTTTCGATGCAGATTTCCTTCTTTTTGATGCTCGTTTTCTCTTTACGATCAGCATTTCCTTCGTTTCGATGCATATTTACTTAATTTTGAAGCTCCTTTTCTTGTTACTATCAACATTTCATTCATTTCGATGATCAACATTTCATTCGTTTTGATGCAGATTTCCTTCTTTTTGATGCTCGTTTTCTCGTTATGATCAATATTTCCTTCGCTACGATGCATATTTCCTTTATTTTGATGCTCCTTTTCTCGTTATGAACAACATTTCCTTTGTTTCGATGCATATTTCCTTCATTTTGATGCTCCTTTTCTCATTACGATCAACATTTCCTTCATTTCGATGTATATTTCCTTCTTTTTAATGCTCATTTTCTCATTACGATCAACATTTCCTTCGTTTCGATGCATATTTCCTTCATTTTGATGCTCATTTTCTCGTTACGATCAATATTTCCTTGGTTTCGATGCAGATTTCATTCATTTTGATGCTCATTTTCTCGTTACGATCATTATTTCCTTCGTTTCAATGCATATTTACTTTATTTTGATGCTCCTTTTCTTGTTACGATCAACATTTCATTCGTTTCGATGATCAACATTTCATTCGTTTTGATGATCAACATTTCATTCGTTTCGATGCAGATTTCCTTCTTTTTGATGCTTGTTTTCTCGTTACGATCAATATTTCCTTTGCTTCGATGCATATTTCCTTCGTTTTGATTCTCATTTTCTCTTTAAGATCAATATTTTCATCGTTTCGATGAATATTTCCTTCATTTTAATGCTCATTTTCTCGTTACGATCAATATTTCTTTCGTTTCGTTGCATATTTACTTCATTTTAATGCTCCTTTTCTCTTACGATCAACATTTCATTCTTTTCGATGCAGATTTCCTTCTTTTTGATGCTCGTTTTCTCATTACAATCAAAATTTCCTTCGTTTCGATGCATATTTACTTTATTTTGATGATCCTTTTCTCGTTACGATCAACATTTCATTCGTTTCAATGCAGATTTCCTTCTTTTTAATGCTCGTTTTCTCTTTACGATCAGCATTTCCTTCGTTCCGATGCATATTTACTTCATTTTGATGCTCCTTTTCTTGTTACTATCAACATTTCATTCATTTCGATGCAGATTTCCATCTTTTTGACGCTCGTTTTCTCGTTATGATCAATATTCCCTTCGCTTCGATGCATATTTCCTTTATTTTTATGCATGTTTTCTCGTTATGAACAATATTTCCTTTATTTCGATGCATTTTTCCTTCATTTTGATGCTCCTTTTCTCATTACGATCAATATTTCCTTCGTTTCGATGAATATTTCCTTCATTTTAATGATTATTTTCTCATTACGATCAATATTTCCTTCGTTTCGATGCATATTTCTTTCATTTTGATGCTCATTTTCTCATTACGATCAATATTTCCTTTGTTTCGATGCAGATTTCCTTCATTTTGATGCTCATTTTCTCGTTACGATAAGCATTTCCTTCGTTTTGATGCATATTCACTTCATTTTGATGCTCCTTTTCTTGTTACGATCAACATTTCATTCGTTTCGTTGATCAACATTTCATTCTTTTCGATGCAGATTTCCTTCTTTTTGATGCTCGCTTTCTCATTACGATCAACATTTCCTTCGTTTTGATGCATATTTACTTCATTTTGATGATCCTTTTCTCGTTACGATCAACATTTCTTTCGTTTCAACGTAGATTTCCTTCTTTTTGATGCTCATTTTCTCATTACGATCAATATTTCCTTCGTTTCGGTGCATATTTCCTTCATTTTGATACTCCTTTTCACGTTAAGAACAACATTTCCTTTGTTTCGATGCATATTTTTTTCATTTTGATGCTCCTTTTCTCATTACGATCAACATTTTCTTCGTTTCGATGAATATTTCCTCCATTTTAATGCTCATTTTCTCATTACGATCAATATTTCCTTCGTTTTGATGCATATTTCCTTTATTTTGATGCTCATTTTCTCATTACGATCAATATTTCCTTCATTTCGTTGCATATTTCCTTCATTTTGATGCTCATTTTCTCGTTACGATCAGCATTTCCTTCTTTTCGATGCATATTTACTTCATTTTGATGCTTCTTTTCTTGTTACGATCAACATTTCATTCTTTTCGATGATCAACATTTCATTCATTTCGATGCAGATTTCCTTCTTTTTGATGCTCATTTTCTCGTTACGATCAATATTTACTTCGCTTCGATGCATATTTCCTTCGTTTTGATTCTCATTTTCTCTTTACGATCAACATTTCCTTCGTTTTGATGCATATTTACTTCATTTTGATGCTCTTTTTCTCGTTACGATAAACATTTCATTCGTTTCGATGCAGATTTCCTTCTTTTTGATGCTCGTTTTCTCTTTACGATCAGCATTTCCTTCGTTTCGATGCATATTTACTTAATTTTGATGCTCCTTTTCTTGTTACTATCAACATTTCATTCATTTCGATGATCAACATTTCATTCGTTTTGATGCAGATTTCCTTCTTTTTGATGCTCGTTTTCTCGTTATGATCAATATTTCCTTCGCTACGATGCATATTTCCTTTATTTTGATGCTCCTTTTCTCGTTATGAACAACATTTCCTTTGTTTCGATGCATATTTCCTTCATTTTGATGCTCCTTTTCTCATTACGATCAACATTTCCTTCATTTCGATGTATATTTCCTTCTTTTTAATGCTCATTTTCTCATTACGATCAACATTTCCTTCGTTTCGATGCATATTTCCTTCATTTTGATGCTCATTTTCTCGTTACGATCAATATTTCCTTGGTTTCGATGCAGATTTCATTCATTTTGATGCTCATTTTCTCGTTACGATCATTATTTCCTTCGTTTCAATGCATATTTACTTTATTTTGATGCTCCTTTTCTTGTTACGATCAACATTTCATTCGTTTCGATGATCAACATTTCATTCGTTTTGATGATCAACATTTCATTCGTTTCGATGCAGATTTCCTTCTTTTTGATGCTTGTTTTCTCGTTACGATCAATATTTCCTTTGCTTCGATGCATATTTCCTTCGTTTTGATTCTCATTTTCTCTTTAAGATCAATATTTTCATCGTTTCGATGAATATTTCCTTCATTTTAATGCTCATTTTCTCGTTACGATCAATATTTCTTTCGTTTCGTTGCATATTTACTTCATTTTAATGCTCCTTTTCTCTTACGATCAACATTTCATTATTTTCGATGCAGATTTCCTTCTTTTTGATGCTCGTTTTCTCATTACAATCAAAATTTCCTTCGTTTCGATGCATATTTACTTTATTTTGATGATCCTTTTCTCGTTACGATCAACATTTCATTCGTTTCAATGCAGATTTCCTTCTTTTTGATGCTCGTTTTCTCTTTACGATCAGCATTTCCTTCGTTCCGATGCATATTTACTTCATTTTGATGCTCCTTTTCTTGTTACTATCAACATTTCATTCATTTCGATGCAGATTTCCATCTTTTTGACGCTCGTTTTCTCGTTATGATCAATATTCCCTTCGCTTCGATGCATATTTCCTTTATTTTTATGCATGTTTTCTCGTTATGAACAATATTTCCTTTATTTCGATGCATTTTTCCTTCATTTTGATGCTCCTTTTCTCATTACGATCAATATTTCCTTCGTTTCGATGAATATTTCCTTCATTTTAATGATTATTTTCTCATTACGATCAATATTTCCTTCGTTTCGATGCATATTTCTTTCATTTTGATGCTCATTTTCTCATTACGATCAATATTTCCTTTGTTTCGATGCAGATTTCCTTCATTTTGATGCTCATTTTCTCGTTACGATAAGCATTTCCTTCGTTTTGATGCATATTCACTTCATTTTGATGCTCCTTTTCTTGTTACGATCAACATTTCATTCGTTTCGTTGATCAACATTTCATTCTTTTCGATGCAGATTTCCTTCTTTTTGATGCTCGCTTTCTCATTACGATCAACATTTCCTTCGTTTTGATGCATATTTACTTCATTTTGATGATCCTTTTCTCGTTACGATCAACATTTCATTCGTTTCAACGTAGATTTCCTTCTTTTTGATGCTCATTTTCTCATTACGATCAATATTTCCTTCGTTTCGGTGCATATTTCCTTCATTTTGATACTCCTTTTCACGTTAAGAACAACATTTCCTTTGTTTCGATGCATATTTTTTTCATTTTGATGCTCCTTTTCTCATTACGATCAACATTTTCTTCGTTTCGATGAATATTTCCTCCATTTTAATGCTCATTTTCTCATTACGATCAATATTTCCTTCGTTTTGATGCATATTTCCTTTATTTTGATGCTCATTTTCTCATTACGATCAATATTTCCTTCATTTCGTTGCATATTTCCTTCATTTTGATGCTCATTTTCTCGTTACGATCAGCATTTCCTTCTTTTCGATGCATATTTACTTCATTTTGATGCTTCTTTTCTTGTTACGATCAACATTTCATTCTTTTCGATGATCAACATTTCATTCATTTCGATGCAGATTTCCTTCTTTTTGATGCTCATTTTCTCGTTACGATCAATATTTACTTCGCTTCGATGCATATTTCCTTCGTTTTGATTCTCATTTTCTCTTTACGATCAACATTTCCTTCGTTTTGATGCATATTTACTTCATTTTGATGCTCTTTTTCTCGTTACGATAAACATTTCATTCGTTTCGATGCAGATTTCCTTCTTTTTGATGCTCGTTTTCTCTTTACGATCAGCATTTCCTTCGTTTCGATGCATATTTACTTAATTTTGATGCTCCTTTTCTTGTTACTATCAACATTTCATTCATTTCGATGATCAACATTTCATTCGTTTTGATGCAGATTTCCTTCTTTTTGATGCTCGTTTTCTCGTTATGATCAATATTTCCTTCGCTACGATGCATATTTCCTTTATTTTGATGCTCCTTTTCTCGTTATGAACAACATTTCCTTTGTTTCGATGCATATTTCCTTCATTTTGATGCTCCTTTTCTCATTACGATCAACATTTCCTTCATTTCGATGTATATTTCCTTCTTTTTAATGCTCATTTTCTCATTACGATCAACATTTCCTTCGTTTCGATGCATATTTCCTTCATTTTGATGCTCATTTTCTCGTTACGATCAATATTTCCTTGGTTTCGATGCAAATTTCATTCATTTTGATGCTCATTTTCTCGTTACGATCATTATTTCCTTCGTTTCAATGCATATTTACTTTATTTTGATGCTCCTTTTCTTGTTACGATCAACATTTCATTCGTTTCGATGATCAACATTTCATTCGTTTTGATGATCAACATTTCATTCGTTTCGATGCAGATTTCCTTCTTTTTGATGCTTGTTTTCTCGTTACGATCAATATTTCCTTTGCTTCGATGCATATTTCCTTCGTTTTGATTCTCATTTTCTCTTTAAGATCAATATTTTCATCGTTTCGATGAATATTTCCTTCATTTTAATGCTCATTTTCTCGTTACGATCAATATTTCTTTCGTTTCGTTGCATATTTACTTCATTTTAATGCTCCTTTTCTCTTACGATCAACATTTCATTATTTTCGATGCAGATTTCCTTCTTTTTGATGCTCGTTTTCTCATTACAATCAAAATTTCCTTCGTTTCGATGCATATTTACTTTATTTTGATGATCCTTTTCTCGTTACGATCAACATTTCATTCGTTTCAATGCAGATTTCCTTCTTTTTGATGCTCGTTTTCTCTTTACGATCAGCATTTCCTTCGTTCCGATGCATATTTACTTCATTTTGATGCTCCTTTTCTTGTTACTATCAACATTTCATTCATTTCGATGCAGATTTCCATCTTTTTGACGCTCGTTTTCTCGTTATGATCAATATTCCCTTCGCTTCGATGCATATTTCCTTTATTTTTATGCATGTTTTCTCGTTATGAATAATATTTCCTTTATTTCGATGCATTTTTCCTTCATTTTGATGCTCCTTTTCTCATTACGATCAATATTTCCTTCGTTTCGATGAATATTTCCTTCATTTTAATGCTCATTTTCTCATTACGATCAATATTTCCTTCGTTTCGATGCATATTTCTTTCATTTTGATGCTCATTTTCTCATTACGATCAATATTTCCTTTGTTTCGATGCAGATTTCCTTCATTTTGATGCTCATTTTCTCGTTACGATAAGCATTTCCTTCGTTTTGATGCATATTCACTTCATTTTGATGCTCCTTTTCTTGTTACGATCAACATTTCATTCGTTTCGTTGATCAACATTTCATTCTTTTCGATGCAGATTTCCTTCTTTTTGATGCTCGTTTTCTCATTACGATCAACATTTCCTTCGTTTTGATGCATATTTACTTCATTTTGATGATCCTTTTCTCGTTACGATCAACATTTCATTCGTTTCAACGTAGATTTCCTTCTTTTTGATGCTCATTTTCTCATTACGATCAATATTTCCTTCGTTTCGGTGCATATTTCCTTCATTTTGATGCTCCTTTTCACGTTAAGAACAACATTTCCTTTGTTTCGATGCATATTTTTTCATTTTGATGCTCCTTTTCTCATCACGATCAACATTTTCTTCGTTTCGATGAATATTTCCTTCATTTTAATGCTCATTTTCTCATTACGATCAATATTTCCTTCGTTTTGAGGCATATTTCCTTTATTTTGATGCTCATTTTCTCATTACGATCAATATTTCCTTCGTTTCGTTGCATATTTCCTTCATTTTGATGCTCATTTTCTCGTTACGATCAGCATTTCCTTCTTTTCGATGCATATTTACTTCATTTTGATGGTCCTTTTCTTGTTACGATCAATATTTCATTCATTTCGATGATCAACATTTCATTCGTTTTGATGCAGACTTCCTTCTTTTTGATACTCATTTTCTCGTTACGATCAATATTTCAGTCGCTTCGATGCATATTTCCTTCGTTTTGATTCTCATTTTCTCTTTACGATCAATATTTCCTTCATTTCGATGAATATTTCCTTCATTTTAATGCTCATTTTCTCGTTACGATCAACATTTCCTTCGTTTCGATGCATATTACTTCCTTTTGATGCTCCTTTTCTCGTTACGATCAGTATTTCATTCGTTTCGATGCAGATTTCCTTCTTTTTGATGCTCGTTTTCTCTTTACGATCATCATTTCCTTCGTTTCGATGCATATTTACTTTATTTTAATGCTCCTTTTCTTGTTACGGTCAACATTTCATTCTTTTCGATGATCAACATTTCATTCGTTTCGATGCAGATTTCCTTCTTTTTGATGCTCATTTTCTCGTTACGATCAATATTTCCTTCGCTTCGATGCATATTTCCTTCGTTTTAATTCTCATTTTCTCTTTACGATCAACATTTCCTTCGTTTAGATGCATATTTACTTCATTTTGATGCTTCTTTTCTCGTTACGATCAACATTTCATTCGTTTCGATGCAGATTTCTTTCTTTTTGATGCTCGTTTTCTCTTTATGATCAGCATTTCCTTCATTTTGATGCATATTTACTTCATTTTGATGCTCCTTTTCTTGTTACTATCAACATTTCATTCGTTTCGATGATCAACATTTCATTCGTTTCGATGCAGATTTCCTTCTTTTTGATGCTCATTTTCTCGTTATGATCAATATTTCCTTCGCTTCGATGCATATTTCCTTTATTTTGATGCTCCTTTTCTCGTTATGAACAACATTTCCTTTGTTTCGATGCATATTTCCTTCATTTTGATGCTCCTTTTCTCATTACGATCAACATTTCCTTCATTTCGATGTATATTTCCTTCTTTTTAATGCTCATTTTCTCATTACGAAAAACATTTCCTTCGTTTCGATGCATATTTCCTTCATTTTGATGCTCATTTTCTCGTTACGATCAATATTTCCGTGGTTTCGATGCAGATTTCCTTCATTTTGATGCTCATTTTCTCGTTACGATCATTATTTCCTTCGTTTCAATGCATATTTACTTCATTTTGATGCTCCTTTTCTTGTTATGATCAACATTTCATTCGTTTCGATGATCAACATATCATTCGTTTTGATGATCAACATTTCATTCGTTTCGATGCAGATTTCCTTCTTTTTGATGCTTGTTTTCTCGTTACGATCAATATTTCCTTTGCTTCGATGCATATTTCCTTCGTTTTGATTCTCATTTTCTCTTTAAGATCAATATTTTCATCGTTTCGATGAATATTTCCTTCATTTTAAAGCTCATTTTCTCGTTACGATCAATATTTCTTTCGTTTCGTTGCATATTTACTTCATTTTAATGCTCCTTTTCTCTTACGATCAACATTTCATTCATTTCGATGCAGATTTCCTTCTTTTTGATGCTCGTTTTCTCATTACGATCAAAATTTCCTTCGTTTCGATGCATATTTACTTTATTTTGATGATCCTTTTCTCGTTACGATCAACATTTCATTCGTTTCAATGCAGATTTCCTTCTTTTTGATGTTCGTTTTCTCTTTACGATCAGCATTTCCTTCATTCCGATGCATATTTACTTCATTTTGATGCTCCTTTTCTTGTTACTATCAACATTTCATTCATTTCGATGCAGATTTCCATCTTTTTGACGCTCGTTTTCTCGTTATGATCAATATTCCCTTCGCTTCGATGCATATTTCCTTTATTTTTATGCATGTTTTCTCGTTATGAACAATATTTCCTTTATTTCGATGCATTTTTCCTTCATTTTGATGCTCCTTTTCTCATTACGATCAATATTTCCTTCGTTTCGATGAATATTTCCTTCGTTTTAATGCTCATTTTCTCATTACGATCAATATTTCCTTCATTTCGATGCATATTTCTTTCATTTTGATGCTCATTTTCTCATTACGATCAATATTTCCTTTGTTTCGATGCAGATTTCCTTCATTTTGATGCTCATTTTCTCGTTACGATAAGTATTTCCTTCGTTTCGATGCATATTTACTTCATTTTGATGCTCCTTTTCTTGTTACGATCAACATTTCATTCGTTTCGTTGATCAACATTTCATTCTTTTCGATGCAGATTTCCTTCTTTTTGATGCTCGTTTTCTCATTAAGATCAACATTTCCTTCGTTTTGATGCATATTTACTTCATTTTGATGATCCTTTTCTCGTTACGATCAACATTTCATTCGTTTCAACGTAGATTTCCTTCTTTTTGATGCTCATTTTCTCATTACGATCAATATTTCCTTCGTTTCGATGCATATTTACTTAATTTTGATGCTCCTTTTCTTGTTACTATCAATATTTCATTCATTTCGATGATCAACATTTCATTCGTTTTGATGCAGATTTCCTTCTTTTTGATGCTCGTTTTCTCGTTATGATCAATATTTCCTTCGCTACGATGCATATTTCCTTTATTTTGATGCTCCTTTTCTCGTTATGAACAACATTTCCTTTGTTTCGATGCATATTTCCTTCATTTTGATGCTCCTTTTCTCATTACGATCAACATTTCCTTCATTTCGATGTATATTTCCTTCTTTTTAATGCTCATTTTCTCATTACGATCAACATTTCCTTCGTTTCGATGCATATTTCCTTCATTTTGATGCTCATTTTCTCGTTATGATCAATATTTCCTTGGTTTCGATGCAGATTTCCTTCATTTTGATGCTCATTTTCTCGTTACGATCATTATTTCCTTCGTTTCAATGCATATTTACTTTATTTTGATGCTCCTTTTCTTGTTACGATCAACATTTCATTCGTTTCGATGATCAACATTTCATTCGTTTTGATGATCAACATTTCATTTGTTTCGATGCAGATTTCCTTCTTTTTGATGCTTGTTTTCTCGTTACGATCAATATTTCCTTTGCTTCGATGCATATTTCCTTCGTTTTGATTCTCATTTTCTCTTTAAGATCAATATTTTCATCGTTTCGATGAATATTTCCTTCATTTTAATGCTCATTTTCTCGTTACGATCAATATTTCTTTCGTTTCGTTGCATATTTACTTCATTTTAATGCTCCTTTTCTCTTACGATCAACATTTCATTCTTTTCGATGCAGATTTCCTTCTTTTTGATGCTCGTTTTCTCATTACAATCAAAATTTCCTTCGTTTCGATGCATATTTATTTTATTTTGATGATCCTTTTCTCGTTACGATCAACATTTCATTCGTTTCAATGCAGATTTCCTTCTTTTTGATGCTCGTTTTCTCTTTACGATCAGCATTTCCTTCGTTCCGATGCATATTTACTTCATTTTGATGCTCCTTTTCTTGTTACTATCAACATTTCATTCATTTCGATGCAGATTTCCATCTTTTTTACGCTCGTTTTCTCGTTATGATCAATATTCCCTTCGCTTCGATGCATATTTCCTTTATTTTTATGCATGTTTTCTCGTTATGAACAATATTTCCTTTATTTCGATGCATTTTTCCTTCATTTTGATGCTCCTTTTCTCATTACGATCAATATTTCCTTCGTTTCGATGAATATTTCCTTCATTTTAATGCTCATTTTCTCATTACGATCAATATTTCCTTCGTTTCGATGCATATTTCTTTCATTTTGATGCTCATTTTCTCATTACGATCAATATTTCCTTTGTTTCGATGCAGATTTCCTTCATTTTGATGCTCATTTTCTCGTTACGATAAGCATTTCCTTCGTTTTGATGCATATTCACTTCATTTTGATGCTCCTTTTCTTGTTACGATCAACATTTCATTCGTTTCGTTGATCAACATTTCATTCTTTTCGATGCAGATTTCCTTCTTTTTGATGCTCGTTTTCTCATTACGATCAACATTTCCTTCGTTTTGATGCATATTTACTTCATTTTGATGATCCTTTTCTCGTTACGATCAACATTTCATTCGTTTCAACGTAGATTTCCTTCTTTTTGATGCTCATTTTCTCATTACGATCAATATTTCCTTCGTTTCGGTGCATATTTCCTTCATTTTGATGCTCCTTTTCACGTTAAGAACAACATTTCCTTTGTTTCGATGCATATTTTTTTCATTTTGATGCTCCTTTTCTCATTACGATCAACATTTTCTTCGTTTCGATGAATATTTCCTTCATTTTAATGCTCATTTTCTCATTACGATCAATATTTCCTTCGTTTTGATGCATATTTCCTTTATTTTGATGCTCATTTTCTCATTACGATCAATATTTCCTTCGTTTCGTTGCATATTTCCTTCATTTTGATGCTCATTTTCTCGTTACGATCAGCATTTCCTTCTTTTCGATGCATATTTACTTCATTTTGATGCTCCTTTTCTTGTTACGATCAATATTTCATTCATTTCGATGATCAACATTTCATTCGTTTTGATGCAGACTTCCTTCTTTTTGATACTCATTTTCTCGTTACGATCAATATTTCAGTCGCTTCGATGCATATTTCCTTCGTTTTGATTCTCATTTTCTCTTTACGATCAATATTTCCTTCATTTCGATGAATATTTCCTTCATTTTAATGCTCATTTTCTCGTTACGATCAACATTTCCTTCGTTTCGATGCATATTACTTCCTTTTGATGCTCCTTTTCTCGTTACGATCAGTATTTCATTCGTTTCGATGCAGATTTCCTTCTTTTTGATGCTTGTTTTCTCTTTACGATCATCATTTCCTTCGTTTCGATGCATATTTACTTTATTTTGATGCTCCTTTTCTTGTTACGGTCAACATTTCATTCTTTTCGATGATCAACATTTCATTCGTTTCGATGCAGATTTCCTTCTTTTTGATGCTCATTTTCTCGTTACGATCAATATTTCCTTCGCTTCGATGCATATTTCCTTCGTTTTAATTCTCATTTTCTCTTTACGATCAACATTTCCTTCGTTTAGATGCATATTTACTTCATTTTGATGCTTCTTTTCTCGTTACGATCAACATTTCATTCGTTTCGATGCAGATTTCTTTCTTTTTGATGCTCGTTTTCTCTTTATGATCAGCATTTCCTTCATTTTGATGCATATTTACTTCATTTTGATGCATATTTACTTCATTTTGATGCTCCTTTTCTTGTTACTATCAACATTTCATTCGTTTCGATGATCAACATTTCATTCGTTTCGATGCAGATTTCCTTCTTTTTGATGCTCATTTTCTCGTTATGATCAATATTTCCTTCGCTTCGATGCATATTTCCTTTATTTTGATGCTCCTTTTCTCGTTATGAACAACATTTCCTTTGTTTCGATGCATATTTCCTTCATTTTGATGCTCCTTTTCTCATTACGATCAACATTTCCTTCATTTCGATGTATATTTCCTTCTTTTTAATGCTCATTTTCTCATTACGAAAAACATTTCCTTCGTTTCGATGCATATTTCCTTCATTTTGATGCTCATTTTCTCGTTACGATCAATATTTCCGTGGTTTCGATGCAGATTTCCTTCATTTTGATGCTCATTTTCTCGTTACGATCATTTTTTCCTTCGTTTCAATGCATATTTACTTCATTTTGATGCTCCTTTTCTTGTTATGATCAACATTTCATTCGTTTCGATGATCAACATATCATTCGTTTTGATGATCAACATTTCATTCGTTTCGATGCAGATTTCCTTCTTTTTGATGCTTGTTTTCTCGTTACGATCAATATTTCCTTTGCTTCGATGCATATTTCCTTCGTTTTGATTCTCATTTTCTCTTTAAGATCAATATTTTCATCGTTTCGATGAATATTTCCTTCATTTTAAAGCTCATTTTCTCGTTACGATCAATATTTCTTTCGTTTCGTTGCATATTTACTTCATTTTAATGCTCCTTTTCTCTTACGATCAACATTTCATTCTTTTCGATGCAGATTTCCTTCTTTTTGATGCTCGTTTTCTCATTACGATCAAAATTTCATTCGTTATGATGCATATTTACTTTATTTTGATGATCCTTTTCTCGTTACGATCAACATTTCATTCGTTTCAATGCAGATTTCCTTCTTTTTGATGCTCGTTTTCTCTTTACGATCAGCATTTCCTTCATTCCGATGCATATTTACTTCATTTTGATGCTCCTTTTCTTGTTACTATCAACATTTCATTCATTTCGATGCAGATTTCCATCTTTTTGACGCTCGTTTTCTCGTTATGATCAATATTCCCTTCGCTTCGATGCATATTTCCTTTATTTTTATGCATGTTTTCTCGTTATGAACAATATTTCCTTTATTTCGATGCATTTTTCCTTCATTTTGATGCTCCTTTTCTCATTACGATCAATATTTCCTTCGTTTCGATGAATATTTCCTTCGTTTTAATGCTCATTTTCTCATTACGATCAATATTTCCTTCATTTCGATGCATATTTCTTTCATTTTGATGCTCATTTTCTCATTACGATCAATATTTCCTTTGTTTCGATGCAGATTTCCTTCATTTTGATGCTCATTTTCTCGTTACGATAAGCATTTCCTTCGTTTCGATGCATATTTACTTCATTTTGATGCTCCTTTTCTTGTTACGATCAACATTTCATTCGTTTCGTTGATCAACATTTCATTCTTTTCGATGCAGATTTCCTTCTTTTTGATGCTCGTTTTCTCATTACGATCAACATTTCCTTCGTTTTGATGCATATTTACTTCATTTTGATGATCATTTTCTCGTTACGATCAACATTTCATTCGTTTCAACGTAGATTTCCTTCTTTTTGATGCTCATTTTCTCATTACGATCAATATTTCCTTCGTTTCGGTGCATATTTCCTTCATTTTTATGCTCCTTTTCACGTTAAGAACAACATTTCCTTTGTTTCGATGCATATTTTTTTCATTTTGATGCTCCTTTTCTCATTACGATCAACATTTTCTTCATTTCGATGAATATTTCCTTCATTTTAATGCTCATTTTCTCATTACGATCAATATTTCCTTCGTTTTGATGCATATTTCCTTTATTTTGATGCTCATTTTCTCATTACGATCAATATTTCCTTCGTTTCGTTGCATATTTCCTTCATTTTGATGCTCATTTTCTCGTTACGATCAGCATTTCATTCTTTTCGATGCATATTTACTTCATTTTGATGCTCCTTTTCTTGTTACGATCAACATTTCATTCATTTCGATGATCAACATTTCATTCGTTTCGATACAAACTTCCTTCTTTTTGATACTCATTTTCTCGTTACGATCAATATTTCCTTCGCTTCGATGCATATTTCCTTCGTTTTGATTCTCATTTTCTCTTTACGATCAACATTTCCTTCATTTCGATGAATATTTCCTTCATTTTAATGCTCATTTTCTCGTTACGATCAACATTTCCTTCGTTTCGATGCATATTACTTCATTTTGATGCTCTTTTTCTCGTTACGATCAGCATTTCATTCGTTTCGATGCAGATTTCCTTCTTTTTGATGCTCGTTTTCTCTTTACGATCATCATTTCCTTCGTTTCGATGCATATTTACTTTATTTTGATGCTCCTTTTCTTGTTACGGTCAACATTTCATTCTTTTCGATGATCAACATTTTATTCGTTTCGATGCAGATTTCCTTCTTTTTGATGCTCATTTTCTCGTTACGATCAATATTTCCTTCGCTTCGATGCATATTTCCTTCGTTTTAATTCTCATTTTCTCTTTACGATCAACATTTCCTTCGTTTTGATGCATATTTACTTCATTTTGATGCTCCTTTTCTCGTTACGATCAACATTTCATTCGTTTCGATGCAGATTTCTTTCTTTTTGATGCTCGTTTTCTCTTTACGATCAGCATTTCCTTCATTTCGATGCATATTTACTTCATTTTGATGCTCCTTTTCTTGTTACTATCAACATTTCATTCGTTTCGATGATCAACATTTCATTCGTTTCGATGCAGATTTCCTTCTTTTTGATGCTCATTTTCTCGTTATGATCAATATTTCCTTCGCTTCGATGTATATTTCCTTTATTTTGATGCTCCTTTTCTCGTTATGAACAACATTTCCTTTGTTTCGATGCATATTTCCTTCATTTTGATGCTCCTTTTCTCATTACGATCAACATTTCCTTCGTTTCGATGCATATTTCCTTTATTTTGATGCTCATTTTCTCATTACGATCAATATTTCCTTGGTTTCGATGCAGATTTCCTTCATTTTGATGCTCATTTTCTCGTTACGATCATTATTTCCTTCGTTTCGATGCATATTTACTTCATTTTGATGCTCCTTTTCTAGTTACGATCAACATTTCATTCGTTTCGATGATCAACATTTCATTCATTTTGATGATCAACATTTCATTCGTTTTGATGCAGATTTCCTTCTTTTTGATGCTCGTTTTCTCGTTACGATCAATATTTCCTTCGCTTCGATGCATATTTCCTTCGTTTTGATTCTCATTTTCTCTTTGAGATCAATATTTCCTTCGTTTCGATGAATATTTCCTTCATTTTAATGCTCATTTTCTCGTTACGATCAATATTTCTTTCGTTTCGTTGCATATTTACTTCATTTTAATGCTCCTTTCCTCTTACGATCAACATTTCATTCGTTTTGATGCAGATTTCCTTCTTTTTGATGCTCGTTTTCTCGTTAAGATCAATATTTACTTCGTTTCGATGCATATTTCCTTTATTTTGATGCTCCTTTTCTCGTTATGAACAACATTTCATTTGTTTCGATGCATATTTCCTTTATTTTGATGCTCCTTTCCTCTTACGATCAATATTTCCTTCGTTTCGATGAATATTTCCTTCATTTTAATGCTCATTTTCTCATTACGATCAACTTTTCCTTCGTTTCGATGCATATTTCCTTCATTTTGATGCTCATTTTCTCGTTACGATCAATATTTCTTTCGTTTCGTTGCATATTTACTTCATTTTAATGCTCCTTTCCTCTTACGATCAACATTTCATTCGTTTTGATGCAGATTTCCTTCTTTTTGATGCTCGTTTTTGTTGGCAATTGGATCGTGTGGATCAACGTGATTCGTTTAGGATTCCAGGCAAACAAAATCAGCGGAAGCAATAAAATTGTTTACCGTACTTCTGGGTTGGTGTAGAGGATGAACTGCAGAGAACTACCTCTGATCTTCTACTGTATGTCCCAAGTGTGATCCTGCTGTTGTGTGGGCAACAATCTGCAGGATCTCTCAATCTGCTTCTTTTCCCTTCTCTCACCAGAAGAGGCGCAGGAATAATCTTAAGGGTTCCAGGAAGCTGAGTTCACTTATATATTGGGCTACAGCAGGGACCAGGAGGAGAAATTGGGCTGGGCCTCAATTGAATTTAATTAACCAAGCTTAGCCCAAAGCTTTTAATTAAATCCAATAATAATAATATAGTCCACTAAAATATTATTACTGTACTACCCGTCCAATCCCAAAATTATATTCTGGGCTCCTTCTTATTATAAGCCCGATAGTCTCCCCATGTTTAAGATATTCAATATCCATTAATTAATTAAGTTACTGACAACTCAAATTAATTAATATCTCATCCGAGAGTAGTACCACTCAACCTTATTATCATGCCGGAAATTAATCCACTTGCAAGATTTACATGATAAACCTTATGAGCTCCTCAAGGGGACATCATCAACCTATGACGGACATGGATTCCTTCTACAATCAACAGCACACCATAGATACAGCACTACTTCCCAACTCACCGAGTTTGTTGATTTAATACCAATAAATCTCACCCATTGATGAATCAAAGAAATACATACTGCCCTACGTGTCGAGGTTATTGTATAGGGATTAAGAGCACGAACTTCCATAATAACAGAGATCAAGTTCTTCTATAAGCCAGTATAAGTCGAACGATCTCAGGCGGTCCTGCTCAATACACACGAGTGCACTAATGTGATTCTATAGCCAAGACAAGCTAATACCGAATCACACTACAACCATACCGATAGAGAGTCCCCGTCTATCTCGGTTGTGAGCATCTGTTTATACTTTATAAGGAAACCGATAATATGATCTTTTGCGTGTTGTCGCACAACATATTATCTACAGTATAAAGTAAATGGACTATTGCATCATGCATATAAAATAAATTATAAGATGCAATCATTTGATCAATGATTCAATATTGTTATAACTTTGTCCATACTAAAGCTAGACTTTTAGTATACAATCCAACAATCTCCCACTTATACTAAAAGACTATGCTGTCATGTCTTCTGCCATACATCTGATTCCTACTCCCATTACCCGACCATTAAAAGCTCTCGCCTTAAGGTCCTCGTAAATGGATTTACTAGGTCATCATCCAATGCAATCTAGGCGACAACAACCTTTCCCTCATCATACGATTTCTCGTAACAGGTGGTACTCACGCTCCATGTGTTTAATTGCCTTATGGACTTGTGATTTCTTCAAGTTTGCAACTGCACCAATATCATCAATGTAAATTGTGATTACCTTGGGCAAACTTAGAAACGCTTCAAAGTCCATCTTGAAGTTTCTAGAGTCATATAGATACTTTGGCTGCCTCATAGGCTCCAATTTATCATCTTTCCATGATGGAGTCCGGAGTCTGAAATATATTTCTATATAACATTCCTCCACATTATGACTCTACTTCCTAAGATTAAACACATAACCTTTGAGGAGAATTTACTGCCGTCCAATCTGACAAAAAAATCTGAATCTACGTAATCCACAAGATGCAGTGAATCTGTTTAGTAAATCCACATATAATTTCCAGTCCTTCTCAGGCACTTTATATATGTCTTACTACAGTTCATCATTCTTGTTCCGGGTTACGTTGATACCTTCTGTTCATGCGTTTAGCAACACAGATATCCAACTTCATTCATAGCATTCTTTAGATTAAGCTTCCTTATTCGCCGAAGCATAAGGAACCGCTTTCATCTACTTTATCTTCTTCTTGTGTCTCAAAGACACATTCACTTAGATAAATTTACATGCTAAACGAGTATGGACTGTATCATTTTATGAAACTTGAGATAAGCATAACATCCTTTCTTGTGATCCGTATTACCGTGATCAAAAGGATGTATTTTGCCTTTCTTAAGTCCTTCATCTTTACCGCTTTATAAACCGTACCCATACGACCCATAATACTCTTTCATTGTCTCCAATGAGCAAGATACTATCTACATATAGTCCAAGAAATACCACCACATTTCCGTCACTCTTTACAATACACAAGACTCATCCGCTCATTGATTTAAATCCATGCCACTGGATTATCTAATCAAAACAGATGTTTCACGATCTTAAAGCTTGCTTTAGTCCATCGCTGGACACTTTTAAGCTTACTATCAAAATGCTATTAGTACTTTGCAATGAAATACTCTGGTTGCTTCACATAGATGTTTTCCTCAAGACTTCCAATCAGGAAAGCTGTCTTGACATCTATTTGCTGTCCCTCATAATTTAATATGAGCAGCAATAAATAAAAGAATCCGGATCAATTTAAGCATAGCTACCAACGAATATGTTCCCTCATAATCGAACCATTTCTTTCTGAGTACATCTTTTCGCAACAAGCTTTGCTTCCAAGATTTTCACCTTTCCGTATGATCCTCTTTTATTTCCTATGATCACTTGCAATGGTTTTTACACCATTTAGTGGTCATACAAGTTCCCAGATTTAATATAGAATCCGTAGATTCTATTTCAACATACATTGCAACTTACTAAGATTCCGCATTTTAATCTTGTAGTGCTATGTCGTATCCGTGGGATAATACCATGTTCACTAGGGATCAAGTCTCACGACTCTCCCAAATCATATATTTATGGGTTGTCATACAACCCTCCCACTACGATAAGACACTACATGTAATTGTGTATCAGACGTGACACGCGTTGCAGTTTACCTTGTGGTATATCCTCTTGTACACTTGGTGCTTGTACTTAGTGTTTTCCTCTCACTTCCTTTAGAACAACTTATACATGGGTTTGTGATTTATTACATAGTCCTTTTCCAAAAAATCTAGTTATTGAGTTAACAATTACCCTTCGATTTTTTGGACTAAATAAATCACCCTCCATTTTTCTAGGATATTCCATATACAGACAAACGTTTCACGAATTACTGTATCTAGGGCATATCCATAAAATGAATTTAATTATTCATCATCTATCTAATCATAACCATAAGAGCCTTATTCCTTCTATCCACCACACCATTCAGTTGGGGCATGCCCGGTGTAATCAACTTGAGATTTAATCTCAACTTCTGATTATTAGTTCCTAACTATCCTAAGAGGTTTTCATCATCACGATTGAATCGCAATGATATGATATATTTTCCATGACGCTTCACTGTACCAGCCTTGCAATTCTTGAATTAATCAAAGAATTTAGACATGCAGTGCATCAAATAAATATATTAGTATCTAGAATAATCTTCAAATATTCATAACCACCTCTCGCCTGGATAATATTAGGTCCGCTTGAATCAGAATAAACTAATTCCAACATATATATCTTTGGCTCTACACCCCACAGCCTTGAAAAGGCAGTTAATCATTTTTACTTCCAAGCAAGACTCGCAAGTCCGATAGTTTCCACTTCAGATAGACCTTATGGTCTATCGGCTATCATCTTTTGAATCATACTCAAGTAAAATGAACTAATCTTGGAAGCCAAATGTATGTTTAGTTCATTTCCGAAGGTTCCTTTCTCTTACTAATATTAGAAGCTGCATTATTAATTACTATTTATTGCATCTGTGGGATCTTCATGATTCAAGAGTATACACATTATCTACAAACGTACTATAACAGATTATAGCCCCATTCCTCATTACTATGACCATGTCATTTAAATGAAATGAGGTATCCATCCGTTAATGTATAGAAACCGAAATCAAATTCTTTCTATGAAACGTACGTAAAGACAATTTCTCATAATCAATCGTTTATTCATATCATAAGATAAATAAATATCTCCCACTGCAATAGCCAATACCTTTGTAGTTTTACCCATGTCATAACAATCTTATCCTTACTAAGTTATAAAATTTAGTGATTCCAGTATCTACACAGTTCGTGTCAGTAGATGCCATCACTAATCATGTTTAAACCATTAGTAAATAAGATATTAAACTTGTTCACATTCTGATGAAAATGGCTTTCCTTTGCCACATGTTTTGTCAGAAGTTTCCCACCATATACATCCTCTTGTAATTCAGGTGGAACTTACTCAAAACTTCTAGGTAATTATGGAAAATAAATTGACTTAGGTTTCCCCTTCAACTTTTATTCCATCTTTTTTCAATTCATTCATCAAATTCTATCATGATCTTGCGCCTTTTAAATTACTCAAGTATCCGAAGAGTTACATGAGACCATCATATTTCTATGAACCTCTCATCTCTTCACTAGAGACTTTAAAAAGCATCATGAGACGTCCTTTGTGAGAACACACTTGTATTTTCTTAAGCAGTAATTTTCAAAACCATGATTCTTTTCTAATCATCTAATTTGGACGAGTAAATATAATGTCTTTTAGTTAATAATAAGTGAAATAAAACCATTCGAAATTCAGAGAATCTCAAATAAATATTCCGATCAAATCTTTGAATTTTATCCTTTTATATTGATTCCCTCAAAACAATATAAAAATAAAATTCACCGACATCTCAAGCACCGTGAGTCTGCAAGCCACGTTAGTGTGGACGTTTACAAACCCGAACATTTACAAGAGAAGGTTTTACCCATTAATTTCATTTGTCAACCTAACTTTATGACAAAATAATTAATATTCGGTTCCTCTTTAGCCATGTAAATAATAGCAGTGACTCCGTTGGGGAGGATACTAATTATTTACATCTAAGTGTACACCATTATTTGATCCCAAGTCCGCTGCCCAAGCTTATGTGCCTTACTGTTAGAGAAGTACACACGCGCTCAGATAACTTTCTACAACCATCAATTATATAAGTTTGTACTAGTGAACCGCATATAAGCTCATCCGTTAGGGAGGAAGGCACTATAGCCAACGCGCAAGCCCATATGCAACACATTACAAACAATAATTATTTAAAGAAGTTTGTACCAGTGATCCGTGAATAAACTCATCCGTTAGGGAGGAAGGCTCTAATGCCAACGCGCAAGTTTACTCACATCACTTACAAACCAATAATGGAGGCCATGGGAATTTATTACCAATCCCCTCTCCCACTTAGTTATTTAACACCGAGGGTTTTTAACACATGTATATAATATTCAGAAATAAAAATATACACTCTAGACATGCTTCTATTAACAACAATTTAAATAAATAAATCACATAGAACATGCCTTTCATATATAACAATTAATTGTCAAGTTAAAACAATTAAATCAGTTATATAACATTAATTAATTGCATAAATTGTGGATCAATCAATTTGGGCACAAGAGCAACAAATAAGCACAAAATGAGCAGCAGATTAATTAATTAATCATGCTCATTATCTATGGCCCATAATCTTAGCCCAAAAACAAATTAAATCCACCAAGCCCACTAGCACAAAATTAGCTCCATTATTTAAATAGCTAATTTATCATGCTTGGCCCATTATCCACAATTAATTAAAACCAGGATTAGATGTCAAACAGCCCATATCCATTTTAATTAAAATTGGGCCTATCAGCCCAAAACCAATTAATTAAAATAAAGACCCAACTGAGACAGCCCACAAGCATATTAATTAAATATGGGTCCAACAACCCATAACCAAATTAAATAAAATTGGGCCTCTATCAGCCCAACAACAATCCTGCATAAATAAAGCAGCAATTGAGCCCATGAAACTGGCCCAATATTAAATCAATATTAGATCAAGCCCAAACATAGAGCCTATGAATCTGGCCCACACTTTAGCTCAACCCTAATCATCAGCCGCCACCATCAGTGCCCAGCCGCATCACGCGTTCAACCTGAGTTGGACTGCTCATTGAAGACGCCTGCAGCTGCCGACGACTGTCCAGACTGGTAAGCCAGAATCGAGCCTCTGACCGCACCGGAAACGTCGAGTCGACTGGCTGGGGACCACCATCGCCTCGCCCGTAGTCTGCAGTCAAGGTCCACCGCTGAGCAACAGCTCCGCCACTGGGTTAGTCGCCAACCATCAGCGCTGCCGCCAACGATTGCCGCCGCTCGCGCCCGCCTATGACTGCCATCTTTGCCGACAGCGACCAGCAATCGATATGCTCGGCAGCCTCGCCTCCGATGAAAAACTTTGGCTTTCACCGTCCACCAGCCGGCAGTGGAGATCGTCTCCACCGACAGGCCTGTCTGCCCATGATCACGACACTCACCAGCCATCGGGCACCCATCGCTGTCTTTCTGATTCTT
This sequence comes from Pogostemon cablin, assembly GCA_023678885.1. Classification (NCBI taxonomy): domain Eukaryota; kingdom Viridiplantae; phylum Streptophyta; class Magnoliopsida; order Lamiales; family Lamiaceae; genus Pogostemon; species Pogostemon cablin. The sequence continues at coordinate 50,422 of JAHCLQ010000922.1, read as the reverse complement.
TCACCGTGTACAGACGCGCGTGAATTCGTTTGCAGATTTCCGACGATGCCAATCTCCACGTTGTAACGTGTGTGTGATGTACAGGGTGATAGAAAGTAGATTGGTTTTGATGCAATGTGTATGATGTCCAGCAATTAAAATCAACAACAATCACACACTAACCATATTGGATACCATGGAGAAAAAACAATAACAGTACAAAACCCACCAGATTATTTCACATAATTAAATAATCTCATTCATACATGTTTTTAATCCAACAATAAACAGAGAAAAGACATAAACCCAACTTAACGTCTCACGTTTCACCACGAAACTAACGATCTGATACCAATTGTTGGCAATTGGATCGTGTGGATCAACGTGATTCGTTTAGGATTCCAGGCAAACAAAATCAGCGGAAGCAATAAAATTTTTTACCGTACTTCTGGGTTGGTGTAGAGGATGAACTGCAGAGAACTACCTCTGATCTTCTACTGTATGTCCCAAGTGTGATCCTGCTGTTGTGTGGGCAACAATCTGCAGGATCTCTCAATCTGCTTCTTTTCCCTTCTCTCACCAGAAGAGGCGCAGGAATAATCTTAAGGGTTCCAGGAAGCTGAGTTCACTTATATATTGGGCTACAGCAGGGACCAGGAGGAGAAATTGGGCTGGGCCTCAATTGAATTTAATTAACCAAGCTTAGCCCAAAGCTTTTAATTAAATCCAATAATAATAATATAGTCCACTAAAATATTATTACTGCACTACCCGTCCAATCCCAAAATTATGTTCTGGGCTCCTTCTTATTATAAGCCCGATAGTCTCCCCATGTTTAAGATATTCAATGTCCATTAATTAATTAAGTTACTGACAACTCAAATTAATTAATATCTCATCCGAGAGTAGTAACACTCAACCTTATTATCATGCCGGAAATTAATCCACTTGCAAGATTTACATGATAAACCTTATGAGCTCCTCAAGGGGACATCATCAACCTATGACGGACATGGATTCCTTCTACAATCAACAGCACACCATAGATACAGCACTACTTCCCAACTCACCGAGTTTGTTGATTTAATACCAATAAATCTCACCCATTGATGAATCAAAGAAATACATACTGCCCTACGTGTCGAGGTTATTGTATAGGGATTAAGAGCACGAACTTCCATAATAACAGAGATCAAGTTCTTCTATAAGCCAGTATAAGTCGAACGATCTCAGGCGGTCCTGCTCAATACACACGAGTGCACTAATGTGATTCTATAGCCAAGACAAGCTAATACCGAATCACACTACAACCATACCGATAGAGAGTCCCCGTCTATCTCGGTTGTGAGCATCTGTTTATACTTTATAAGGAAACCGATAATATGATCTTCTGCGTGTTGTCGCACAATATATTATCTACAGTATAAAGTAAATGGACTATTGCATTATGCATATAAAATAAATTATAAGATGCAATCATTTGATCAATGATTCAATATTGTTATAACATTGTCCATACTAAAGCTAGACTTTTAGTATACAATCCAACAGTTTTCTCGTTAAGATCAATATTTACTTCGTTTCGATGCATATTTCCTTTATTTTGATGCTCCTTTTCTCGTTATGAACAACATTTCATTTGTTTCGATGCATATTTCCTTTATTTTGATGCTCCTTTTCTCATTACGATCAACATTTCCTTCGTTTCGATGAATATTTCCTTCATTTTAATGCTCATTTTCTCATTACGATCAACTTTTCCTTCGTTTCGATGCATATTTCCTTCATTTTGATGCTCATTTTCTCGTTACGATCAATATTTCCTTCGTTTCGATGCATATTTTCTTCATTTTGATGCTCATTTTCTCGTTACTATCAGCATTTTCTTCGTTTCGATGCATATTTACTTCATTTTGATGCTCCTTTTCTTGTTACAATCAACATTTCATTCGTTTCGATGATCAACATTTCTTTCGTTTCGATATAGATTTCCTTCTTTTTGATGCTCATTTTCTCATTACGATCAATATTTCCTTCGTTTCGATGCATATTTCCTTCATTTTGATGCTCCTTTTCTCGTTAAGAACAACATTTCCTTTGTTTCGATGCATATTTTCTTCATTTTGATGCTCCTTTTCTCATTACGATCAACATTTCCTTCGTTTCGATGGATATTTCCTTCATTTTAATGCTCATTTTCTCATTACGATCAACATTTCCTTCGTTTCGATGCATATTTTCTTTATTTTGATGCTCATTTTCTCGTTACGATCAATATTTCCTTAGTTTCGATGCAAATTTCCATCATTTTGATGCTCATTTTTTTGTTACGATAAGCATTTCCTTCATTTCGATGCATATTTACTTCATTTTGATGCTCATTTTCTTGTTACGATCAACATTTCATTCGTTTCGATGATCAATATTTCATTAGTTTCGATGCAGATTTCCTTCTTTTTGATGCTCATTTTCTCGTTACGATCAATATTTCCTTCGCTTCGATGCATATTTCCTTCGTTTGGATTCTCATTTTCTCTTTACGATCAACATTTCCTTCTTTTCGATGAATATTTCCTTCATTTTAATGCTCATTTTCTCGTTACGATCAACATTTCCTTCATTTCGATGCATATTTACTTCATTTTGATGCTCATTTTCTCGTTACGATCAATATTTTATTCGTTTCGATGCAGATTTCCTTCTTTTTGATGCTCGTTTTCTCTTTACTATCAGCATTTCCTTCGTTTCGATGCATATTTACTTCATTTTGATGCTCCTTTTCTTGTTACGATCAACATTTCATTCGTTTCGATGATCAACATTTCATTCATTTTGATGCAGATTACCTTCTTTTTTATGCTCATTTTCTCGTTACGATCAATATTTCCTTCGCTTCGATGCATATTTTCTTCGTTTTAATTCTCATTTTCTCTTTACGATCAACATTTCCTTCGTTTCGATGAATATTTCCTTCATTTTAATGCTCATTTTCTCGTTACTATCAACATTTCCTTCGTTTCGTTGCATATTTACTTCATTTTGATGCTCTTTTCTTTTACGATCAACATTTCATTCGTTTCGATGCAGATTTCCTTATTTTTGATTCTCGTTTTCTCGTTACGATCAATATTTCCTTCGTTTCGATGCATATTTCCTTTATTTTGATGCTCCTTTTCTCGTTATGAACAACATTTCCTTTGTTTCGATGTATATATCCTTCATTTTGATGCTTCTTTTCTCATTACGATCAACATTTCCTCCGTTTCGATGAATATTTCCTTTATTTTATGCTCATTTTCTCATTACGATCAACATTTCCTTCGTTTCGATGCATATTTCCTTCATTTCGATGCTCATTTTCTTGTTACAATCAATATTTCCTTCGTTTCGATGCATATTTCCTTCATTTTGATGCTCATTTTCTCGTTACGATCAGCATTTCCTTCATTTTGATGCATATTTACTTCATTTTGATGCTCCTTTTCTTGTTACGATCAATATTTTATTCATTTCGATGATCAACATTTCATTTGTTTCGATGCAGATTTCCTTCTTTTTGATGCTCGTTTTCTTGTTACGATCAACATTTCTCTCGTTTCGATGCATATTTACTTCATTTTGATGATCCTTTTCTTGTTACGATCAACATTTCATTCGTTTCAATGCATATTTCCTTCTTTTTGATGCTCATTTTCTCATTACTATCAATATTTCCTTCATTTCGATGCATATTTCCTTCATTTTGATGCTCCTTTTCTCGTTAAGAACAACATTTCCTTTGTTTCGATGTATATTTCCTTCATTTTGATGCTCCTTTTCTCATTACGATCAAATTTCCTTCGTTTCGATGAATATTTCCTTCATTTTAATGCTCATTTTCTCATTACGATCAACATTTCCTTCGTTTCGATGCATATTTCCTTCATTTTGATGCTCATTTTCTCATTACGATCAACATTTCCTTCGTTTCGATGCATATTTCCTTTATTTTGATGCTCATTTTCTCGTTACGATCATTATTTCCATCGTTTTGATGCATATTTACTTCATTTTAATGATCAACATTTCATTCGTTTCGATGGAGATTTCCTTCTTTTTGATGCTCGTTTTCTCGTTACGATCAATATTTCCTTCGCTTCGATGCATATTTCCTTCGTTTTGATTCTCATTTTCTCTTTAAGATCAATATTTCCTTCGTTTCGATGAATATTTCCTTCATTTTAATGCTTATTTTCTCGTTACTATCAATATTTCTTTCGTTTCGTTGCATATTTACTTCATTTTAATGCTCCTTTTCTCTTACGATCAACATTTCATTCATTTCGATGCAGATTTCCATCTTTTTGATGCTCGTTTTCTCGTTAAGATCAATATTTATTTCGTTTCGATGCATATTTCCTTTATTTTGATGCTCCTTTTCTCGTTATGAACAACATTTCATTTGTTTCTATGCATATTTCCTTTATTTTGATGCTCCTTTTCTCATTACGATCAACATTTCCTTCGTTTCGATGAATATTTCCTTCATTTTAATGCTCATTTTCTCATTACGATCAACTTTTCCTTCGTTTCGATGCATATTTCCTTCATTTTGATGCTCATTTTCTCATTACGATCAATATTTCCTTTGTTTCGATGCATATTTTCTTCATTTTGATGCTCATTTTCTCGTTACTATCAGCATTTCCTTCGTTTCGATGCATATTTACTTCATTTTGATGCTCCTTTTTTGTTACGATCAACATTTCATTCGTTTCGATGATCAACATTTCATTCGTTTCGATGTAGATTTCCTTCTAATTGATGCTCGTTTTCTCGTTACGATCAACATTTCCTTCGTTTCGATGCATATTTACTTCATTTTGATGATCCCTTTCTCGTTACGATCAACATTTCATTCGCTTCAATGCAGATTTCCTTCTTTTTGATGCTCATTTTCTCATTACGATCAATATTTCCTTCGTTTCGATGCATATTTCCTTCATTTTGATGCTCCTTTTCTCGTTAAGAACAACATTTCCTTTGTTTCGATGCATATTTCCTTCATTTTGATGCTCCTTTTCTCATTACGATCAATATTTCTTTCATTTCGATGGATATTTCTTTCATTTTAATGCTCATTTTCTCATTACGATCAACATTTCCTTCGTTTTGATGCATATTTTCTTCATTTTGATGCTCATTTTCTCGTCACGATCAATATTTCCTTCGTTTCGATGCAAATTTCCATCATTTTGATGCTCATTTTTTTGTTACGATAAGCATTTCCTTCATTTCGATGCATATTTACTTCATTTTGATGCTCCTTTTCTTGTTACGATCAACATTTCATTCATTTCGATGATCAACATTTCATTCGTTTCAATGCAGATTTCCTTCTTTTTGATGATCATTTTCTCATTACGATCAATATTTCCTTCGCTTCGATGCATATTTCCTTCGTTTGGATTCTCATTTTCTCTTTACAATCAACATTTCCTTTGTTTCGATGAATATTTCCTTCATTTTAATGCTCATTTTCTCGTTACGATCAACATTTCCTTCATTTCGATGCATATTTACTTTATTTTGATTCTCCTTTTCTCGTTATGATCAACATTTCAATCGTTTCGATGCAGATTTCCTTCTTTTTGATGTTCGTTTTCTCTTTACTATCAGCATTTCCTTCGTTTCGATGCATATTTACTTCATTTTGATGCTCCTTTTCTTGTTACGATCAACATTTCATTCGTTTCGATGATCAACATTTCATTCATTTCGATGCAGATTTCCTTCTTTTTGATGCTCATTTTCTCGTTACGATCAATATTTCCTTCGCTTCGATGCATATTTCCTTCGTTTTGATTCTCATTTTCTCTTTAAGATCAATATTTCTTTCGTTTCGATGAATATTTCCTTCATTTTAATGCTTATTTTCTCGTTACGATCAATATTTCTTTCGTTTCGTTGCATATTTACTTCATTTTAATGCTCCTTTTCTCTTACGATCAACATTTCATTCGTTTCGATGCAGATTTCCATCTTTTTGATGCTCGTTTTCTCGTTAAGATCAATATTTACTTCGTTTTGATGCATATTTCCTTTATTTTGATGCTCCTTTTCTCGTTATGAACAACATTTCATTTGTTTCGATGCATATTTCCTTTATTTTGATGCTCCTTTTCTCATTACGATCAACATTTCCTTCGTTTCGATGAATATTTCCTTCATTTTAATGCTCATTTTCTCATTACGATCAACTTTTCCTTCGTTTCGATGCATATTTCCTTTATTTTGATTCTTATTTTCTCGTTACTATCAGCATTTCCTTCGTTTCGATGCATATTTACTTCATTTTGATGCTCCTTTTTTGTTACGATCAACATTTCATTCGTTTCGATGATCAACATTTCATTCGTTTCGATGTAGATTTCCTTCTTTTTGAAGCTCGTTTTCTCGTTACGATCAACATTTCCTTCGTTTCGATGCATATTTACTTTATTTTGATGCTCCTTTTCTCGTTACGATCAACATTTCATTCGTTTCGATGCAGATTTCCTTCTTTTTGATGTTCGTTTTCTCTTTACTATCAGCATTTCCTTCGTTTCGATGCATATTTACTTCATTTTAATGCTCCTTTTCTTGTTACGATGAACATTTCATTCGTTTCGATGATCAACATTTCATTCGTTTCGATGCAGATTTCCTTCTTTTTGATGCTCATTTTCTCATTACGATCAATATTTCCTTCACTTCGATGCATATTTCCTTCGTTTTGATTCTCATTTTCTCTTTACGATCAATATTTCCTTCGTTTCGATGAATATTTCCTTCATTTTAATGCTCATTTTCTCGTTACGATCAATATTTCTTTCGTTTCGATGCAGATTTCCTTCTTTTTGATGCTCGTTTTCTCGTTACGATCAATATTTCCTTCGTTTCGATGCATATTTCCTTTATTTTGATGCTCCTTTTCTCGTTATGAACAACATTTCCTTTGTTTCGATGCATATATCCTTCATTTTGATGCTCCTTTTCTCATTACGATCAACATTTCCTTCGTTTCGATGAATATTTCCTTTATTTTATGCTCATTTTCTCATTACGATCAACATTTCCTACGTTTTGATGCATATTTCCTTCATTTTGATGCTCATTTTCTTGTTACAATCAATATTTCCTTCGTTTCGATGCATATTTCCTTCATTTTGATGCTCATTTTCTCGTTACGATCAGCATTTCCTTCGTTTCGATGCATATTTACTTCATTTTGATGCTCCTTTTCTTGTTACGATCAATATTTTATTCGTTTCGATGATCAACATTTCATTCGTTTCGATGCAGATTTCTTTCTTTTTGATGCTCGTTTTCTTGTTACGATCAACATTTCTCTCATTTCGATGCATATTTACTTCATTTTGATGATCCTTTTTTCGTTACGATCAACATTTCATTCGTTTCAATGCATATTTCCTTCTTTTTGATGCTCATTTTCTCATTACGATCAATATTTCCTTCGTTTTGATGCATATTTCCTTCATTTTGATGCTCCTTTTCTCGTTAAGAACAACATTTCCTTTGTTTCGATGCATATTTCCTTCATTTTGATGCTCCTTTTCTCATTACGATCAATATTTCTTTCATTTCGATGGATATTTCTTTCATTTTAATGCTCATTTTCTCATTACGATCAACATTTCCTTCGTTTTGATGCATATTTTCTTCATTTTGATGCTCATTTTCTCGTCACGATCAATATTTCCTTCGTTTCGATGCAAATTTCCATCATTTTGATGCTCATTTTTTTGTTACGATAAGCATTTCCTTCATTTCGATGCATATTTACTTCATTTTGATGCTCATTTTCTCGTTACGATCAACATTTCCTTCGTTTCGATGCATATTTACTTTATTTTGATGCTCCTTTTATCGTTACGATCAACATTTCATTCGTTTTGATGCAGATTTCCTTCTTTTTGATGTTCGTTTTCTCTTTACTATCAGCATTTCCTTCGTTTCGATGCATATTTACTTCATTTTAATGCTCCTTTTCTTGTTACGATGAACATTTCATTCGTTTCGATGATCAACATTTCATTCGTTTCGATGCAGATTTCCTTCTTTTTGATGCTCATTTTCTCATTACGATCAATATTTCCTTCACTTCGATGCATATTTCCTTCGTTTTGATTCTCATTTTCTCTTTACGATCAATATTTCCTTCGTTTCGATGAAGATTTCCTTCATTTTAATGCTCATTTTCTCGTTACGATCAATATTTCTTTCATTTCGATGCAGATTTCCTTCTTTTTGATGCTCGTTTTCTCGTTACGATCAATATTTCCTTCATTTCGATGCATATTTCCTTTATTTTGATGCTCCTTTTCTCGTTATGAACAACATTTCCTTTGTTTCGATGCATATATCCTTCATTTTGATGCTCATTTTCTCATTACGATCAACATTTCCTTCGTTTCGATGAATATTTCCTTTATTTTATGCTCATTTTCTCATTACGATCAACATTTCCTACGTTTTGATGCATATTTCCTTCATTTTGATGCTCATTTTCTTGTTACAATCAATATTTCCTTCGTTTCGATGCATATTTCCTTCATTTTGATGCTCATTTTCTCGTTACGATCAGCATTTCCTTCGTTTCGATGCATATTTACTTCATTTTGATGCTCCTTTTCTTGTTACGATCAATATTTTATTCGTTTCGATGATCAACATTTCATTCATTTCGATGCAGATTTCTTTCTTTTTGATGCTCGTTTTCTTGTTACGATCAACATTTCTCTCATTTCGATGCATATTTACTTCATTTTGATGATCCTTTTTTCGTTACGATCAACATTTCATTCGTTTCAATGCATATTTCCTTCTTTTTGATGCTCATTTTCTCATTACGATCAATATTTCCTTCGTTTTGATGCATATTTCCTTCATTTTGATGCTCCTTTTCTCGTTAAGAACAACATTTCCTTTGTTTCGATGCATATTTCCTTCATTTTGATGCTCCTTTTCTCATTACGATCAATATTTCTTTCATTTCGATGGATATTTCTTTCATTTTAATGCTCATTTTCTCATTACGATCAACATTTCCTTCGTTTTGATGCATATTTTCTTCATTTTGATGCTCATTTTCTCGTCACGATCAATATTTCCTTCGTTTCGATGCAAATTTCCATCATTTTGATGCTCATTTTTTTGTTACGATAAGCATTTCCTTCATTTCGATGCATATTTACTTCATTTTGATGCTCATTTTCTCGTTACGATCAACATTTCCTTCGTTTCGATGCATATTTACTTTATTTTGATGCTCCTTTTATCGTTACGATCAACATTTCATTCGTTTTGATGCAGATTTCCTTCTTTTTGATGTTCGTTTTCTCTTTACTATCAGCATTTCCTTCGTTTCGATGCATATTTACTTCATTTTAATGCTCCTTTTCTTGTTACGATGAACATTTCATTCGTTTCGATGATCAACATTTCATTCGTTTCGATGCAGATTTCCTTCTTTTTGATGCTCATTTTCTCATTACGATCAATATTTCCTTCACTTCGATGCATATTTCCTTCGTTTTGATTCTCATTTTCTCTTTACGATCAATATTTCCTTCGTTTCGATGAAGATTTCCTTCATTTTAATGCTCATTTTCTCGTTACGATCAATATTTCTTTCATTTCGATGCAGATTTCCTTCTTTTTGATGCTCGTTTTCTCGTTACGATCAATATTTCCTTCATTTCGATGCATATTTCCTTTATTTTGATGCTCCTTTTCTCGTTATGAACAACATTTCCTTTGTTTCGATGCATATATCCTTCATTTTGATGCTCATTTTCTCATTACGATCAACATTTCCTTCGTTTCGATGAATATTTCCTTTATTTTATGCTCATTTTCTCATTACGATCAACATTTCCTACGTTTTGATGCATATTTCCTTCATTTTGATGCTCATTTTCTTGTTACAATCAATATTTCCTTCGTTTCGATGCATATTTCCTTCATTTTGATGCTCATTTTCTCGTTACGATCAGCATTTCCTTCGTTTCGATGCATATTTACTTCATTTTGATGCTCCTTTTCTTGTTACGATCAATATTTTATTCGTTTCGATGATCAACATTTCATTCATTTCGATGCAGATTTCTTTCTTTTTGATGCTCGTTTTCTTGTTACGATCAACATTTCTCTCATTTCGATGCATATTTACTTCATTTTGATGATCCTTTTTTCGTTACGATCAACATTTCATTCGTTTCAATGCATATTTCCTTCTTTTTGATGCTCATTTTCTCATTACGATCAATATTTCCTTCGTTTCGATGCATATTTCCTTCATTTTGATGCTCCTTTTCTCGTTAAGAACAACATTTCCTTTGTTTCGATGCATATTTCCTTCATTTTGATGCTCATTTTCTCATTACGATCAATATTTCTTTCATTTCGATGGATATTTCTTTCATTTTAATGCTCATTTTCTCATTACGATCAACATTTCCTTCGTTTTGATGCATATTTTCTTCATTTTGATGCTCATTTTCTCGTCACGATCAATATTTCCTTCGTTTCGATGCAAATTTCCATCATTTTGATGCTCATTTTTTTGTTACGATAAGCATTTCCTTCATTTCGATGCATATTTACTTCATTTTGATGCTCCTTTTCTTGTTACGATCAACATTTCATTCGTTTCGATGATCAACATTTCATTCGTTTCAATGCAGATTTCCTTCTTTTTGATGCTCATTTTCTCGTTACGATCAATATTTCCTTCGCTTCGATGCATATTTCCTTCGTTTGGATTCTCATTTTCTCTTTATAATCAACATTTCCTTTGTTTCGATGAATATTTCCTTCATTTTAATGCTCATTTTCTCGTTACGATCAACATTTCCTTCATTTCGATGCATATTTACTTTATTTTGATGCTCCTTTTCTCGTTATGATCAACATTTCAATCGTTTCGATGCAGATTTCCTTCTTTTTGATGTTCGTTTTCTCTTTACTATCAGCATTTCCTTCGTTTCGATGCATATTTACTTCATTTTGATGCTCCTTTTCTTGTTACGATCAACATTTCATTCGTTTCGATGATCAACATTTCATTCGTTTCGATGCAGATTTCCTTCTTTTTGATGCTCATTTTCTCGTTACGATCAATATTTCCTTCGCTTCGATGCATATTTCCTTCGTTTTGATTCTCATTTTCTCTTTAAGATCAATATTTCTTTCGTTTCGATGAATATTTCCTTCATTTTAATGCTTATTTTCTCGTTACGATCAATATTTCTTTCGTTTCGTTGCATATTTACTTCATTTTAATGCTCCTTTTCTCTTACGATCAACATTTCATTCGTTTCGATGCAGATTTCCATCTTTTTGATGCTCGTTTTCTCGTTAAGATCAATATTTACTTCGTTTCGATGCATATTTCCTTTATTTTGATGCTCCTTTTCTCGTTATGAACAACATTTCATTTGTTTCGATGCATATTTCCTTTATTTTGATGCTCCTTTTCTCATTACGATCAACATTTCCTTCGTTTCGATGAATATTTCCTTCATTTTAATGCTCATTTTCTCATTACGATCAACTTTTCCTTCGTTTCGATGCATATTTCCTTCATTTTGATGCTCATTTTCTCGTTACTATCAGCGTTTCCTTCGTTTCGATGCATATTTACTTCATTTTGATGCTCCTTTTTTGTTACGATCAACATTTCATTCGTTTCGATGATCAACATTTCATTCGTTTCGATGTAGATTTCCTTCTTTTTGATGCTCGTTTTCTCGTTACGATCAACATTTCCTTCGTTTCGATGCATATTTACTTTATTTTGATGCTCCTTTTCTCGTTACGATCAACATTTCATTCGTTTCGATGCAGATTTCCTTCTTTTTGATGTTCGTTTTCTCTTTACTATCAGCATTTCCTTCGTTTCGATGCATATTTACTTCATTTTAATGCTCCTTTTCTTGTTACGATGAACATTTCATTCGTTTCGATGATCAACATTTCATTCGTTTCGATGCAGATTTCCTTCTTTTTTATGCTCATTTTCTCATTACGATCAATATTTCCTTCACTTCGATGCATATTTCCTTCGTTTTGATTCTCATTTTCTCTTTACGATCAATATTTCCTTCGTTTCGATGAATATTTCCTTCATTTTAATGCTCATTTTCTCGTTACGATCAATATTTCTTTCGTTTCGATGCAGATTTCCTTCTTTTTGATGCTCGTTTTCTCGTTACGATCAATATTTCCTTCGTTTCGATGCATATTTCCTTTATTTTGATGCTCCTTTTCTCGTTATGAACAACATTTCCTTTGTTTCGATGCATATATCCTTCATTTTGATGCTCCTTTTCTCATTACGATCAACATTTCCTTCGTTTCGATGAATATTTCCTTTATTTTATGCTCATTTTCTCATTACGATCAACATTTCCTACGTTTTGATGCATATTTCCTTCATTTTGATGCTCATTTTCTTGTTACAATCAATATTTCCTTCGTTTCGATGCATATTTCCTTCATTTTGATGCTCATTTTCTCGTTACGATCAGCATTTCCTTCGTTTCGATGCATATTTACTTCATTTTGATGCTCCTTTTCTTGTTACGATCAATATTTTATTCGTTTCGATGATCAACATTTCATTCGTTTCGATGCAGATTTCTTTCTTTTTGATGCTCGTTTTCTTGTTACGATCAACATTTCTCTCATTTCGATGCATATTTACTTCATTTTGATGATCCTTTTTTCGTTACGATCAACTTTTCATTCGTTTCAATGCATATTTCCTTCTTTTTGATGCTCATTTTCTCATTACGATCAATATTTCCTTCGTTTCGATGCATATTTCCTTCATTTTGATGCTCCTTTTCTCGTTAAGAACAACATTTCCTTTGTTTCGATGCATATTTCCTTCATTTTGATGCTCCTTTTCCCATTACGATCAACATTTCCTTCGTTTCGATGCATATTTCCTTCATTTTGATGCTCATTTTCTCGTTACGATCAATATTTCCTTTATTTCGATGCATATTTCCTTCATTTTGATGCTCATTTTTTGTTACGATCAGTATTTCCTTCGTTTCGTGCATATTTACTTCATTTTGAGGCTTATTTTCTTGTTACGATCAACATTTCATTCGTTTCGATGATCAACATTTCATTCATTTCGATGCAGATTTCCTTCTTTTTGATGCTCATTTTCTCGTTACGATCAATATTCCCTTCACTTCGATGCATATTTCCTTCGTTTTGATTCTCATTTTCTCTTTACGATCAACATTTCCTTCGTTTCGATGAATATTTCCTTCATTTTAATGCTTATTTTCTCGTTACGATCAATATTTCCTTCGTTTCGATGCATATTTACTTCATTTTGATGCTCATTTTCTCGTTACGATCAACATTTCATTCGTTTCGATGCAGATTTCCTTCTTTTTGATGCTCGTTTTCTCTTTACGATCAGCATTTCCTTCGTTTCGATGAATATTTACTTCATTTTGATGCTCCTTTTCTTGTTACGATCAACATTTCATTCATTTCGATGATAAATATTTCATTCGTTTCGATGCAGATTTCCTTCTTTTTTATACTCATTTTCTCGTTACGATCAATATTTCCTTCGTTTCAATGAATATTTCCTTCGTCTTAATTCTCTTTTCTCTTTACGATCAACATTTCCTTCATTTCGATGAATATTTCCTTTATTTTAATGCTCATTTTCTCGTTACGATCAACATTTCCTTCGTTTTGGAGCATATTTACTTCATTTTGATGCTCCTTTTCTCGTTACGATCAACATTTCATTCGTTTCGATGCAGATTTCCTCTTTTTTATGCTCATTTTCTCTTTACGATCAGTATTTCCTTCGTTTCGATGCATATTTACTTTATTTTGATGCTCCTTTTCTTGTTACTATCAACATTTCATTCGTTTCGATGATCAACATTTCATTCATTTAGATGCAGATTTCCTTCTTTTTGATGCTCGTTTTCTCATTATGATCAATATTTCTTTCGCTTTGATGCATATTTACTTTATTTTGATGCTACTTTTCTCGTTATGAACAACATTTCCTTTGTTTCGATGCATATTTCCTTCATTTTGATGCTCCTTTTCTCATTACGATCAACATTTCCTTCGTTTCGATAAATATTTACTTCATTTTAATGCTCATTTTCTCATTACGATCAATATTTCCCTCGTTTCGATGCATATTTCTTTTATTTTAATGCTCATTTTCTCGTTATGATCAATATTTCCTTTGTTTCGATGCAGATTTCCTTCATTTTGATGCTCATTTTCTCGTTACGATCAGCATTTCCTTCGTTTCGATGCATATTTACTTCATTTTGATGCTCCTTTTCTTGTTACGATCAACATTTCATTCGTTTCGATGATCAACATTTCATTCGTTTCGATCATCAACATTTCATTCATTTCGATGCAGATTTCCTTTTTTTTTATGCTTGTTTTCTCGTTACGATCAATATTTCCTTCGCTTCGATGCATATTTCCTTCGTATTTATTCTCATTTTCTATTTACGATCATCATTTCCTTCGTTTCGATGAATATTTCATTCATTTTAATGCTCATTTTCTCGTTACGATCAACATTTCTTTCGTTTCGTTGCATATTTACTTCAATTTGATGCTCCTTTTCTCTTACGATCAACATTTCATTCCTTTCGATGTAGATTTCCTTCTTTTTGATGCTCGTTTTCTCGTTACGATCAATATTTCCTTTATTTCGATGCATATTTCCTTTATTTTGATGCTCATTTTCTCGTTATGAACAACATTTCCCTTGTTTCGATGCATATTTCCTTCATTTTGATGCTCCTTTTCTCATTACGATCAACATTTCCTTCGTTTCGATGAATATTTCCTTCATTTTAATGCTCATTTTCTCATTACGATCAACATTTCCTTCGTTTCGATGCATATTTCCTTCATTTTGGTGCTCATTTTCTCGTTACGATTAATATTTCCTTCGTTTCGATGCATATTTCCTTCATTTTGATGCTCATTTTCTCGTTACGATCAGCATTTCCTTCGTTTCGATGCATATTTACTTCATTTTGATGCTCATTTTCTCATTACGATCAACATTTCCTACGTTTTGATGCATATTTCCTTCATTTTGATGCTCATTTTCTTGTTACAATCAATATTTCCTTCGTTTCGATGCATATTTCCTTCATTTTGATGCTCATTTTCTCGTTACGATCAGCATTTCCTTCGTTTCGATGCATATTTACTTCATTTTGATGCTCCTTTTCTTGTTACGATCAATATTTTATTCGTTTCGATGATCAACATTTCATTCGTTTCGATGCAGATTTCTTTCTTTTTGATGCTCGTTTTCTTGTTACGATCAACATTTCTCTCATTTCGATGCATATTTACTTCATTTTGATGTTCCTTTTTTCGTTACGATCAACATTTCATTCGTTTCAATGCATATTTCCTTCTTTTTGATGCTCATTTTCTCATTACGATCAATATTTCCTTCGTTTCGATGCATATTTCCTTCATTTTGATGCTCCTTTTCTCGTTAAGAACAACATTTCCTTTGTTTCGATGCATATTTCCTTCATTTTGATGCTCCTTTTCCCATTACGATCAACATTTCCTTCGTTTCGATGCATATTTCCTTCATTTTGATGCTCATTTTCTCGTTACGATCAATATTTCCTTTATTTCGATGCATATTTCCTTCATTTTGATGCTCATTTTTTGTTACGATCAGTATTTCCTTCGTTTCGTGCATATTTACTTCATTTTGAGGCTTATTTTCTTGTTACGATCAACATTTCATTCGTTTCGATGATCAACATTTCATTCATTTCGATGCAGATTTCCTTCTTTTTGATGCTCATTTTCTCGTTACGATCAATATTCCCTTCACTTCGATGCATATTTCCTTCGTTTTGATTCTCATTTTCTCTTTACGATCAACATTTCCTTCGTTTCGATGAATATTTCCTTCATTTTAATGCTTATTTTCTCGTTACGATCAATATTTCCTTCGTTTCGATGCATATTTACTTCATTTTGATGCTCATTTTCTCGTTACGATCAACATTTCATTCGTTTCGATGCAGATTTCCTTCTTTTTGATGCTCGTTTTCTCTTTACGATCAGCATTTCCTTCGTTTCGATGAATATTTACTTCATTTTGATGCTCCTTTTCTTGTTACGATCAACATTTCATTCATTTCGATGATAAATATTTCATTCGTTTCGATGCAGATTTCCTTCTTTTTTATGCTCATTTTCTCGTTACGATCAATATTTCCTTCGTTTCAATGAATATTTCCTTCGTCTTAATTCTCTTTTCTCTTTACGATCAACATTTCCTTCATTTCGATGAATATTTCCTTTATTTTAATGCTCATTTTCTCGTTACGATCAACATTTCCTTCGTTTTGGAGCATATTTACTTCATTTTGATGCTCCTTTTCTCGTTACGATCAACATTTCATTCGTTTCGATGCAGATTTCCTTTTTTTTATGCTCATTTTCTCTTTACGATTAGTATTTCCTTCGTTTCGATGCATATTTACTTTATTTTGATGCTCCTTTTCTTGTTACTATCAACATTTCATTCGTTTCGATGATCAACATTTCATTCATTTAGATGCAGATTTCCTTCTTTTTGATGCTCGTTTTCTCATTATGATCAATATTTCTTTCGCTTTGATGCATATTTACTTTATTTTGATGCTACTTTTCTCGTTATGAACAACATTTCCTTTGTTTCGATGCATATTTCCTTCATTTTGATGCTCCTTTTCTCATTACGATCAACATTTCCTTCGTTTCGATAAATATTTACTTCATTTTAATGCTCATTTTCTCATTACGATCAATATTTCCCTCGTTTCGATGCATATTTCTTTTATTTTAATGCTCATTTTCTCGTTATGATCAATATTTCCTTTGTTTCGATGCAGATTTCCTTCATTTTGATGCTCATTTTCTCGTTACGATCAGCATTTCCTTCGTTTCGATGCATATTTACTTCATTTTGATGCTCCTTTTCTTGTTACGATCAACATTTCATTCGTTTCGATGATCAACATTTCATTCGTTTCGATCATCAACATTTCATTCATTTCGATGCAGATTTCCTTTTTTTTTATGCTTGTTTTCTCGTTACGATCAATATTTCCTTCGCTTCGATGCATATTTCCTTCGTATTTATTCTCATTTTCTATTTACGATCATCATTTCCTTCGTTTCGATGAATATTTCATTCATTTTAATGCTCATTTTCTCGTTACGATCAACATTTCTTTCGTTTCGTTGCATATTTACTTCAATTTGATGCTCCTTTTCTCTTACGATCAACATTTCATTCCTTTCGATGTAGATTTCCTTCTTTTTGATGCTCGTTTTCTCGTTACGATCAATATTTCCTTTATTTCGATGCATATTTCCTTTATTTTGATGCTCATTTTCTCGTTATGAACAACATTTCCCTTGTTTCGATGCATATTTCCTTCATTTTGATGCTCCTTTTCTCATTACGATCAACATTTCCTTCGTTTCGATGAATATTTCCTTCATTTTAATGCTCATTTTCTCATTACGATCAACATTTCCTTCGTTTCGATGCATATTTCCTTCATTTTGGTGCTCATTTTCTCGTTACGATTAATATTTCCTTCGTTTCGATGCATATTTCCTTCATTTTGATGCTCATTTTCTCGTTACGATCAGCATTTCCTTCGTTTCGATGCATATTTACTTCATTTTGATGCTCTTTTTCTTGTTACGATCAACATTTCATTAGTTTCGATGATCAATATTTCATTCATTTCGATGCAGATTTTCTTCTTTTTGATGCTCGTTTTCTTATTACGATCAACATTTCCCTCGTTTTGATGCATATTTACTTCATTTTGATGATTATTTTCTCGTTATGATCAACATTTCATTAGTTTCAATGCAGATTTCCTTCTTTTTGATGCTCATTTTCTCATTACGATCAATATTTTCTTCGTTTCGATGCATATTTCCTTCATTTTGATGCTCATTTTCTCGTTACGATCAATATTTCCTTCGTTTCGATGCAAATTTCCTTTATTTTGATGCTCATTTTTTGTTACGATAAGCATTTCCTTCATTTCGATGTATATTTACTTCATTTTGATGCTCCTTTTCTTGTTACGATCGATATTTCATTCGTTTCGATGATCAACATTTCATTCGTTTCGATGCAGATTTCCTTCTTTTTGATGCTCATTTTCTCGTTACGATCAATATTTCCTTCGCTTCGATGCATATTTCCTTCGTTTGGATTCTCATTTTCTCTTTACGATCAACATTTCCTTCGTTTCGATGAATATTTCCTTCATTTTAATGCTCATTTTCTAGTTACGATCAACATTTCCTTCATTTTGATGCATATTTACTTCATTTTGATGCTCCTTTTCTCGTTACGATCAACATTTCATTCGTTTCGATGTAGATTTCCTTCTTTTTGATGCTCGTTTTCTCTTTACTATCTGCATTTCCTTCGTTTCGATGCATATTTACTTCATTTTGATGCTCCTTTTCTTGTTACGATCAACGTTTTATTCATTTCGATGATCAACATTTCATTCGTTTCGATGCAAATTTCCTTCTATTTGATGCTCATTTTCTCGTTACGATCAATATTTCATTTTCTTCGATGCATATTTCCTTAGTTTTGATTCTCATTTTCTCTTTACGATCAACATTTCCTTCGTTTCGATGAATATTTCCTTCATTTTAATGCTCATTTTCTCGTTACGATCAATATTTCTTTCGTTTCGTTGCATATTTACTTCATTTTGATGCTCCTTTTCTTATAAGATCAACATTTCATTCGTTTCGATGTAGATTTCCTTCTTTTTGATGCTCGTTTTCTCGTTACGATCAATATTTCCTTCGTTTCGATGCATATTTCCTTTATTTTGATGCTCCTTTTCTCGTTATGAACAATATTTCCTTTGTTTCGATGCATATATCCTTCATTTTGATGCTTCTTTTCTCATTACGATCAACATTTCCTTCGTTTCGATGAATATTTCCTTTATTTTATGTTCATTTTCTCATTACGATCAACATTTCATTCGTTTTGATGCATATTTCCTTCATTTTGATGCTCATTTTCTTGTTACAATCAATATTTCCTTCGTTTCGATGCATATTTCCTTCATTTTGATGCTCATTTTCTCGTTACGATCAGCATTTCCTTCGTTTCGATGCATATTTACTTCATTTTGATGCTCCTTTTCTTGTTACGATCAACATTTTATTCGTTTCGATGATCAACATTTCATTCATTTCGATGCAGATTTCCTTCTTTTTGATGCTTGTTTTCTTGTTACGATCAACATTTCCCTCGTTTCGATGCATATTTACTTTATTTTGATGATCCTTTTCTCGTTACGATCAACATTTCATTCGTTTCAATGCAGATTTCCTTCTTTTTGATGCTCATTTTCTCATTACGATCAATATTTCCTTCATTTCGATGCATATTTCCTTCATTTTGATGCTCCTTTTCTCGTTAAGAACAACATTTCCTTCGTTTCGATGCATATTTTCTTCATTTTGATGCTCCTTTTCTTATTACGATCAACATTTCCTTCGTTTCGATGAATATTTACTTTATTTTAATGCTTATTTTCTCATTACGATTAACATTTCCCTCGTTTCGATGCATATTTCCTTTATTTTGATGCTCATTTTCTCGTTACGATCAGCATTTCCTTCGTTTCGATGCATATTTACTTCATTTTGATGCTCATTTTCTTGTTACGATAAACATTTCATTCGTTTCGATGATCAACATTTCATTCGTTTCGATGATCAACATTTCATTCGTTTCGATGCAGATTTCCTTCTTTTTGATGCTCGTTTTCTCGTTACGATCAATATTTCCTTCGTTTCGATGCATATTTCCTTTATTTTGATGCTCATTTTCTCGTTATGAACAACATTTCCTTTGTTTCGATGCATATTTCCTTCATTTTGATACTCCTTTTCTCATTACGATCAACATTTCCTTCATTTCGATGAATATTTCCTTCATTTTAATGCTCATTTTCTTCGTTTCGATGAATATTTCCTTCATTTTGGTGCTTATTTTCTCGTTACGATCAATATTTCCTTCGTTTCGATGCATATTTCCTTCATTTTGATGCTCATTTTCTCATTATGATCTGCATTTCCTTCGTTTCAATGCATATTTACTTCATTTTGATACTCCTTTTCTTGTTACGATCAACATTTCATTAGTTTCGATGATCAACATTTCATTCATTTCGATGCAAATTTTCTTCTTTTTGATGATCGTTTTCTTATTACGATCAACATTTCCTTCGTTTCGATGCATATTTACTTCATTTTGATGATCCTTTTCTCGTTACGATCAACATTTCATTCGTTTCGATGCATATTTCCTTCTTTTTGATGCTCGTTTTCTCGTTACGATCAATATTTCCTTCTTTTCTATGCATATTTCCTTCGTTTTGATTCTCATTTTCTCTTTAGGATCAACATTAGCTTCGTTTCGATGCATATTTCCTTCATATTGATGCTCCTTTTCGCGTTATGATCAATATTTCCTTCGTTTCGATGCATATTTCCTTTATTTTGATGCTCCTTTTCTCGTTAGGAACAACATTTCCTTCGTTTCGATGCATATTTACTTCATTTTGAAGCTTCTTTTCTCGTTACGATCAGCATTTCCTTCGTTTCGATGCATATTTACTTCATTTTAACGCTCCTTTTCTCGTTACGATCAACATTTCATTCGTTTCGATGCAGATTTCCTTCATTTTGATGCTCCTTTTGTCGTTACGATCAACATTTCCTTCGTTTCGATGCATATTTACCTAATTTTGATGCTCCTTTTATCGGTACGATCAACATTTCATTCGTTTCGATGCAGATTTCCATCTTTTTGATGCTCGTTTTCTCGTTACGATCAATATTTCCTTCGTTTCGATGCATATTTCCTTTATTTTGATGCTCCTCTTCTCATTACGATCAATATTTCCTTCGTTTCGATGAATATTTCCTTCATTTTAATGCTCATTTTCTCATTACGATCAATATTTCCTTCGTTTCGATGCATATTTACTTCATTTTGATGCTCCTTTTCTTGTTACGATCAACATTTCATTCGTTTCGATACAGATTTCCTTCTTTTTGATGCTTGTTTTCTCATTACGATCAATATTACCTTTGTTTCGATGCATATTTTCTTCATTTTGATGCTCATTTTCTCGTTACGACTAGCATTTCCTTCGTTTCAATGCATATTTACTTCATTTTGATGCTCATTTTCTCGTTACGATCAGCTTTTCCTTCGTTTCGATGCATATTTACTTCATTTTGATGCTCTTTTTCTTGTTACGATCAACATTTCATTAGTTTCGATGATCAATATTTCATTCATTTCGATGCAGATTTCCTTCTTTTTGATGCTCGTTTTCTTATTACGATCAACATTTCCCTCGTTTCGATGCATATTTACTTAATTTTGATGATCATTTTCTCGTTACGATCAATATTTCATTAGTTTCAATGCAGATTTCCTTCTTTTTGATGCTCATTTTCTCATTACGATCAATATTTCCTTCGTTTCGATGCATATTTCCTTCATTTTGATGCTCATTTTCTCGTTACGATCAATATTTCCTTCGTTTCGATGCAAATTTCCTTTATTTTGATGCTCATTTTTTGTAACGATAAGCATTTCCTTCATTTCGATGTATATTTACTTCATTTTGATGCTCCTTTTCTTGTTACGATCGATATTTCATTCGTTTCGATGATCAACATTTCATTCGTTTCGATGCAGATTTCCTTCTTTTTTATGCTCATTTTCTCGTTACGATCAATATTTCCTTCGCTTCGATGCATATTTCCTTCGTTTGGATTCTCATTTTCTCTTTACGATCAACATTTCCTTCGTTTCGATGAATATTTCCTTCATTTTAATGCTCATTTTCTCGTTACGATCAACATTTCCTTCATTTTGATGCATATTTACTTCATTTTGATGCTCCTTTTCTCGTTACGATAACATTTCATTCGTTTCGATGCAGATTTCCTATTTTTTGATGATCATTTTCTCTTTACAATCAGTATTTCCTTCATTTCGATGCATATTTACTTTATTTTGATGCTCCTTTTCTTGTTACTATCAACATTTCATTCGTTTCGATGATCAACATTTCATTCATTTCGATGCAGATTTCCTTCTTTTTGATGCTCGTTTTCTCATTATGATCAATATTTCTTTCGCTTTGATGCATATTTACTTTATTTTGATGCTCCTTTTTCTCGTTATGAACAAGATTTCCTTTGTTTCGATGCATATTTCCTTCATTTTGATGCTCCTTTTCTCATTACGATCAACATTTCATTCGTTTCGATAAATATTTACTTCATTTTAATGCTCATTTTCTCATTACGATCAATATTTCCCTCGTTTCGATGCATATTTCTTTTATTTTAATGCTCATTTTCTCGTTATGATCAATATTTCCTTTGTTTCGATGCAGATTTCCTTCATTTTGATGCTCATTTTCTCGTTACGATCAGCATTTCCTTCGTTTCGATGCATATTTACTTCATTTTGATGCTCCTTTTCTTGTTACGATCAACATTTCATTCGTTTCGATGATCAACATTTCATTCGTTTCGATCATCAACATTTCATTCATTTCGATGCAGATTTCCTTCTTTTTGATGCTTGTTTTCTCGTTACGATCAATATTTCCTTCGCTTCGATGCATATTTCCTTCGTATTTATTCTCATTTTCTCTTTACGATCATCATTTCCTTCGTTTCGATGAATATTTCATTCATTTTAATGCTCATTTTCTCGTTACGATCAACATTTCTTTCGTTTCGTTGCATATTTACTTCATTTTGATGCTCCTTTTCTCTTACGATCAACATTTCATTCCTTTCGATATAGATTTCCTTCTTTTTGATGCTCGTTTTCTCGTTACGATCAATATTTCCTTCATTTCGATGCATATTTCCTTTATTTTGATGCTCATTTTCTCGTTATGAACAACATTTCCTTTGTTTCGATGCATATTTCCTTCATTTTGATGCTCCTTTTCTCATTACGATCAATATTTCCTTCGTTTCGATGAATATTTCCTTCATTTTAATGCTCATTTTCTCATTATTATCAACATTTCCTTCGTTTTGATGCATATTTCCTTCATTTTGGTGCTCATTTTCTCGTTACGATTAATATTTCCTTCGTTTCGATGCATATTTCCTTCATTTTGATGCTCATTTTCTCGTTAAGATCAGCATTTCCTTCGTTTCGATGCATATTTACTTCATTTTGATGCTCTTTTTCTTGTTACGATCAACATTTCATTAGTTTCGATGATCAATATTTCATTCATTTCGATGCAGATTTCCTTCTTTTTGATGCTCGTTTTCTTATTACGATCAACATTTCCCTCGTTTCGATGCATATTTACTTCATTTTGATGATCATTTTCTTGTTACGATCAACATTTCATTAGTTTCAATGCAGATTTCCTTCTTTTTGATGCTCATTTTCTCATTACGATCAACATTTCCTTCGTTTCGATGCATATTTCCTTCATTTTTATGCTCATTTTCTCGTTACGATCAATATTTCCTTCGTTTCGATGCAAATTTCCTTTATTTTGATACTCATTTTTTGTTACGATAAGCATTTCCTTCATTTCGATGTATATTTACTTCATTTTGATGCTCCTTTTCTTGTTACGATCGATATTTCATTCGTTTCGATGATCAACATTTCATTCGTTTCGATGCAGATTTCCTTCTTTTTGATGCTCATTTTCTCGTTACGATCAATATTTCCTTCGCTTCGATGCATATTTCCTTCGTTTGGATTCTCATTTTCTCTTTACGATCAACATTTCCTTCGTTTCGATGAATATTTCCTTCATTTTAATGCTCATTTTCTCGTTACGATCAACATTTCCTTCATTTTGATGCATATTTACTTCATTTTGATGCTCCTTTTCTCGTTACGATCAACATTTCATTCGTTTCGATGTAGATTTCCTTTTTTTTGATGCTCGTTTTCTCTTTACTATCTGCATTTCCTTCGTTTCGATGCATATTTACTTCATTTTGATGCTCCTTTTCTTGTTACGATCAACATTTTATTCATTTCGATGATCAACATTTCATTCGTTTCGATGCAAATTTCCTTCTTTTTGATGCTCATTTTCTCGTTACGATCAATATTTCATTTTCTTCGATGCATATTTCCTTAGTTTTGATTCTCATTTTCTCTTTACGATCAACGTTTCCTTCGTTTCGATGAATATTTCCTTCATTTTAATGCTCATTTTCTCGTTACGATCAATATTTCTTTCGTTTCGTTGCATATTTACTTCATTTTGATGCTCTTTTTCTTATACGATCAACATTTCATTCGTTTCGATGTAGATTTCCTTCTTTTTGATGCTCGTTTTCTCGTTACGATCAATATTTCCTTCGTTTCGATGCATATTTCCTTTATTTTGATGCTCCTTTTCTCGTTATGAACAATATTTCCTTTGTTTCGATGCATATATCCTTCATCTTGATGCTTCTTTTCTCATTACGATCAACATTTCCTTCGTTTCGATGAATATTTCCTTTATTTTATGCTCATTTTCTCATTACGATCAACATTTCCTTCGTTTTGATGCATATTTCCTTCATTTTGATGCTCATTTTCTTGTTACAATCAATATTTCCTTCGTTTCGATGCATATTTCCTTCATTTTGATGCTCATTTTCTCGTTACGATCAGCATTTCCTTCGTTTCGATGCATATTTACTTCATTTTGATGCTCCTTTTCTTGTTACGATCAACATTTTATTCGTTTCGATGATCAACATTTCATTCATTTCGATGCAGATTTCCTTCTTTTTGATGCTCGTTTTCTTGTTACGATTAACATTTCCCTCGTTTCGATGCATATTTACTTTATTTTGATGATCCTTTTCTCGTTACGATCAACATTTCATTCGTTTCAATGCAGATTTCCTTCTTTTTGATGCTCATTTTCTCATTACGATCAATATTTCCTTCATTTCGATGCATATTTCCTTCATTATGATGCTCCTTTTCTCGTTAAGAACAACATTTCCTTCGTTTCGATGCATATTTCCTTCATTTTGATGCTCCTTTTCTTATTACGATCTACATTTCCTTCGTTTCGATGAATATTTACTTCATTTTAATGCTTATTTTCTCATTACGATCAACATTTCCCTCGTTTCGATGCATATTTCCTTTATTTTGATGCTCATTTTCTCGTTACGATCAATATTTCCTTTGTTTCGATGTAGATTTCCTTCTTTTTGATGCTCGTTTTCTCGTTACGATCAATATTTCCTTCGTTTCTATGCATATTTCCTTCGTTTTGATTCTCATTTTCTCTTTAGGATCAACATTACCTTCGTTTCGATGCATATTTCCTTCATTTTGATGCTCCTTTTCGCGTTATGATCAATATTTCCTGTGTTTCGATGCATATTTCCTTTATTTTGATGCTCCTTTTCTCTTTACGAACAACATTTCCTTCGTTTCGATGCATATTTACTTCATTTTGAAGCTTCTTTTCTCGTTACGATCAGCATTTCCTTCGTTTCGATGCATATTTACTTCATTTTGACGCTCCTTTTCTCGTTACGATCAACATTTCATTCGTTTCGATGCAGATTTCCATTATTTTGATGCTCCTTTTGTCGTTACGATCAACATTTCCTTCGTTTCGATGCATATTTACCTAATTTTGATGCTCCTTTTATCGTTACGATAAACATTTCATTCGTTTCGATGCAGATTTCCATCTTTTTGATGCTCGTTTTCTCGTTACGATCAATATTTCCTTCGTTTCGATGCATATTTCCTTCATTTTGATGCTCCTTTTCTCATTACGATCAATATTTCCTTCGTTTCGATGAATATTTCCTTTATTTTAATGCTCATTTTCTCGTTACGATCAATATTTCCTTCGTTTCGATGCATATTTACTTCATTTTGATGCTCCTTTTCTTGTTACGATCAATATTTCATTCGTTTCGATACAGATTTCCTTCTTTTTGATGCTTGTTTTCTCATTACGATCAATATTACCTTTGTTTCGATGCATATTTTCTTCATTTTGATGATCATTTTCTCGTTACGACTAGCATTTCCTTCGTTTCAATGCATATTTACTTCATTTTGATGCTCATTTTCTCGTTACGATCAGCATTTCCTTCGTTTCGATGCATATTTACTTCATTTTGATGCTCTTTTTCTTGTTACGATCAACATTTCATTAGTTTCGATGATCAATATTTCATTCATTTCGATGCAGATTTCCTTCTTTTTGATGCTCGTTTTCTTATTACGATCAACATTTCCCTCGTTTCGATGCATATTTACTTCATTTTGATGATCATTTTCTCGTTACGATCAACATTTCATTAGTTTCAATGCAGATTTCCTTCTTTTTGATGCTCATTTTCTCATTACGATCAATATTTCCTTCGTTTCGATGCATATTTCCTTCATTTTGATGCTCATTTTCTCGTTACGATCAATATTTCCTTCGTTTCGATGCAAATTTCCTTTATTTTGATGCTCATTTTTTGTAACGATAAGCATTTCCTTCATTTCGATGTATATTTACTTCATTTTGATGCTCCTTTTCTTGTTACGATCAATATTTCATTCGTTTCGATGATCAACATTTCATTCGTTTCGATGCAGATTTCCTTCTTTTTGATGCTCATTTTCTCGTTACGATCAATATTTTCTTCGCTTCGATGCATATTTCCTTCGTTTGGATTCTCATTTTCTCTTTACGATCAACATTTCCTTCGTTTCGATGAATATTTCCTTCATTTTAATGCTCATTTTCTCGTTACGATCAACATTTCCTTCATTTTGATGCATATTTACTTCATTTTGATGCTCCTTTTCTCGTTACAATAACATTTCATTCGTTTCGATGCAGATTTCCTATTTTTTTATGCTCATTTTCTCTTTACAATGCGTATTTCCTTCATTTCGATGCATATTTACTTTATTTTGATGCTCCTTTTCTTGTTACTATCAACATTTTATTCGTTTCGATGATCAACATTTCATTCATTTCGATGCAGATTTCCTTCTTTTTGATGCTCGTTTTCTCATTATGATCAATATTTCTTTCGCTTTGATGCATATTTACTTTATTTTGATGCTCCTTTTCTCGTTATGAACAAGATTTCCTTTGTTTCGATGCATATTTCCTTCATTTTGATGCTCCTTTTCTCATTACGATCAACATTTCCTTCGTTTCGATAAATATTTACTTCATTTTAATGCTCATTTTCTCATTACGATCAATATTTCCCTCGTTTCGATGCATATTTCTTTTATTTTAATGCTCATTTTCTCGTTATGATCAATATTTCCTTTGTTTCGATGCAGATTTCCTTCATTTTGATGCTCATTTTCTCGTTACGATCAGCATTTCCTTCGTTTCGATGCATATTTACTTCATTTTGATGCTCCTTTTCTTGTTACGATCAACATTTCATTCGTTTCGATGATCAACATTTCATTCGTTTCGATCATCAATATTTCATTCATTTCGATGCAGATTTCCTTCTTTTTGATGCTTTTTTTCTCGTTACGATCAATATTTCCTTCGCTTCGATGCATATTTCCTTCGTATTTATTCTCATTTTCTCTTTACGATCATCATTTCCTCCGTTTCGATGAATATTTCATTTATTTTAATGCTCATTTTCTCGTTACGATCAACATTTCTTTCGTTTCGTTGCATATTTACTTCATTTTGATGCTCCTTTTCTCTTACGATCAACATTTCATTCCTTTCGATATAGATTTCCTTCTTTTTGATGCTCGTTTTCTCGTTACGATCAATATTTCCTTCATTTCGATGCATATTTCCTTTATTTTGATGCTCATTTTCTCGTTATGAACAACATTTCCTTTGTTTCGATGCATATTTCCTTCATTTTGATGCTCCTTTTCTCATTACGATCAATATTTCCTTCGTTTCGATGAATATTTCCTTCATTTTAATGCTCATTTTCTCATTATGATCAACATTTCCTTCATTTCGATGCATATTTCCTTCATTTTGGTGCTCATTTTCTCGTTACGATTAATATTTCCTTCGTTTCGATGCATATTTCCTTCATTTTGATGCTCATTTTCTCGTTAAGATCAGCATTTCCTTCGTTTCGATGCATATTTACTTCATTTTGATGCTCTTTTTCTTGTTACGATCAACATTTCATTAGTTTCGATGATCAATATTTCATTCATTTCGATGCAGATTTCCTTCTTTTTGATGCTCGTTTTCTTATTACGATCAACATTTCCCCCGTTTCGATGCATATTTACTTCATTTTGATGATCATTTTCTCGTTACGATCAACATTTCATTAGTTTCAATGCAGATTTCCTTCTTTTTGATGCTCATTTTCTCATTACGATCAACATTTCCTTCGTTTCGATGCATATTTCCTTCATTTTGATGCTCATTTTCTCATTACGATCAATATTTCCTTCGTTTCGATGCAAATTTCCTTTATTTTGATGCTCATTTTTGTTACGATAAGCATTTCCTTCATTTCGATGTATATTTACTTCATTTTGATGCTCCTTTTCTTATTACGATCGATATTTCATTCGTTTCGATGATCAACATTTCATTCGTTTCGATGCAGATTTCCTTCTTTTTGATGCTCATTTTCTCGTTACGATCAATATTTCCTTCGCTTCGATGCATATTTCCTTCGTTTGGATTCTCATTTTCTCTTTACGATCAACATTTCCTTCGTTTCGATGAATATTTCCTTCATTTTAATGCTCACTTTCTCGTTACGATCAACATTTCCTTCATTTTGATGCATATTTACTTCATTTTGATGCTCCTTTTCTCGTTACGATCAACATTTCATTCGTTTCGATGTAGATTTCCTTCTTTTTGATGCTCGTTTTCTCTTTACTATCTGCATTTCCTTCGTTTCGATGCATATTTACTTCATTTTGATGCTCCTTTTCTTGTTACGATCAACATTTTATTCATTTCGATGATCAACATTTCATTCGTTTCGATGCAAATTTCCTTCTTTTTGATGCTCATTTTCTCGTTACGATCAATATTTCATTTTCTTCGATGCATATTTCCTTAGTTTTGATTCTCATTTTCTCTTTACGATCAACATTTCCTTCGTTTCGATGAATATTTCCTTCATTTTAATGCTCATTTTCTCGTTACGATCAATATTTCTTTCATTTCGTTGCATATTTACTTCATTTTGATGCTCCTTTTCTTATACGATCAATATTTCATTCGTTTCGATGTAGATTTCCTTCTTTTTGATGCTCGTTTTCTCGTTACGATCAATATTTCCTTCGTTTCGATGCATATTTCCTTTATTTTGATGCTCATTTTCTCGTTATGAACAATATTTCCTTTGTTTCGATGCATATATCCTTCATTTTGATGCTTCTTTTCTCATTACGATCAACATTTCCTTCGTTTCGATGAATATTTCCTTTATTTTATGTTTATTTTCTCGTTACGATCAACATTTCCTTCGTTTTGATGCATATTTCCTTCATTTTGATGCTCATTTTCTTGTTACAATCAATATTTCCTTCATTTCGATGCATATTTCCTTCATTTTGATGCTCATTTTCTCGTTACGATCAGCATTTCCTTCGTTTCGATGCATATTTACTTCATTTTGATGCTCCTTTTCTTGTTACGATCAACATTTTATTCGTTTCGATGATCAACATTTCATTCGTTTCGATGCAGATTTCCTTCTTTTTAATGCTCGTTTTCTTGTTACGATCAACATTTCCCTCGTTTCGATGCATATTTACTTTATTTTGATGATCCTTTTCTCGTTACGATCAACATTTCATTCGTTTCAATGCAGATTTCCTTCTTTTTGATGCTCATTTTCTCATTACGATCAATATTTCCTTCATTTCGATGCATATTTCCTTCATTTTGATGCTCCTTTTCTCGTTAAGAACAACATTTCCTTCGTTTCGATGCATATTTCCTTCATTTTGATGCTCCTTTTCTTATTACGATCAACATTTCCTTCGTTTCGATGAATATTTACTTCATTTTAATGCTTATTCTCTCATTACGATCAACATTTCCCTCGTTTCGATGCATATTTCCTTTATTTTGATGCTCATTTTCTCGTTACGATCAATATTTCCTTTGTTTCGATGTAGATTTCCTTCATTTTGATGCTCATTTTCTCGTTACGATCAGCATTTCCTTCGTTTCGATGCATATTTACTTCATTTTGATGCTCCTTTTCTTGTTACGATAAACATTTCATTCGTTTCGATGATCAACATTTCATTCGTTTCGATGATCAACATTTCATTCATTTCGATGCAGATTTCCTTCTTTTTGATGCTCGTTTTCTCGTTACGATCAATATTTCCTTCGCTTCGATGCATATTTCCTTCGTATTTATTCTCATTTTCTCTTTACGATCATCATTTCCTTCCTTTCGATGAATATTTCCTTCATTTTAATGCTCATTTTCTTCGTTTCGATGCATATTTCCTTCATTTTGGTGCTTATTTTCTCGTTACGATCAATATTTACTTCGTTTCGATGCATATTTCCTTCATTTTGATGCTCATTTTCTCGTTATGATCTGCATTTCCTTCGTTTCAATGCATATTTACTTCATTTTGATGCTCCTTTTCTTGTTACGATCAACATTTCATTAGTTTCGATGATCAACATTTCATTCGTTTCGATGCAAATTTTCTTCTTTTTGATGATCGTTTTCTTATTACGATCAACATTTCCTTCGTTTCGATGCATATTTACTTCATTTTGATGATCCTTTTCTCGTTACGATCAACATTTCATTCGTTTCGATGCATATTTCCTTCTTTTTGATGCTCGTTTTCTCGTTACGATCAATATTTCCTTCGTTTCTATGCATATTTCCTTCGTTTTGATTCTCATTTTCTCTTTAGGAACAACATTACCTTCGTTTCGATGCATATTTCCTTCATTTTGATGCTCCTTTTCGCGTTATGATCAATATTTCCTTCGTTTCGATGCATATTTCCTTTATTTTGATGCTCCTTTTCTCGTTACGAACAACATTTCCTTCGTTTCGATGCATATTTACTTCATTTTGAAGCTTCTTTTCTCGTTACGATCAGCATTTCCTTCGTTTCGATGCATATTTACTTTATTTTGACGCTCCTTTTCTCGTTACGATCAACATTTCATTCGTTTCGATGCAGATTTCCTTCATTTTGATGCTCCTTTTGTCGTTACGATCAACATTTCCTTCGTTTCGATGCATATTTACCTAATTTTGATGCTCCTTTTATCATTACGATCAACATTTCATTCGTTTCGATGCAGATTTCCATCTTTTTGATGCTCGTTTTCTCGTTACGATCAATATTTCCTTCGTTTCGATGCATATTTCCTTCATTTTGATGCTCCTCTTCTCATTACGATCAATATTTCCTTCGTTTTGATGAATATTTCCTTCATTTTAATGCTCGTTTTCTCGTTACGATCAACATTTCCTTCATTTCGATGCATATTTACTTCATTTTGATGATCCTTTTCTCGTTACGATCAACATTTCATTCGTTTTGATGCATATTTCCTTATTTTTGATACTCGTTTTCTCGTTACGATCAATATTTCCTTCATTTCTATGCATATTTCCTTCATTTTGATTCTCATTTTCTCTTTAGGATCAACATTACCTTCGTTTCGATGCATATTTCCTTCATTTTGATTCTCCTTTTCTCGTTATGATCAACATTTCCTTTGTTTCGATGCATATTTCCTTCATTTTGATGCTCCTTTTCTCGTTACGAACAATATTTCCTTCGTTTCGATGAATATTTACTTCATTTTGATGCTCCTTTTCTCGTTACGATCAGCATTTCCTTTGTTTCGATGAATATTTACTTCATTTTGATGCTCCTTTTCTCGTTACGATCAACATTTCATTTGTTTCGATGCAGATTTCCTTCATTTCGATGCTCCTTTTCTCGTTACGATCAATATTTACTTCGTTTCGATGCATATTTACCTCATTTTGATGCTCCTTTTCTTGTTACGATTAACATTTCATTTGTTTCGATGCAGATTTCCTTTTTTTTATGCTCATTTTCTCGTTACAATCAATATTTCCTTCGTTTCGATGCATATTTCCTTCATTTTGATGCTCCTTTTCTCATTACGATCAACATTTCCTTCGTTTCGATGAATATTTTCTTCATTTTAATACTCATTTTCTCATTATGATCAACATTTCCTTCGTTTCGATGCATATTTACTCATTTTGATGCTCCTTTTCTCGTTGCGATCAACATTTCATTCGTTTCGATGCAGATTTCCTTCTTTTTGATGCTCGTTTTCTCTTTACAATTAGCATTTCCTTCGTTTTGATGCATATTTACTTCATTTTGAGGCTCCTTTTCTTGTTACGATCAACATTAATTCGTTTCGATGATCAACATTTCATTCCTTTCGATGCATATTTCTTTCTTTTTGATGCTCGTTTTCTCGTTACGATCAATATTTCCTTCGTTCCAATGCATATTTCCTTTATTTTGATGCTCCTTTTCTCGTTATGAACAACATTTCCTTTGTTTCGATGCATATTTCCTTCATTTTGATGCTCCTTTTCTCATTACGATCAACATTTCCTTTGTTTCGATGAATATTTCCTTCATTTTAATGCTCATTTTCTCATTACGATCAATATTTCCTTCGTTTCGATGCATATTTCCTTCATTTTGATGCTCATTTTCTCTTTACGATCAATATTTCTTTCGTTTCGATGCATATTTCCTTCATTTTGATGCTCATTTTCTCGTTACGATCAGCATTTCCTTCGTTTCGATGCATATTTACTTCATTTTGATGCTCCTTTTCTTGTTACGATCAATATTTCAATCATTTCGATGATCAACATTTCACTCATTTCGATGCAGATATTCTTATTTTTTATGCTCGTTTTCTCGTTACGATCAACATTTCCTTCGTTTCGATGCATATTAACTTCATTTTGATGATCCTTTTCTCGTTACGATCAATATTTCATTCGTTTCGATGCATATTTCCTTCTTTTTGATGCTCGTTTTCTCGTTACGATCAATATTTCCTTCGTTTCTATGCATATTTCCTTCGTTTTGATTCTTATTTTCTCTTTAGGATCAACATTGCCTTCGTTTCGATGCATATTTCCTTCATTTTGATGCTCCTTTTCTCGTTATGATCAACATTTCCTTTGTTTCGATGCATCTTTCCTTCATTTTGACGCTCCTTTTCTCGTTACGAACAACATTTCCTTCGTTTCGATGCATATTTACTTCATTTTAATGCTCCTTTTCTCGTTACGATCAGCATTTCCTTTGTTTCGATGCATATTTACTTCATTTTGATGCTCCTTTTCTCGTTACGATCAACATTTCATTCGTTTCGATGCAGATTTCCTTTATTTTGATGCTCCTTTTGTCGTTACGATCAACATTTCCTTCATTTCGATGCATATTTACCTCATTTTGATGCTCCTTTTCTCGTTACGATTAACATTTCATTTGTTTCGATGCAGATTTCCTTCTTTTTGATGCTCGTTTTCTCGTTATAATTAATATTTCCTTCGTTTCGATGCATATTTCCTTCATTTTGATGCTCCTTTTCTCATTACGATCAACATTTCCTTCGTTTCGATGAATATTTTCTTCATTTTAATTCTCATTTTCTCGTTATGATCAACATTTCCTTTGTTTCGATGCATATTTACTCATTTTGATGCACCTTTTCTCGTTACGATCAACATTTCATTCGTTTCGATGCAGATTTCCTTATTTTTGATGCTCGTTTACTCTTTACGATCAGCTTTTCCTTCATTTTGATGCATATTTACTTCATTTTGATGCTCCTTTTCTTGTTACGATCAACATTTCATTCGTTTCGATGATCAATTCATTCATTTCGATGCAGATTTCCTTCTTTTTAATGCTCGTTTTCTCGTTACGATCAATATTTTCTTCGTTTCAATGCATATTTCCTTTATTTTAATGCTCCTTTTCTCGCAACATTTCCTTTGTTTCGATGCATATTTCCTTCATTTTGATGCTCATTTTCTCATTATGATCAATATTTCCTTTGTTTCGATGAATATTTCCTTCATTTTAATGCTCATTTTCTCATTACAATCAATATTTCCTTCATTTCGATGCATATTTCCTTCATTTTGATGCTCATTTTCTCGTTACGATCAATATTTCTTTCGTTTCGATGCATATTTCCTTCATTTTGATGCTTATTTTCTCGTTACGATCAGCATTTTCTTTGTTTCGATGCATATTTACTTCATTTTGATGCTCATTTTCTTGTTACGGTCAACATTTCATTCATTTCGATGATCAACATTTCATTCATTTCGATGCAGATTTTCTTATTTTTGATGCTCGTTTTCTCGTTACGATCAAAATTTCCTTCGTTTCGATGCATATTTACTTCATTTTGATGATCCTTTTCTCGTTACGATCAATATTTCATTCGTTTCGATGCATATTTCCTTTTTTTTTATGATCGTTTTCTCGTTACGATCAATATCTCCTTCATTTCTATGCATATTTCCTTCGTTTTGATTCTCATTTTCTCTTTAGGATCAACATTACCTTCGTTTCGATGCATATTTCCTTCATTTTGATGCTCCTTTTTTCGTTATGATCAACATTTCCTTTGTTTCGATACATATTTCCTTCATTTTGATGCTCCTTTTCTCGTTACGAACAACATTTCCTTCGTTTTGATGCATATTTACTTCATTTTGATGCTCCTTTTCTCGTTACGATCAGCATTTCCTTTGTTTCGATGCATATTTACTTCATTTTGATGCTCTATTCTCGTTATGATCAACATTTCATTCGTTTTGATGCAGATTTCGTTCATTTTGATGCTCCTTTTCTCGTTACGATCAACATTTCCTTCGTTTCGATGCATATTTACCTTATTTTGATGCTCCTTTTCTCGTTACGATTAACATTTCATTTGTTTCGATGCAGATTATCTTCTTTTTTATGCTCGTTTTCTCGTTAAGATCAATATTTCCTTCGTTTCGATGCATATTTCCTTCATTTTGATACTCCTTTTCTCATTACGATCAACATTTCCATCGTTTCGATGAATATTTTCTTCATTTTAATGCTCATTTTCTCGTTATGATCAACATTTCTTTCGTTTCGATGCATATTTACTCGTTTTGATGCTCCTTTTCTCGTTACGATCAACATTTCTTTCGTTTCGATGCAGATTTCCTTCTTTTTGATGCTCATTTTCTCTTTACGATCATCATTTCCTTCGTTTCGATGCATATTTACTTCATTTTGATGCTCCTTTTCTTGTAACGATCAACATTTCATTCGTTTCGATGATCAACATTTCATTCGTTTCTATGCAGATTTCCTTCTTTTTGATGCTAGTTTTCTCGTTACGATCAATATTTCCTTTGCTTCGATGCATATTTCCTTTATTTTGATTCTCCTTTTCTCGTTATGAACAACATTTCCATTGTTTCGATGCATATTTTATCATTTTGATGATCCTTTTCACATTACAATCAACATTTCCTTCGTTTCGATGAATATTTCCTTCATTTTAATGCTCATTTTCTCATTGCGATCAACATTTCCTTCGTTTCGATGCATATTTTCTTCATTTTGATGCTCATTTTCTCGTTACGATAAATATTTCCTTTGTTTCGATGCAGATTTCCTTCATTTTGATGCTCATTTTCTCGTTACGATCAGCATTTCCTTCGTTTCGATGCATATTTACTTCATTTTGATGCTCCTTTTCTTGTTACGATCAACATTTCATTCGTTTCGATGCAGATTTCCTTCTTTTTTATGCTCGTTTTCTCGTTACGATCAATATTTCCTTCACTTCGATGCATATTTCCTTCGTGTTGATTCTCATTTTCTCTTTACGATCATCATTTCCTTCGTTTTGATGAATATTTCCTTCATTTTAATGCTCATTTTCTCATTACGATCAACATTTCCTTCATTTCGATGCATTTTCCTTCATTTTGATGCTCATTTTCTCGTTACGATCAATATTTCTTTTGTTTCGATGCATATTTCCTTCTTTTTGATGCTCATTTTCTCGTTACGATCAACATTTCTTTTGTTTCGATGCATATTTACTTCATTTTGATACTCCTTTTCTTGTTACGATCAACATTTCATTCATTTCGATGATCAACATTTCATTTGTTTCGATGTAGATTATCTTATTTTTGATGCTCGTTTTCTCGTTACGATCAACATTTCCTTCATTTTGATGCATATTTACTTTATTTTGATGATCCTTTTCTCGTTACGATCAACATTTCATTCATTTCGATGCATATTTCCTCCGTTTTAATTCTCATTTTCTCTTTAGGATCAACATTACCTTTGTTTCGATGCATATTTCCTTCATTTTGATGCTCCTTTTCTCGTTACGAACAACATTTTCTTCGTTTCGATGCATATTTACTTCATTTTGATGCTCGTTTTCTCGTTACGATCAGCATTTCCTTTGTTTCGATGCATATTTACTTCATTTTGATGCTCCTTTTCCCGTTACGATCAATATTTCATTCGTTTCGATGCAGATTTCCTTCATTGTGATGCTCCTTTTCTCGTTACGATCAACATTTCCTTCTTTTCGATGCATATTTACCTCATTTTGATGCTCTTTTTCTCGTTACGATTAACATTTCATTTGTTTCGATGCAGATTTCCTTCTTTTAAAATGCTCGTTTTCTCGTTACAATCAATATTTCCTTTGTTTCGATGCAAATTTCCTTCATTTTGATGCTCCTTTTCTCATTACGATCAACATTTCTTCCGTTTTGATGAATATTTTCTTCATTTTAATGCTCATTTTCTCGTTATGATCAATATTTCCTTCGTTTCGATGCATATTTACTCATTTTGATGCTCCTTTTCTCGTTACGATCAACATTTCATTCGTTTCGATGCAAATTTCCTTCTTTTTGATGCTCGTTTTCTTTTTACGATCAGCATTTCCTTCGTTTTGATGCATATTTACTTCATTTTGATGCTCCTTTTCTTGTTACGATCAACATTTCATTCGTTTCGATGATCAACATTTTATTCGTTTTGATGCAGATTTCCTTCTTTTTGAAGCTCGTTTTCTCGTTACGATCAATATTTCCTTCGTTTCAATGCATATTTCCTTTATTTTGATGCTCCTTTTCTCGTTATGAACAACATTTCCTTTGTTTCGATGCATATTTCCTTCGTTTTGATTCTCATTTTCTCTTTAGGATCAACATTACCTTCGTTTCGATGCCTATTTCCTTCGTTTTGATGCTCATTTTCTCGTTACGATCAATATTTCTTTCGTTTCGATGCATATATCCTTCATTTTGATGCTCATTTTCTCGTTACGATCAGCATTTCCTTCGTTTCGATGCATATTTACTTCATTTTGATGCTCCTTTTCTTGTTACGATCAACATTTTATTCATTTCGATGATAAACATTTCATTCATTTCGATGCAGATTTTCTTATTTTTGATGCTCGTTTTCTCGTTACGATCAATATTTCCTTCGTTTAGATGTATATTTACTTCATTTTGATGATCCTTTTCTCGTTACGATCAACATTTCATTCGTTTCGATGCATATTTCCTTCTTTTTGATGCTCGTTTTCTCGTTACGATCAATATTTCCTTCGTTTCTATGCATATTTCCTTCGTTTTGATTCTCATTTTCTCTTTAGGATCAACATTACCTTCGTTTCGATGCATATTTTCATCATTTTGATGCTCCTTTTCTCGTTATGATCAATATTTCCTTTATTTCGATGCATATTTCCTTCATTTCCTTTTCTCGTTACGAACAACATTTCCTTCGTTTCGATGCATATTTACTTCATTTTGATGCTCCTTTTCTCGTTACGATCAGCATTTCCTTTGTTTCGATGCATATTTACTTCATTTTGATGCTCTATTCTCGTTACGATCAACATTTCATTCGTTTCGATGCAGATTTCGTTCATTTTGATGCTTCTTTTCTCGTTGCGATCAATATTTCCTTCGTTTCGATGCATATTTACCTCATTTTGATGCTCCTTTTCTCATTACGATTAACATTTCATTTGTTTCGATGCAGATTTTCTTCTTTTTTATTCTCGTTTTCTCGTTACGATCAATATTTCCTTCATTTCGATGCATATTTCCTTCATTTTGATGCTCCTTTTCCCTTTACGATCAATATTTCATTCGTTTCGATGCAGATTTCCTTCATTTTGATGCTCCTTTTCTCATTACGATCAACATTTCCTTCGTTTCGATGCATATTTCCTTCATTTTGATGCTCATTTTCTCGTTACGATCAATATTTTCTTTGTTTCGATGCAGATTTCCTTCATTTTGATGCTCATTTTCTCGTTACGATCAGCATTTCCTTCGTTTCTATGCATATTTACTTCGTTTTGATGCTCCTTTTCTTGTTACGATCAACATTTCATTCATTTCGATGATCAACATTTCATTCATTTCGATGCAGATTTGCTTATTTTTTATGCTCGTTTTCTCGTTATGATCAACATTTCCTTCGTTTTGATGCATATTTACTTTATTTTGATGATCCTTTTCTCGTTACGATTAACATTTCATTCGTTTCGATGCATATTTCCTTCTTTTTGATGCTCGTTTTCTCGTTACGATCAATATTTCCTTCGTTTCTATGCATATTTTCTTCATTTTGATTCTCATTTTCTCTTTAGGATCAACATTACCTTCGTTTCGATGCATATTTCCTTCATTTTGATGCTCCTTTTCTCGTTATGATCAATATTTCCTTTGTTTCGATGCATATTTCCTTCATTTTGATGCTCATTTTCTCGTTACGAACAACATTTCCTTCGTTTCGATGCATATTTACTTCATTTTGATGCTCCTTTTCTCGTTACGATCAGCATTTCCTTCGTTTCGATGCATATTTACTTCATTTTGGTACTCCTTTTCTCGTTAAGATCAACATTTCATTCGTTTCGATGCAGATTTCCTTCATTTTGATGCTCTTTTTCTCGTTACGATCAACATTTCATTCGTTTCGATGCAGATTTCCTTCTTTTTGATGCTCGTTTTCTTTTTACGATCAGCATTTCCTTCGTTTTGATGCATATTTACTTCATTTTGATGCTCCTTTTCTTGTTACGATCAACATTTCATTCGTTTCGATGATCAACATTTTATTCGTTTCGATGCAGATTTCCTTCTTTTTGATGCTCGTTTTCTCGTTACGATCAATATTTCCTTCATTTCAATGCATATTTCTTTTATTTTGATGCTCCTTTTCTCGTTATGAACAACATTTCCTTTGTTTGGATGCATATTTCCTTCATTTTGATGCTCCTTTTCTCATTACGATCAACATTTCCTTTGTTTCGATGCATATTTCCTTCGTTTTGATTCTCATTTTCTCTTTAGGATAAACATTACCTTCGTTTCGATGCCTATTTCCTTCGTTTTGATGCTCATTTTCTCGTTACGATCAATATTTCTTTCGTTTCGATGCATATTTCCTTCATTTTGATGCTCATTTACTCGTTACGATCAGCATTTCCTTCGTTTCGATGCATATTTACTTCATTTTGATGCTCCTTTTCTTGTTACGATCAACATTTTATTCATTTCGATGATCAACATTTCATTCATTTCGATGCAGATTTTCTTATTTTTGATGCTCGTTTTCACGTTACGATCAATATTTTCTTCGTTTCGATGTATATTTACTTCATTTTGATGATCCTTTTCTCGTTACGATCAACATTTCATTCGTTTTGATGCATATTTCCTTCTTTTTTATGCTCGTTTTCTCGTTACGATCAATATTTCCTTCGTTTCTATGCATATTTCCTTCGTTTTGATTCTCATTTTCTCTTTAGGATCAACAATACCTTCGTTTCGATGCATATTTTCATCATTTTGATGCTCCTTTTCTCGTTATGATCAATATTTCCTTTGTTTCGATGCATATTTCCTTCATTTCCTTTTCTCGTTACAAACAACATTTCCTTCGTTTCGATGTATATTTACTTCATTTTGATGCTCCTTTTCTCGTTACGATCAGCATTTCCTTTGTTTCGATGCATATTTACTTCATTTTGATGCTCTATTCTCGTTACGATCAACATTTCATTCGTTTCGATGCAGATTTCGTTCATTTTGATGCTCCTTTTCTCGTTGCGATCAATATTTCCTTCGTTTCGATGCATATTTACCTCATTTTGATGCTCATTTTCTCATTACGATTAACATTTCATTTGTTTCGATGCAGATTTTCTTCTTTTTTATGCTCGTTTTCTCGTTACGATCAATATTTCCTTCATTTCGATGCATATTTCCTTCATTTTGATGCTCCTTTTCTCATTACGATCAATATTTCCTTCGTTTCGATGAATATTTTCTTCATTTTGATGCTCATTTTCTCGTTATGATCAACATTTCCTTCGTTTCGATGCATATTTACTCATTTTGATGCTCATTTTCTCGTTACGATCAACATTTCTTTCGTTTCGATGCAGATTTCCTTCTTTTTATGCTCATTTTCTCTTTACGATTATCATTTCCTTCATTTTGATGCTCCTTTTCTCGTTATGATCAACATTTCCTTTGTTTCGATGCATATTTCCTTCATTTTGATGCTCCTTTTCTCGTTACGAACAACATTTTCTTCGTTTCGATGCATATTTACTTCATTTTGATGCTCCTTTTCTCGTTACGATCAGCATTTCCTTCGTTTCGATGCATATTTACTTCATTTTGATGCTCATTTTCTCGATACGATCAACATTTCATTCGTTTCGATGCAGATTTTCTTCATTTTGATGCTCCTTTTCTCGTTACGATCAACATTTCCTTCATTTCGATGAATATTTACCTCATTTTGATGCTCCTTTTCTCGTTACGATTAACATTTCATTTGTTTCAATGCAGATTCCCTTCTTTTTGATGCTCGTTTTCTCGTTATGATCAATATTTCCTTCATTTCGATGCATATTTTCTTCATTTTGATGCTACTTTTCACATTACGATCAACATTTCTTTCGTTTCGATGAATATTTCCTTCTTTTTAATGCTCATTTGCTCATTACGATCAACATTTCCTTCGTTTCGATGCTTATTTCCTTCATTTTGATGCTCATTTTCTCGTTACGATCAATATTTTCTTTGTTTCGATGCAGATTTCCTTCATTTTGATGCATATTTATTTTATTTCGATGATCCTTTTCTCGTTACGATCAACATTTCATTCGTTTCGATGCATATTTCCTTCTTTTTGATGCTCGTTTTCTCGTTACGATCAATATTTCCTTCGTTTCTATGCATATTTCCTTCGTTTTGATTCTCATTTTCTCTTTAGGATCAACATTACCTTCGTTTCGATGCATATTTCCTTCATTTTGATGCTCCTTTTCTCGTTATGATCAATATTTCCTTTGTTTCGATGCATATTTCCTTCATTTTGATGCTCATTTTCTCGTTACGAACAACATTTCCTTCGTTTCGATGCATATTTACTTCATTTTGATGCTCCTTTTCTCGTTACGATCAGCATTTCCTTCGTTTCGATGCATATTTACTTCATTTTGATGCTCCTTTTCTCGTTAAGATCAATATTTCATTCGTTTCGATGCAGATTTCCTTCATTTTGATGCTCTTTTTCTCGTTACGATCAACATTTCCTTCGTTTCGATGCATATTTACCTCATTTTGATGCTCCTTTTCTCGTTACGATTAACATTTCATTTGTTTCGATGCAGATTTCCTTCTTTTTGATGCTTGTTTTCTCGTTATGATCAATATTTCCTTCGTTACGATACATATTTCCTTCATTTTGATGCTCCTTTTCTCATTACGATCAACATTTCCTTCGTTTCGATGAATATTTCCTTCATTTTAATGCTCATTTTCTTGTTATGATCAACATTTCCATCGTTTCGATGCATATTTACTTCATTTTAATGCTCATTTTCTCGTTACGATCAACATTTCATTCGTTTCGATTCATATTTACTTCATTTTGATGCTCCTTTTATCGTTACGATCAACATTTCATTCGTTTCGATGCACATTTCCTTCTTTTTGATGCTCGCTTTCTCTATACGATCAGCATTTCCTTCGTTTCGATGCATATTTACTTCATTTTGATGTTCCTTTTCTTGTTACGATCAACATTTCATTCGTTTTGATGATCAACATTTCATTCGTTTCGATGTAGATTTCCTTCTTTTTGATGCTCGTTTTCTCGTTACGATCAATATTTCCTTCGCTTCGATGCATATTTCCTTTATTTTGATGCTTCTTTTCTCGTTATGAACAACATTTCCTTTGTTTTGATGCATATTTCCTTCATTTTGATGATCATTTTCTCATTACAATCAACATTTTCTTCGTTTCGATGCATATTTCCTTTATTTTGATGCTTCTTTTCTCGTTATGAACAACATTTCCTTTGTTTCGATGCATATTTCCTTCATTTTGATGCTCCTTTTCTCATTACGATCAACATTTCCTTTGTTTCGATGAATATTTCCTTTATTTTCATGCTCATTTTCTCATTACGATCAATATTTCCTTCGTTTCGATGCATATTTATTTCATTTTGATGCTCATTTTCTCGTTACGATCAATATTTCCTTCGTTTCGATGCATATTTCCTTCATTTTGATGCTTATTTTCTCGTTACGATCAGTATTTCCTTTGTTTCGAGGCATATTTACTTCATTTAGATGCTCCTTTTCTTGTTATGATCAACATTTCATTCGTATCGATGATCAACATTTCATTCGTTTCGATGCACATTTCCTTCTTTTTGATGCTCGTTTTCTCGTTACGATCAATATTTCCTTCGCTTCGATGCATATTTCCTTCGTGTTGATTCTCACTTTCTCTTTACGATCATCATTTCCTTCGTTTCGATGAATATTTCCTTCATTTTAATGCTCATTTTCTCGTTATGATCAACATTTCTTTCGTTTCGTTGCATATTTACTTCATTTTGATGCTCATTTTCTCTTACGATCAACATTTCATTCGTTTTGATGCAGATTTCCTTCTTTTTGATGCTCGTTTACTCGTTACGATTAATATTTCCTTCATTTCGATGCATATTTCCTTTATTTTGATGCTCCTTTTCTCGTTATGAACAACATTTCCTTTGTTTCGATGCATATTTCCTTCATTTTGATGCTCCTTTTCTTGTTACGATCAACATTTCCTTTGTTTCGATGCATATTTCCTACATTTTGATGCTCATTTTCTCATTACGATCAACATTTCCTTTGTTTCGATGAATATTTCTTTCATTTTAATGCTCATTTTCTCATTATGATCAATATTTCCTTCGTTTCGATGCATATTTCCTTCATTTTGATGCTCATTTTCTCGTTACGATCAGCATTTCCTTCGTTTCGATGCATATTTACTTCATTTTGAGGCTCCTTTTCTTGTTACGATCAACATTTCATTCATTTCGATGATCAACATTTCATTCGTTTCGATGCAGATTATCTTATTTTTGATGCTCTTTTTCTCGTTACGATCAGCATTTCCATCATTTCGATGCATATTTACTTCATTTTGATGATCCTTTTCTCGTTACGATCAATATTTCATTCGTTTCGATGCATATTTCCTTCTTTTTGATGCTCATTTTCTCGTTACGATCAATATTTCCTTCGTTTCTATGCATATTTCTTTCGTTTTGATTCTCATTTTCTCTTTAGGATCAACATTTCCTTTGTTTCAATGCATATTTCCTTCATTTTGATGCTCTTTTTCTCGTTACGAACAATATTTTCTTCGTTTTGATGCATATTTACTTCATTTTGATGCTCATTTTCTCGTTACGATCAACATTTCCTTCGTTTCGATGCATATTTACTTCATTTTGATGCTCATTTTCTCGTTACGATCAACATTTCATTCGTTTCGATGCATATTTCCTTCATTTTGATGCTCATTTTCTCGTTACGATCAGCATTTCCTTCGTTTCGATGCATATTTACTTCATTTTGATGCTCATTTTCTCGATACGATCAACATTTCATTCGTTTCGATGCAGATTTTCTTCATTTTGATGCTCCTTTTCTCGTTACGATCAACATTTCCTTCATTTCGATGAATATTTACCTCATTTTGATGCTCCTTTTCTCGTTACGATTAACATTTCATTTGTTTCAATGCAGATTCCCTTCTTTTTTATGCTCGTTTTCTCGTTATGATCAATATTTCCTTCATTTTGATGCTCCTTTTCACATTACGATCAACATTTCTTTCGTTTCGATGAATATTTCCTTCATTTTAATGCTCATTTTCTCATTACGATCAACATTTCCTTCGTTTCGATGCTTATTTCCTTCATTTTGATGCTCATTTTCTCGTTACGATCAATATTTTCTTTGTTTCGATGCAGATTTCCTTCATTTTGATGCATATTTATTTTATTTCGATGATCCTTTTCTCGTTACGATCAACATTTCATTCGTTTCGATGCATATTTCCTTCTTTTTGATGCTCGTTTTCTCGTTACGATCA
The DNA here is from genome assembly GCA_023678885.1 of Pogostemon cablin. NCBI lineage: Eukaryota > Viridiplantae > Streptophyta > Magnoliopsida > Lamiales > Lamiaceae > Pogostemon > Pogostemon cablin. The sequence continues at coordinate 5,740 of JAHCLQ010000922.1, read as the reverse complement.
ATATTTCCTTCGTTTCTATGCATATTTCCTTCGTTTTGATTCTCATTTTCTCTTTAGGATCAACATTACCTTCGTTTCGATGCATATTTCCTTCATTTTGATGCTCATTTTCTCGTTATGATCAATATTTCCTTTGTTTCGATGCATATTTCCTTCATTTTGATGCTCATTTTCTCGTTACGAACAACATTTCCTTCGTTTCGATGCATATTTACTTCATTTTGATGCTCCTTTTCTCGTTACGATCAGCATTTCCTTCGTTTCGATGCATATTTACTTCATTTTGATGCTCCTTTTCTCGTTAAGATCAATATTTCATTCGTTTCGATGCAGATTTCCTTCATTTTGATGCTCTTTTTCTCGTTACGATCAACATTTCCTTCGTTTCGATGCATATTTACCTCATTTTGATGCTCCTTTTCTCGTTACGATTAACATTTCATTTGTTTCGATGTAGATTTCCTTCTTTTTGATGCTTGTTTTCTCGTTATGATCAATATTTCCTTCGTTTCGATACATATTTCCTTCATTTTGATGCTCCTTTTCTCATTACGATCAACATTTCCTTCGTTTCGATGAATATTTCCTTCATTTTAATGCTCATTTTCTCGTTATGATCAACATTTCCATCGTTTCGATGCATATTTACTTCATTTTAATGCTCATTTTCTCGTTACGATCAACATTTCATTCGTTTCGATTCATATTTACTTCATTTTGATGCTCCTTTTATCGTTACGATCAACATTTCATTCGTTTCGATGCACATTTCCTTCTTTTTGATGCTCGCTTTCTCTATACGATCAACATTTCCTTCGTTTCGATGCATATTTACTTCATTTTGATGTTCCTTTTCTTGTTACGATCAACATTTCATTCGTTTTGATGATCAACATTTCATTCGTTTCGATGTAGATTTCCTTCTTTTTGATGCTCGTTTTCTCGTTACGATCAATATTTCCTTCGCTTCGATGCATATTTCCTTTATTTTGATGCTCCTTTTCTCGTTATGAACAACATTTCCTTTGTTTTGATGCATATTTCCTTCATTTTGATGATCCTTTTCTCATTACAATCAACATTTTCTTCGTTTCGATGCATATTTCCTTTATTTTGATGCTTCTTTTCTCGTTATGAACAACATTTCCTTTGTTTCGATGCATATTTCCTTCATTTTGATGCTCCTTTTCTCATTACGATCAACATTTCCTTTGTTTCGATGAATATTTCCTTTATTTTCATGCTCATTTTCTCATTACGATCAATATTTCCTTCGTTTCGATGCATATTTATTTCATTTTGATGCTCATTTTCTCGTTACGATCAATATTTCCTTCGTTTCGATGCATATTTCCTTCATTTTGATGCTTATTTTCTCGTTACGATCAGTATTTCCTTTGTTTCGAGGCATATTTACTTCATTTAGATGCTCCTTTTCTTGTTATGATCAACATTTCATTCGTATCGATGATCAACATTTCATTCGTTTCGATGCACATTTCCTTCTTTTTGATGCTCGTTTTCTCGTTACGATCAATATTTCCTTCGCTTCGATGCATATTTCCTTCGTGTTGATTCTCATTTTCTCTTTACGATCATCATTTCCTTCGTTTCGATGAATATTTCCTTCATTTTAATGCTCATTTTCTCGTTATGATCAACATTTCTTTCGTTTCGTTGCATATTTACTTCATTTTGATGCTCATTTTCTCTTACGATCAACATTTCATTCGTTTTGATGCAGATTTCCTTCTTTTTGATGCTCGTTTTCTCGTTACGATTAATATTTCCTTCATTTCGATGCATATTTCCTTTATTTTGATGCTCCTTTTCTCGTTATGAACAACATTTCCTTTGTTTCGATGCATATTTCCTTCATTTTGATGCTCCTTTTCTTGTTACGATCAACATTTCCTTTGTTTCGATGCATATTTCCTTCATTTTGATGCTCATTTTCTCATTACGATCAACATTTCCTTTGTTTCGATGAATATTTCCTTCATTTTAATGCTCATTTTCTCATTACGATCAATATTTCCTTCGTTTCGATGCATATTTCCTTCATTTTGATGCTCATTTTCTCGTTACGATCAGCATTTCCTTCGTTTCGATGCATATTTACTTCATTTTGAGGCTCCTTTTCTTGTTACGATCAACATTTCATTCGTTTCGATGATCAACATTTCATTCGTTTCGATGCAGATTATCTTATTTTTGATGCTCTTTTTCTCGTTACGATCAGCATTTCCTTCATTTCGATGCATATTTACTTCATTTTGATGATCCTTTTCTCGTTACGATCAATATTTCATTCGTTTCGATGCATATTTCCTTCTTTTTGATGCTCATTTTCTCGTTACGATCAATATTTCCTTCGTTTCTATGCATATTTCTTTCGTTTTGATTCTCATTTTCTCTTTAGGATCAACATTTCCTTTGTTTCAATGCATATTTCCTTCATTTTGATGCTCTTTTTCTCGTTACGAACAATATTTTCTTCGTTTCGATGCATATTTACTTCATTTTGATGCTCATTTTCTCGTTACGATCAACATTTCCTTCGTTTCGATGCATATTTACTTCATTTTGATGCTCATTTTCTCGTTACGATCAACATTTCATTCGTTTCGATGCAGATTTCCTTCATTTTGATGCTCCTTTTCTCGTTACGATCAATATTTCCTTCGTTTCGATGCATATTTACCTCATTTAGATGCTCCTTTTCTCGTTACGATTAACATTTCATTTGTTTCGATGCAGATTTCCTTCATTTTAATGCTCATTTTCTCGTTATGATCAACATTTCCTTCGTTTCGATGCATATTTATTTCATTTTAATGCTCATTTTCTCGTTACGATCAACATTTCCTTCGTTTCGATGCATATTTACTTCATTTTGATGCTCCTTTTCTCGTTACGATCAACATTTCATTCATTTCGATGCACATTTCCTTCATTTTGATGCTCCTTTTCTCGTTATGATCAACATTTCCTTTGTTTCGATGCATATTTCCTTCATTTTGATGCTCCTTTTCTCGTTACGAACAACATTTCCTTCGTTTCGATGAATATTTACTTTATTTTGATGCTCCTTTTCTCGTTACGATCAGCATTTCCTTCGTTTCGATGCATATTTACTTCATTTTGATGCACCTTTTCTCGTTACGATCAACATTTCATTCATTTCGATGCAGATTTTCTTCATTTTGATGCTCCTTTTCTCGTTACGATCAACATTTCCTTCGTTTCGATGCATATTTACCTCGTTTTGATGCTCCTTTTCTCGTTACGATTAACATTTCATTTGTTTCAATGCAGATTCCCTTCTTTTTGATGCTCGTTTTCTCGTTATGATCAATATTTCCTTCGTTTCGATGCATATTTCCTTCATTTTGATGCTCCTTTTCACATTACGATCAACATTTCTTTCGTTTCGATGAATATTTCCTTCATTTTAATGCTCATTTTTTCATTACGATCAACATTTCCTTCGTTTCGATGCATATTTCCTTTATTTTGATGCTCATTTTCTCGTTACGATCAATATTTCCTTTGTTTCGATGCAGATTTTCTTTATTTTGATGCTCATTTTCTCGTTACGATCAGCATTTCCTTCGTTTCGATGCATATTTACTTCATTTTGATGCTCCTTTTCTTGTTACGATCAACATTTCATTCGTTTCGATGATCAACATTTCATTCATTTCGATGCAGATTTCCTTCTTTTTGATGCTCGTTTTCTCATTACGATCAATATTTCCTTCGCTTCGATGCATATTTCCTTCGTGTTGATTCTCATTTACTCTTTACGTTCATCATTTCCTTCGTTTAGATGAATATTTCCTTCATTTTAATGCTCATTTTATCGTTATGATCAACATTTCTTTCGTTTCGTTGCATATTTACTTTATTTTGATGCTCATTTTCTCTTACGATCAATATTTCATTCATTTCGATGCAGATTTCCTTCTTTTTGATGCTCGTTTTCTCGTTACGATCAATATTTCCTTCGTTTCGATGCATATTTCCTTTATTTTGATGCTCCTTTTCTCGTTATGAACAACATTTCCTTTGTTTTGATGCATATTTCCTTCATTTTGATGCTTCTTTCCTATTACGATCAACATTTTCTTTGTTTCGATGCATATTTACTTCATTTTGATGCTCCTTTTCTTGTTACGATCAATATTTCATTCGTTTCGATGATCAATATTTCATTCATTTCGATGCAGATTTTCTTATTTTTGATGCTCGTTTTCTCTTTACGATCAACATTTCCTTCGTTTCGAAGCATATTTACTTTATTTTGATGATCCTTTTCTCGTTACGATTAACATTTCATTCGTTTCGATGCATATTTCCTTCTTTTTGATGCTCATTTTCTCATTACGATCAATATTTCCTTCGTTTCTATGCATATTTCCTTCGTTTTGATTCTCATTTTCTCTTTAGGATCAACATTACCTTTGTTTCGATGCATATTTCCTTCATTTTGATGCTCCTTCTCTCGTTATGATCAACATTTCCTTCGTATCGATGCATATTTCCTTCATTTTGATGCTCATTTTCTCGTTACGAACAACATTTCCTTCGTTTCGATGCATATTTACTTCATTTTGATGCTTCTTTTCTCGTTACGATCCGCATTTTCTTCATTTCGATGCATATTTATTTCATTTTGATGCTCCTTTTCACGTTACGATCAACATTTCATTCGTTTCGATGCAGATTTCCTTTATTTTGATGCTCCTTTTGTCGTTACGATCAACATTTCCTTCGTTTCGATGCATATTTATCTCATTTTGATGCTCCTTTTCTCGTTACGATTAACATTTCATTTGTTTCGATGTAGATTTCCTTCTTTTTGATGCTTGTTTTCTCGTTATGATCAACATTTCCTTCGTTTCGATGAATATTTCCTTCGTTTTAATGCTCATTTTCTCGTTATGATCAACATATACTTCGTTTCGATGTATATTTACTTCATTTTGATGCTCCTTTTCTCGTTACGATCAACATTTCATTCGTTTCGATGCACATTTCCTTCTTTTTGTTGCTCGTTTTCTCTATACGATCAGCATTTCCTTCATTTCGATGCATATTTACTTCATTTTGATGTTCCTTTTCTTGTTACGATCAACATTTCATTCGTTTCGATGATCAACATTTCATTCGTTTCGATGCAGATTTCTTTTTTTTAATGCTCGTTTTCTCATTACGATCAATATTTCCTTCGCTTCGATGCATATTTCCTTTATTTTGATGCTCCTTTTCTCGTTATGAATAACATTTCCTTTGTTTCGATGCATATTTCCTTCATTTTGATGATCCTTTTCTCATTACGATCAATATTTTCTTCGTTTCGATGCATATTTCCTTTATTTTGATGCTCCTTTTCTCGTTAAGAACAACATTTCCTTTGTTTCGGTGCATATTTCCTTGATTTTGATGCTCCTTTTCTCATTACGATCAACATTTCCATTGTTTCGATGAATATTTCCTTCATTTTAATGCACATTTTCTCATTACGATCAATATTTCCTTCGTTTCGATGCATATTTCCTTCATTTTGATGCTCATTTTCTCGTTACGATTAATATTTCCTTCGTTTCGATGTATATTTCCTTCATTTTGATGCTTATTTTCTCGTTACGATCAGCATTTCCTTCTTTTCGAGGCATATTTACTTCATTTTGATGCTCATTTTCTTGTTACGATCAACATTTCATTCGTTTCGATG